>BSAI01000030.1:21773679-21855077 GCA_036245035.1 Adrianichthys oophorus | reverse complement strand
TGTTTAAATTTATAAAGTTTACAAAAACATCAACAGAAAAATAAGCAGAACTGCAAAGACTTTTATGTCTGCAGTATTACTCTTTGACAGACTGGCAACCAGTCCAGGGACTTTAACCACAAGTGGCCGGGTTAGTCTCCGGCAGCCCCGTGACCAGGAAAGGTACAAAATGGGTTAAGAAAATGAAAAATACATAAAAATAAAAAAACAAAGATGTTAATATACTGTATAGCCATTAGAAACAAAAACTGTTTCTGCACTTTAAATAAACGTTTACCATGGTCCAGGTGAATACTTGATTCTGATTGGTTGCTAGGTGTTGCCGCACACCAAAAAGAGAAGTTCCGCTCACATAGCCTAAATGTTCTATATCACTGCGCATATAAATATATTTGTATGTATACATTTTAATGCTTTTGCATCAACAAAATAACATGAGTTTTAAACATGCACGACATGTGAAGAGAAAGAATTACACTTTCACTTGGTTTTAAGATGTCAAAGACTCACGTGCACACGCACACACATGTGCACCCTTTACACACCTGTACAAACCTAACTGTTTGACTCAAGTCTCAAAGAAATTTCCTGTGGGCTGACAGTGCTCCGTCTGTTCTCCAGGGCGTTAGCTTGCTGGGCACAAGATCAGCGTGTACCCAAGTGCCTTGGTGCTTTGGGAGTGGCAGGTTGACACCATACATTTCACATGCTCAAAAATTACATCAGATGGTGAGGAGAGCAATGTGATTTACAGGCAGAATTTGTTCACACTAATGTCTGTTGTTGTCATTTTCAATAGTTACAAATAAAAAATAAATAAATTAAACAACGTGAGGAAAAGGATTTAAAGAGCAACGGAAAAACGACAGAAATTTAACAATACTGGAACATAGAAATGACAGTGGGGAAGCCACACATAATGAGAACATGTAAGAGGTTGCACATGGACAACGTTCTTACCCAAAAACACTCACAGTATATGAGAACTGGACTAAATAACCCCACCCCCCTCACTTTCCAATCAGGAAGTACTCTCTAGTTTAAAGAAACCAAAATCCCACGGACTTCTATTGAGAAATAAACAGCTATTACTCAGTCTTCCAATTTGTCAAGATAACACGTCTTGCTCCGATACCTTTTGAAAATGTTGTAGATATTTCTTTTTTTAGCTTTCTAATTTTCGTGTAGTGCAAGTCCTTCAAATTACAAACTGACCAATCAGATGCCTCAATAAAATGATGTGGAGCCTGTCTTGTTGAACATTCGAAATTGACAGATTTTGTGTTGCTCGCTTTTAAGTGGAAGGGGCATGGCCTTCCAACAAGTGGTTGCAATGGAAATGTTCACTCAGACCAACTTGGACTAATCATTGTTTACTCATGATTTTTGATTTCAACATGTCTGTATCTCGACAAACTGGCGACTAAATTCTCTTAATTGCATTGGAACCAGGAGTAACCCTTTTTCTATGGGGGACGTCACAGTTAGTCAGTCCAGTTCTCATATACAGTCAATGCCCAGAAACTATTAATTACAAAAGAAATGAGAAAATAAAACTAAAATTAGAACTAGAAAATTAAAGTAGGGACAAGGGAATAAACTAGAACGTCACACGATCTACACTATATGAAAAACGTAAGAGTTCTCACGTGCTTTTTTTTAACATAGAAACTGGTAGCAAACCTTAATAAACATTTTTCAGGGGGGACGAGATAATTAAGGCAAAACACAAATATTAGGGATGTACAAATCATTTTAACAACAATTTGATTCATTTCATAATTTGTGTTTGCTAACACGATTCGTAGTTGATTTTGGTTCATTTAAAACGATCTGATTCGATACGATTCACTGACCTAAAATCGATCCAGGACATCTTTAGCTCATAATTCAACCAAGAGTATGAATCGATTAATCAATTATGTTGATTATTGATTATCTGTTCTTAATTAACCTAAAAGAAAGAAAGAAAGAAAGAGGTTAGTTTCTCTCTGAGCTTGCATTAAAATGTAAAAAAACAAAATAAAAATAATTGTGTATATTTTTATGAGGCACAAATAAACAAAGACAAGTTAGCCTGGTCAAATTTGATGAAAAATACAACACTTCACAGACGAGACAAACCTGTTGTAAGGCTTATCTAACTAATCAGTAAACTGGGGAGATAATCTACTTTTAAAGTCCTTGAAAAACTCTGGTCAGCTTCAAGATCCCATTGCAAGTCAAAGTGTGTGAACACTTTGTCCACTGGATCATTCTATTTGGGTTTTTTTTAATAGAGTACCAAATGTTTTTTTTTTTCTGTTAAGAGCTAACATTTTCTGCATTGTACAATTGGATGTCATATATAGTTTGCACTAAATGGAGCAGAAACTAATTTGCGATCTTCTCAATCATCAAACTCCTGCTTACAGCTTAAGAAACGGCTCAAATGCCATTTCTAAAGGCGTTGTCCAACATTCACACCGGTCATGTGTTCCGTATTAAAGAATGAACTGAGGTTAATGATCACGGTTAATGAGCACGTTTTTAGCATAGGGTGTTCACACTGGACTGTCTACTGAATCTTACATGAAAAGTTCCTCTTTCAACTATGTTTTTCTAGGTTTCCAACTTGTTTTGGAGCTATAAGTCTAGTTCTTAGAAAAAAGTCAGACAACCTCCAGTTTATTAAGAAGTCAGATCAATCTTTTTTATAGGTAAAAAACAGGTAAAAAAGGTCAAAAGTTCTTGTGGCAATACATAGGTAACTCCAGAATTGGATGACATTTTATGTCCCACGCATTAAAACTGAACAATTGATCTGTAAGCTGAGCTAATCAAGCTGTTTATTACTTTTTGTTGAAGAATATGTAACATCAAATCAGGAAAATGAAGGTATACTTTTCATGAATTTTCTTAGACCAAATTTTCTCCAATATTGGAATGACCCAAACATTTTTGATGTCCTATATCTCACATAATAATGATGTCAGAAACCATGACCATTTTGAGGTTTGGTTTTTTTTTTCACTTCTAAAGATTCTAAAATATTTTGTATAATGAAATCTAGGAGCATCACTATTTCTGTTTGAACTTTAAAGGTCTTCAGTTGGGAAATGAAAAATGCACAAAGTCTTTGACAGGTGGGATGCAAGTGAGCTGAAATTAATGTAGGTGGAGAGAGGCCAGTGGTTACTGAAAGGCTTGGTGATGTTATCTTCTAGAGGTAGCTGAGCTTGGTAGACTGAGGCAGATTCTGGGTGATATGAAAGTGGAAGAAGAACAAAGACGGAGAGCAGGTGGGGCGTGGAATACTAGACCCACCAGAAAGGTAAATGTAGATGGAATGAATGAAGGGAAATGATAAGGGTGGGGCTTTGCTCTTGGACTTGAGCTAACATAATCCCTTAGTAATGACAAGAGTCCCGTGCTCCAGCTATTTATGGCTTAGTAAGCACTTGGACTGAGTATTGTATCATCCTAATCTATTTAGTCTTTATTCAATTTCTGTATTAAGTTTTCTTCTTATCATTTTGAGACTTGGTGATATTATAAACCTCTGCCTTTCCCTCTCAGGAGTGTTTTCTTAGCTGCATTAAATGGACAGAATGGAGTGGAAAAAAAGCACAGCAGACAATCCAAATGTGCAGGCCACACACACACACAAAGTTGCATATCTGGGTGGTCTCTGACGAGCTACAAGGGTTAATGAGAGTCCTGTTTGGGAGGATTGACTCCTAAGCCACAAACACACACAAATGTGCACGCACACACAAACATACGCTCACTTACTTACAACCACACAACTGGTGTCAAGCAACAAGTGTGATGTCCAGTCATGTGTTGGGTCAGCTGCACAGGATTGTTTCGGGGTTTCACTCCAACAACAATGACATACATGGATGTGCGCTAAAGGCATGGTCTAAGGCACTTTTTTTAGATTGTTAGTCAATCCATCCATTTCTAAATTCTTTGTCATAAACATGAACCTTGCAGTGAATTAATTGTGAAAAAAACAAAAAGAAATTATTTGTTTTTGACCATTTTGAGGATATAGCTTGGGAAAAAAAATCACAATTTCCATCTGTTGTCACCATACATGCATTCTTGAAAAGGGAACTTTTTGTGCTGCTCAAGTATATATATATATATATATATCTCCTTTGGGCCTCGGGTGGTGTCCATATCCCTCTTGGCAGCTCTGTGTCTGGTCTGCTCATTGTATTGGTGTTCCTTAAGCATATTAAAGTGCTTTTACGTACTAAGACGGGTTTTGTATCCCTGCTTATTTGTTATGGCCTAGAGCGAGTTGTAACGAGAGCTATGAAAGAAAAAGCCCTGAGCAAGATTCACACCACTTCTACATTTTGCACTAAGTCTCTCCCAACTATGAGTACATGTGCTGGTATCAGGTAGTGACAGTCTAGTGTGAACACCATATGCTAAAACGTGTTCAAGGACCAGCGTTCAGCTTCTCCTTGAATGCATCTTAAATGCAGGTAGCAAATACATTCAATTTTCCAAGTAAAAGTAAAACACACCTAGAACCTTTTTACCATAAATCTTCCAAAATTTGCCACAGCAGTTATTCTAAAATGAATTCAAACAACTTGGCCTTAAAAAAAGACCAGTGGTTGTTGGAGAATGGCAAATATCTGCCTTATAGACAGAATAGCGAGAGGTTAATGGGATTCATTTACAGCACAGTTTTTCATGTGGTCATGACCTGTCTGGCCATAACTCAGTCACTTCTTATCTGGTCAAAAGAGGGCAATGATGTTTTCATGTTCTTAATGCCCCTCCCCCACTTTCACTGAAAGGTATAGGTCATTGGAAATGGAAATGTATATAGTTTCTATTTGTCCCATCTCTACAAATCTGCCCTTTATTGGAAATGAGAGATGCAACAGCTCACTTTCCCCAGAATTCAGTTTAAACCTTGGTTTTTGGGTCATGCTTATGTTTCAGTTTGATATGTTCATTCATTTTCTATACCATTTTGTCACTTTCTGGGTCGCCAGAGACACTCATCAGCAGGGGACACACAGAAAGGTCCCCCGTTGGTGACACTTTTTCAAGTCCCCCAGCCAGGACTTGAACGGAGAACCTTCTTGCTGTGAGGCAAGAGCGCTAACCACTGCGCCACCATGCAGCCTTGTGTTTGATATGTGATTTGTGTATTACAGAACAACAATAAAATGAAAATTAAAGAAAATCTTTTTTTTAAATGAGCAACCAACAATGAATATTAACTTTCCGCTGGCTAATAGTAAGCCTGGTACAACAAAACAATAAATACTCAATCCTTCTTAAATTGAACACAACACGTGATTGACACTTTCAATGTAAACGCATTGGTATGCTATTGGGAAGCAACGGTTCACTTTCAAACATTTAGTTTTGACTTTAGTCTGCAGACCTAACTCTCACATTCACCACAGCAGCTGGTGCATTTAGGGGCTGCATGGAATTTTGGCACTTACGCGCTTTCATTGAGCTCACTATTGCTGCATTCAGGTGCGCTGGTAATTTTTAGCATTTGCTCACAATGATCTTTGCCAATACAAACACATACTCATTTGTTGCTCCATGCCATTATAACTTTATGAAATGACAAAAATTCACAACTGCGACACAATGATCTGTAAGAACACACACAATGAGGCAAAAGGATGCACATTTTTCAAGATACGAATGTTTTTCTATGCCTGACATTTACATTTTTTTAATGTAATTATTTTATAGTTTATCACTAGTTTTAATATTGATGAAAGCGTATTGCATTCAATAAAAAGGGGGGTTTGCCTTTTTTAATTGAATGCAAAACGCTTCCATAAAAAAATTAACAAAAAAATCATTTTAAAAAATCGTATAAAAACAGACTGTAAGCGACAAAGTTGACCACACCCACAACGCGAGCACCCAGCAGGTCAACCACAGACTTTACTGCTTTGTGCCCAATATTGTCGTCAGGATTGACTCATAAACAAATGAATAAACAGTTCATATTTGTCATTACCCAAAGTTTTGTTGTGTAATGTTTGTAGATCAAGTCAATGGTTGAAAGAAAGGTTTGTGTTCATAAAAAAAGTTTAGAGATAAGAAGTGTCTTTGATTAAAATAACTTTTTTCAATATATTTTTGTAATGTTATAAAACCTGACATAAAACCCCAATTTCAATTATTATTAGTGTTTTGTTTTTGTGAGAGAATAATCATTAACTGAACTTTTTAAATAAAAAGAATAACTGTTTACTTTGAAATACACAAATTATTTTCCCAAATAAATGTTTGGTTGGTAGAGTCCAGCTTTGACTGGCAGATTTTGGATTTTACCGGCCACCCCGGCTAGTAACCAAAAAAGTTTATTTAGAGCCCTTTATATTCATACACACTTTTGTGTTTTTTATTTTTTGCAGGAATAAGAACCTGCAAGTTATTTTTCAGTGTGACTTCAAACTGTGATTGAGAGCTGCTGCCTTACTTCCTCATTAGTCTTGGTCATAGTCAGGAAAAAAGACAAACGGGACACCATTGTTTTGACAAAGCTGGCTGGTTTTATTAGCGCAACAAATATAGTGAGCAATTTAGCAGCTATCCAGCTGTGAAGTTTTGAGCCAGGTGCCGGCTCAGGTGAGGAAACCAAAGACATAGATGGATCTTTTCCTCGTCCATAGAATGGAGCGGAGCAGGGAGCTTTTGGCCCACTTAGGTTATTTTCTACATCACAAATCTTTTTCAACAACATTTTTTAATCTGCCTATGTCTTACAAAGATTTGAATAAAGAAATACTCCAATACTCCAAGTTTAATTTTCTTAAGATATGTCCTCCATTTGCAGAAAAATGCAGCAAGTAAGTTAGTTAAATAATAAGTAAACAGAAGACTCAGTTATAGGTGATGGGAAGGAGGGGCGGGGTTGCTCCACACCAACAGTCCCGCTTACAACTGAGAGGCTAATTTCTAATGAACTCCTGCCACACAGCATAAACTGTTCTAGGAAACAACATACGTTTTTTTTTATTTTGGCTAAAAATAGCATAATTATAATTAAAATACCAATGAGGACGCTTTTACAATAGATCAAAAGATGATCGGAGTGGGTCTTTAAACTTTTTATAATAATTTGGTGCAATTTCTGCTGAAAACAGCTCTAAACCATCGACAACTGCCTTCCCAGATCCTGCCTTGTGTTATCACTCTTTTGAAAGACTTGTTTGAATTATTTTTTGTATTCTGAAAGAGTTTAAAAACATCAAAAAATACTGAGAAGGGGTTAAAAAAACAACATAGGTGTGTTTGTTAGTTTTTGAAAACAGATACTGCTTTAGCTTTGAGAGCAAACATCATCACCTATAGCTCACATATGCAACCAGGTACTAACACCCCGGTTCAGCCAAGTCACCCAGGGGTGAAAAGCTTTCTTGTCACACATCTTCTCCACCTCTTTAAAATAACAACAGGCAATCTCTGTGGGTTTACTTTCTCACAGATTCACATACAAACGCAGCAACATTTTACAGCCCCCTCTTTTATCACTGACACATGTTCTTCATGTGTTAACAAATGCGTTTGGACACACACAAGCACAAACTTGAGCATTGCTCCTCTCACAAAATCACATGAAAACAGTTTTGAAAAGACATGCTTTTAAGTGGCTCCCTCATCATCTATGGGCAGGGAAAAAATAAATTCTGCATGTGAAAATTGATGCCAAAAGCTGAAAAGTAAAAAAACAAAAAACAAAAACTCTAAACAAAAAAAAAAGTTGGTCCCACGTTGCTTTGTTCTGCTACGTTTAATAAAAAACATCAGCTTGCTGTGTTAGTATATACTGTACTGCATTTATAAAAAATCAATTACACAGGCTTCAACAAGCCCTTTGCGTTACAATGGCTTGTAGAAGAAGAAGACCCAAAACCAAGAAGGACTCAGACAAATCCTGTAGGATTAGAGCATTTCATAACAAAAACACAAGAACATCACAAGAAAGTATAGAAGACAATCCCATGGAGAGAAAGGTTACTAACAAGGTTGGGATAGTCACAGTATTATCATTTTTAGCAGTATCAGTCTATTTTTTATGTGTTGCAAACATCGCTTGGAGTTACAGGTATTGTTGATGCACTAATGTGGCTAATGTGTCTTGCAGGGGTCTCCAACCCTGTTCCTCATCATCTACTTCCCAACTTGTTTTGCAGCTAACCCTGCATCCGTAATTACTGGTCACCTGGATCAGGTGTGTTCAGTGAATGAGAAACTGGGCTCGCTCAATTCAGCTAATCAGCAATTAAAAACGTTCTAGAATTAGTGAACGCAGTTAATAAAGTCTGACTGACAGACTTATCTCGGACTCTTTCGTCTTGCTTAATGCGCCTTATATTTCGATGTGTCTTATATATATGACACAAGTTTGAAAACAGACAATTCGTTGACTGAGCGCCTCATAATCCAGTGTGCCCTACAGCGCGGAAAATGCGGTTTTGCGTCACTGTGTCATAAGTTTTGGGGCAGAACTTAAAGCATGAGGTGGAAAACCTGGAGAATAACCAGTTAGATACAAAAACGAAATATTGTGTTTATTTTATAAGGACCGGGCAACTATTTCAGAATTATGGGCTACAACCTATAGAAAGATGCCAATAAATTGTCGACTGTAATGGAAAAATCTACGCTAGCTAAGGTTTACTACTCAGTTTTTATTCCTCAACTAAAGGACGCTTACACTTTCTATTATATTCTGTATATCAATGACGTGCACAGGATTTCAGAGGGACAGTAGCTCAAAGTCAGAAAGAGGCAGCAAAAACACTTTTTTTTGTCCTTTTATTAAAATAAAGTACTAATAGACAACTACTCAGCTATGACACCATGGTTGGGGAAAGTGATACAATTGTCATTTTTTTATGTAAATAAATTACTGTCAACAAGAGATCATTCACTTTATCATAGACTTGAAAGACATCCAATGCAATTAAACACTGGAGGCTATTTGTTGACATTGTGCCACAGGCATAATCAACACAAATCAAGTTTAATACAGATGTTAATATTTTAATCAAAGATATCCAACAGCTTTTAGCCCCAGAATGCCAAAATTATTTTTATTTAATGTAATGCTGTTACCCCCTCCATGAACCGCCACCTTAACGTGGTGGGGGGGTTTGAGTGCTCGAGTGATCCCAGGAGCTATGCTGTCTGGGGCTTCAGCTCCTGGTAGGGTCTCCCATGGCAGACAGGTCCTGGGTGACGAGCCAGACAAAGAGCGGTTCACAAACTCCTTTATGAGAATAAACATCACAGATTCAGTTGCGTCGCCCGGATTGGCGTTACCGGGGCCTCACCCTGGAGCCAGGCCTGGGGTTGGGGCTCGCAGGCGAGCGCCTGGTGGCCGGGGCTCCTCCCACGGGCCCCGGTCGGGTAAAACCCGAACGATCAACGTGGGATCACTCCCCAGTGGGCCCACCACCTGCAGGAGAGTTCAGAAGGGGCCGGTGCGATGTGGTTTGGGTGGCAGTCGAGGGCGAGTGCCTCGGCGGCCTAAACCCCGGTCATGGAACTTGGCTTTTGGGACATGGAACGTCACCTCTTTGGGAGGGAAGGAGCCTGAGCTTGTACAAGAGGTTGAGAGGTACCGGCTAGATATAGTTGGGCTCACCTCTACGCACAGTCTGGGCTCTGAAACTCAGTCTCTCGAGAGGGGTTGGACTCTCTACCATTCTGGAGTTGCACATGGTGAGAGGCAGCGGGCTGGGGTGGGCTTACTTGTGAGCCCCCAGCTTAGCCACCAAGTGTTGGAGTTCACCCCGGTGGATGAGAGAGTTGCGTCCCTCCGCCTTCGGGTGGGGGACAGGTCTCTGACTGTGGTTTCGGCTTATGGGCCGAACAGCAGTTCAGAGTACCCAGCTTTCTTGGTGTCTCTCGGAGGGGTACTGGAAGGTGCCCCAACGGGGGACTCCATTGTCCTCCTGGGTGACTTCAATGCCCACGTGGGCAACGACAGTAGCACCTGGAGGGGGGTGATTGGCAGGAACGGCTTCCCTGATCTGAACCCGAGCGGTGTTTTGTTGTTGGACTTCTGTGCTAGTCATAGTTTGTCCATAACAAACACCATGTTTGAGCACAAGGGTGTCCATCAATACACGTGGCATCAGGACACCCTCGGCAGGAGATCAATGATCGACTTTGTAGTCGTTTCAGGAGACCTTCGGCCGTGTGTCTTGGACACTCGGGTAAAGAGAGGGGCAGAGCTGTCCACTGATCACTACCTGGTGGTGAGTTGGATTCGATGGCGGGGAAGGAGGCTGGAAAGACTTGGCAGACCCAAACGTAGTGTGAGGGTCTGCTGGGAACTTCTGGCTGAGCCCTCCGTCAGGGAAGTCTTTAACTCCCACATCCGGGAGAACTTCAAACAGGTACCAAGGGAGGCTGGTAACATTGAGTCTGAATGGACCATGTTCTCCACCTCCATTGTCTCTGCTGCTGTTCGGAGCTGTGGTCGCAAGGTCTCTGGTGCCTGTCGTGGCGGCAACCCCCGAACCCGTTGGTGGACACCGGAAGTAAGGGATGCCGTCAAGCTGAAGAAAGAGTCCTATCAGGTCTGGCTGACTTGTGGGACTCCAGAGGCAGCTGACAGGTATCGGCAGTCTAAGCGAGCTGCGGCTCAGGCTGTAGTAGAGGCAAAAACTCGGTCCTGGGAGGAGTTCGGTGAGGCCATGGAGAAGGACTATCGGTTGGCCTCGAAGAGGTTCTGGCAAACCGTCCGGCGCCTCAGAAGGGGGGAGCAGCTTTCTGCAGGCACCATTTTCAGTGCAGGTGGGGAGCTGCTGACTTCGACTGGGGACATTGTCGGGCGGTGGAAGGAATACTTTGAGGATCTCCTCAATCCTGCTGACACGCCTTCTCTTGAGGAAGCAGAGGCTGAGAGCCTTGGGGTGGGTCTCTGTATGACCAGAGCAGGAGCATGGTCCGCATAGCTGGCAGTAAGTCAGACCTGTTCCCAGTGCATGTTGGACTCCGGCAGGGCTGCCCTTTGTCACCGGTTCTTTTCATAGTTTTTATGGACAGAATTTCTAGGTGCAGCCAGGGTCCGGAGGGGGTCTGGTTCGGGAACCACAGGATTTCCTCTCTGCTCTTTGCAGATGATGTTGTCCTGTTGGCTTCATCGAACCAGGACCTCCAGTATGCATTGGAACGGTTTGCAGCCAAGCGTGAAGCGGCTGGGATGAGGGTCAGCACCGCTAAGTCTGAGGCCATAGTTCTCGACCGGAGAAAGGTAGTTTGTAGTTTCTCTGGGTGGGTGGAGTACTCCTTCCCCAAGTGGAGGAGTTTAAGTATCTTGGGGTCTTGTTCACGAGTGAGGGAAGATCGGAGCGTGAGATCGACAGGCGGATTGGTGCTGCGTCCACCGTTATGCGGTCGCTGTACCGGTCCGTTGTGGTGAAGAGAGAGCTAAGCCAGAAAGCAAAGCTCTCAATTTACCGGTCGATCTACGCCCCAATACTCACCTATGGTCATGAGCTCTGGGTCATGACCGAAAGAACGAGGTCCCGGATCCAGGCGGCTGAAATGAGCTTCCTCCGTAGGGTGGCTGGGCGCTCACTTAGAGATAGGGTGAGAAGCTCGGTTACCCGGGAGGAGCTCGGAGTAGAGCCGCTTCTCCTCCAAATCGAGAGGAGCCAGTTGAGGTGGCTCGGGCATTTAGTTTGGATGCCCCCTGGACGCCTCCCTAGGGAGGTGTTCCAGGCATGTCCCACTGGGAGGAGGCCCCGGGGAAGACCCAGGACACGCTGGAGAGACTACGTCTCTCGGCTGGCCTGGGAACGACTCGGGGTCCCCCCAGAGGAGCTGGAGGAAGTGGCTGGGGAGCGGGAAGTCTGGGCATCTTTACTTAGACTGCTGCCCCCGCGACCCGGTCCCGGATAAGCGGAAGAAAATGGTTGGATGGATGGTAATGCTGTTGCTATGTGGATTCTGTGGTTTAGTTTGGTTTTTCAGAGGGGTTTTTGATCATGTTCTGTCTCCTGTCAGTCACCCCTGGTTCATGTTGACCATCCACACCTGTTTTCATTTCTGTTCATTGTGCTCAGTGAATATAAGTGTCTGGTTGCAGTTCTACATTGTCAGGTCATCTGCTTTTTTGCTTGGTTTGTTTGTTTGTTTGTGTGTTTGTTTGTTTGTTTTTAAGTGGTTCTTGTCCAGTTGAAGTTTATTTATGTTTCTGCCACCAAACCCTGTTTCCTCCATTTCTCCAGTTCCTGACAGTTACACCTTTGTTTGACTCTTGTTTTAGAATTCACACCCGGCTAAACTCTCTTTTGCATCTTGTCCTCTAAACACAGGCTTCTGTTGTAATTGGAAAAAAAATAATACCAAAGATGGTGAGACTGAATGATACAGAGTGTATTGAAGGCAATAATAATATCAGAAAATATTACATTGAACAGGTTAGTTTCAGGTTAGTTTCAGACCTGTAATGAGGAAGTTGTGAACTTGCCATAAATACGGTTCATTTATTTTGAAAATCTACCCAGGGTTTTATTTTAGTGACTATCTTCCTGTCCATGCGCGATCTGCTATGTGTTGACTTAATAGACGTCTGGCAAAAGTAGAAACTTAACTCCTTTTGAGCATTTTTCTGAAATATTAACCATATTAACATTAACCTCTGGCGGCTCTCAGTCTGACCGGAGCCGCAAAGAAAGACACAGCAGATCAGAACCTGTATTACAAAAAAAGGAAAGATTAAAAAGGATGGGATTTTTGTACCCACGGTTTTGTATTGCTAACAGGAATTTTTGTTAATTAAAAAAAAAATACAAACAGAAGGGATTAGGACACTTTTTAATATGACACAGAAAGGGCAGGGGCTCAAGCACCCCTAGGGCCCCAGGTATGCACATGCCTGTTGTATATCAACTTTGAGAGAACCACATGTATAACCACTAAAGTATTGTCATTTCAGTGTAAACGTTTTGTAACTGAGGTAAAAAAAAAAAAAAAAAAAAAAGCTGTAATCCTAGAAAAAGCGGACATAGTTTGTTGTTGCCAGCGAATACTAAGATATTCAGTGACAGTTAAAACCCAGCATCTGGACTTAGTCTTTGAAACCCTAACCCTAACCCTCATCCAAGAGGCTTCATCAGACAGATGAAATGTTTTGAAGAAAGATCCCTTTAAGTCCAGATGATTCAGCTTCAAAACTAATCACCTGGATGAATGAGAACTGTCATCGACATATTTAGGGAATGGTTGTTCTCTTGGATCTTTCTGTATAGGCTGCTCAGTGTTGGCAAGCACTAAATCTCCTATAAGACGTACCTGTTCTTTATTTAAAGCTACATTCACATTGAAAGCGGTTTGCGCTGCGGTTTGTCCAATTTCAATGACAAGTCATTGTACAGACGCCTGGGCAGCACGATTAGAGCACTGGGTGTGGTGCGTTGGCTTGGTAACAGTGGGTTTTGGCTGTCGCAGCCTGATTTGGGCATTGTGGTGTACCAAGAGTTAAAAAATCAGAACTTTGGCAAAGTAGACACATCACGTCAATCAACTTTGGCACATGGCACGTTGATGATGCAATCAGTAGGTGAACTCCAAAACCAACATGTAGGAGAATCTGATTGTTATACTCCTGAACGTCGTCGTGATTTTCTTTCTTTTTTTTTTTTTATCTTTATCTAGAGAACAATACAAAGATCGTCTAATTTTGTTATTTTTTTCCCATCCCTGGGCCTTGGCAGACAGCAATTTGTCAAACTGGATCAAATAGAGATGGAAGTATCGCAGAAAGCAGCTGTCATTCAGACCCAGCTCATATAGTAGAGCAGACCGTAGAGTCTCTGAATGATCTCGTGAACCCCGACATGGAGACGTGATTACCGATCCTGTTGAAGAACTCTTCAAAAAAATAAAGCTAATCTCTCAACATCATCCGTGTCTTCCATGTATTGTAAATGAGATATACAGTCAAAGTTAGGCTAAAAGACCTTCAGGAGGAAGCTCCTCCCACAAAGCGTTTAGCTTTTGAACACATTTTTGGACAAGTGTTGAGCTGTGTATTTGATACGCATCGCAAGAGAGGCACCCAACGCAAATATGACTCACAAATAAGATTTTTCACTCGGTCGCTTTGATGTAATACCTGTGAAAACTGACTGCCAGAGTGTTGGAGCAACATCTAACTTCAGTCTCACATTCTGTGTTGGAAAAACATCAACATGCGAGGTTAGACACTTCTGAAAGGGCCATGTCTAGGTTTGATGTGAAAGATCATGCAGGTTTCTTTTATCTGTGTTTGTCTCATAATACTCCAGACCACAGTGTAGGAGTCTGCAAAGAGGCTGCACAGCTCTGCTGTTCTCAACAGCCCCATCAATCATGTGTGACATTTTCCTCATTCTGAAGAATTTGTACACAAGCATGTTTAGCAGAACTTTACTTAATCCCATCAAAAGACACTCAGTAAATATGATGTGAATGAGGAGTAGCATTCAGGGAGTTACTCTGCTTGTCGTTCCCATGCTGAACTAATGCCAGAAGAAATTTGGGATTAGGATGTTTACAAAACTGAAGATAACACTAATTATTTTACAAATGACTTTTGTTGGTTGACTGAGTTGATGATCTTTTAGATTAGTGTGGGTAACACTTCAAATATTTCACCTTCAAAAAAGGTATTAAAATCTTCACCAACAATTAAGTTCTTTCTAATAATATTTTTGTCAAAAGAAAATTGAAACAAAGGGACACAGAACAACAGACAGTTTCTTTCTGTAATATAAGATGTTATGAAGCTGTAGGTGTTTGGGATCAAGACACCAAACAGCTTTGATTTGATACCTATGCTTAAGTCTTCACTTTGTTCCCTCCTCCAGCATTTTCACCCCATCTGGCCCCCATTGTGCGGCGGCGCTGTGTGACAGGTGGTATTGTTCCCGCAGAGACAGTTGCTTTGGTGGCACACTCCTGAGGGTGTAGCCTGTGTACACACCAGTCCCTTTGCTAACCTATTTCCTGTGTGTCTTCTTGCTAGACGGGCGGCATCGGGCCAGGAAGCACGGCATCGCATCAGGTCACGTAACTGCTGCAGTTCAGCCAAGCAGGTGCTAAACCAAAGTCTTTGGGGTTTTCTGAAACACCAAGATGTTGTGGTGTATGTGTTTCCAATGACATGAGAGGCTCTTTAGAACACTGAAGAAATAGCAACTTTATCTCATTTAATAGTTACGTTTATGCACTAGGCATTTTTAGACACCTATCCAAACCTATTCACAAACAAAAGTCCAGAAACTCATTTTAGTGGTTGATGAAGACAGACAGATGCTTCATCAGATGATGCCTTTTTCTTTAATTCCAGCGCCATCTGTTTGACCTGGGTTGTTCACAGGTGTTCAAACATGGCTTTAATTAGGCTCTTATATGAACACACATTCATCATCATTACTGTTTCTCACATGCTTTACCATTTGTTCCCACCATTTCTCAGACACAGACTTTTATGCTGTGTTCACACAGAGCTCAGAAACGCCAGTGCAAGCAACCGCTTCCAAAAGAGTCTATGTAAATGCGTCTTCATTTCTTTCTTCCGCTTTCAAAACTCTCCCTTTCACACGTCCAACTAACTTGCTAGGACTTTTTCTGGGCTCCAAGACTTGGGTGTGGTAGTGACATATATAAGTAACGTCCTTTTTAATTCATGCCACTTCCAATCATTTGAAAATTGGTCACGGAGGAGAAGTTACCAGTTGCAGTTTGTGCCCAGCCAGAATTATGAGACACCAAGTCACCTTTTCACTATTTACCCCATTAACACTGGCAATTTCACAGGCGACATCTACCCCACAGTCTTTGACCATAACTCTTCAACCGTTGACGTGATCAACATGAATCAGCTGATTCCAATGCGGAGAAAACCAGACGCTTTTCTCCACGTCAGAATCCGCTGATTTATGTTGATCATGTAAACATTTCATTACTGTGAAGTGCTGCATATCAGCAAAATACTTCCTTTTTCTGCTTCAGAAACCGCTGGAGTTACGTTATTGCGTTAACGGTTGAAGAGTTACGGTAGTCAAAAGAATAGACTGGAGATTAGGGTTCATGTCTCACAGCTACACATTTTATTTGTTGACTTGTCTTTCTTCCTTTTATTAACTTAAAACTAAAAACGCTGACACTACTTCCTCTATCTTGTTTACTTCCTCTTTTTGGTTTGTCTAGCTGTATATCCTCATTTACATTTTTGGTGTAAACTCACAATTTCTCGTTTGGTCTTCACTGGAGTTTGGGGTTTCACACACAAACAAGACGTCTACATTGACAAAGCACACTGAGATTCATACTAAATGGCTTTTTTTGTAATAGAATTTATCTCTCACATCATTGTTGATGGATTTGGAAAACATTGTTTTTAAACACGTGATTTTTAAGATTCCATGACATGTATGTTTTGATGTCCTGCACCCTAATAGAATCACTTCCGCCAGTTATGGTGACCTGGGGCCTATTTTCTTCTCTGTTAGTTTGATCTTGGCAAACTTAACTCCATAAAATCAAACTGTTCTTTTATAAATGTGTCTATTTTGCTTTCCCAAAAACAGCTTGTTTTGTGTTTGTCTGGGCTGTGGAGGGAACAAGTGAGGTATCCATCATATGCATGTGCTGCAGCCTAACTGAGTTTAGGCAGTCAGTGCTAATTAAGATAATGACTGTGGGAGCTGGCAGGTGCCCAAACTTTGGATGTGTTGACTGAAGGAGGGATGGAGAGTGTGAGTGGAGAGTTATGATGGCCCTGGAGAAGGGGTTTGGTGTTTGAAGGCATCACATTACATCGACCTTTTGCACACACACACACGTCAGACCCAAAAACACAAAACACGCTAATGCTTTCCTGCCGTAAACAAGTCAAAAGAGAAAAGATAACGTATGCTCAGCATGTTAGAGATCAGCTCAACACATGCCCAATTCTACTAAAGATTATTTTCCTCGTCTTTATATCTGAGTTTCACCTTTAAAAGACATTGTTTAAAGGCTGGCAAGGCCAAATGACAATTGTTTTTTTTTATGTTTTGTTCCCAAAGATTTCTGTTCTTTATTCTTTTCATTTTTTACCAACTAAAGTGATCAAATTTATACATGAACGTACTGGGATGATAATTTATGACATCAACTATAGTAGCCTGAAAGGCCAAGTTAAGGCCTGAAGTGGATTGACCTTATTAAACCAAATTTGCTCTTCTCAAATCAACTGTTGTCTAAAAAAGGGTCATATGGGTGGGCCAAAGTAATGCGAGTTTTGAGTCCACTCAGCATCCATCCGCCAATCAAACAAACACGCCCCTAATTAGTATAAATGTAGAACAGTGACTGCTCAAAACAGGCTTTCCAATACAATGACAACACAATGTAACCACTAAAAGTATCTGTTTAGAAAATGGGATACATGATTTCTATAGCTTTTTTATGAAACCGTAGTTTACAAGCAAATTAAGCAGAGTTTTAGTGATTTGACTGCAAAAATATGCCCAAATTATACTGGTGGGACATTACTGAGAGTAGATTTCTTTGTATTCTTTTTTTTTTTTTTTTTTACAGATTACTTTTAGGTTTTCCATCAATTTGATGTTAAATATGTCCCTTCTTTCAGAGTTTGTCAAGCCGAGACAAGGACCAAGTGGGTTGTGCAAGCGCATTGAAAAGGTGAAATGGGTGCTAATCATCATCCTGCACTCATAAGTGGAGCAACATGTGCACACGTTCATACATGTTCTTGCTAGAGTATTTTGTCTCGTGTGCATTTGAAAACCGAAATGTTTCTTGGCAAAGAATTTGTAATTTCCTCTATTCTGGCATTGGTTGTTGACAGATATTTAAAATGAATTGATGCTTTAAATGAAAAGCACAGCTATTAAATATTTTTAAGTTAAGAAAAAGATCAATCAGTAAAAAAGTCTTAAAAATATTGTAATTTAAACAGTACTTTTGCACTGATCCTCTCCACGAGACACCACTAACAAAAGCCTTAATGTTCTGTGATTTGAAGAACTTTGAAACGTGAGAAACCTGTTGACATTATAGAAAGATGTGATGTGAAACTAAGATAACCACAGCTGTGCCTCATGTGACACCACAGGCCTATATAGGACAAAATACATAAAATATTGTTCGCCTTTTCTGGCTCATTTTGATGGGGGTGTGAGGGAACGCAGCTTGCCTGCTGTTCCCCAACTGAGCTGGAGGAAATTGATCTTAACCACAAAGTGACACAAAGGGGAGAAGGCAGATGCGATCAGTCCTTTAGTATGGTAATTCATTGTATATGTGTGTGTGTCGTAAAGAGAACGGGAGAGTGATGGTACACAGTGTTTCAGGCTCATTGGAGGGTTATGGGTGGGAGCTTTCCTTCACTTGAGAGGACCTTGAAAAACTCCTTTCTAGCACACCTCTGCTTGAGAAAAAAGCAAAGTAGCTTCCCGTGAGACCTGACCTCTCTCTGCTAGTGGGAACTTATTTGTCTGCTTTCCTCTTTCTGCTCCTACCTATGAAAGGATGATGCTTTAACCTATGTTAAACTAACGAGGGGATGTCTTAAGTTTCCCCTTTCACCACAGTCCCATGAGGAAGCAGTCAGCTTTCTGGGGCTGAAGAAAACATGACAACCTTTTTCTAAATGCAGCAAAAGAAACAGGAAAAACGTTGACATTAATCCGACAAAAGAAGGGGATAAAAACAAGTCTATAGAACATGTCTGTAAAAGGGAAAAAAAAACAAAAACAAAACATTTAAATGTTTGAACTGAAAATTATTTCACATCAACCAAGATGACCTCCAAGGAAAAATCCTGACATGACCGTTCACAACATTAACCCTGTAAGGCCCCCTGCAACAAAGAACTGCCAAAAAAATTCAATTTTTAGATAATGAAGATATTTATAAACCATTGGATGGAACCCACAAAAAAAATGTATGAGATTTCAATAGTATCAACTATGATACATAGGAACAACAACAATGTTAATTTAACACGGAAAAATGTTGGCATAATTGTTCAGGAAAAAAGCACCTTAAATCAAATTTGATCCACACATTTTAAACATGTCATAATTTTATATTCTTTTATATTTTATATTCTTTCCATAAATAAAGTAGTCATTTAAAAAAAATGAATAACAATAGGTAAGTTATTTCCTGTATAAAGTTTAGAAAATCTTTTTCCTGCCAATAATTGTTTAGGAAGTTCATGGAGGCAGCTATTTTGAAATGAGCAAGAAAAACCATTACTGCCTCTAGTGGAAGGATGATGACCTACAGGGCCGCAAACATGGATCAGGTTGTATATAATGGGTTTTTAAGGAAAGTTTGGATCATGCTAATGAGAAAGGGGTCTCAGGAATGTGTGTATCGAATATGATACGAATAGTTAGGGTTAAAAATAGGTCTAGTGTTGTGACGTTTTCTCATGATGGAAGACATAAGAAAATTACGCTTAAAATTGCATTTCTGAGTATTTCTTTATTCAAATCATTCTGAGTCAGGAGCAGATGAGAAAACACAGTTGGAAAAAGTAGTATTTGTGATGTAGAGCATATGCTGGATGGGCCACAAGAAACTGCAGAAACTGTGTCCCAAAAAAAGACAGGTTTGGATTTGGGCTGAAAATGACATAATCAGAGTTAAAGGATCACAGGGAACACTTTTACAACAGATCAAAATATCTAAGTGGGACTTTTAATAACTTTCACATATTTGTCGTGTTATCGTTGACAAATAAACTAACAATATTAATGATTAATAATAGTTATTGGAAGATATCATGCTCACATCCATGTTGAAATCAGACAATTATACAGTCTACAAATGATGTTACAAAAAGAAACAAAACCTATTTATTTGTCCCAAAGTCTGCATGATTTTTTTTTTTTTTTTTTACCTAATGCTCCTGCAGATTTAGCTATTTGCATGACAACATCTCACAAAGCACATAATCCTTGTTTTGTGCCAACTGAACATCATTGGCTTTGATTGGTAAACGATGAATTTAAGGTCTCACGGGAAGTTGTAGCACAAAAAGACTCCAATTTTCAGCTCATGACTGACCTCAGTAAACATAGATGATTGTTCGAAACGGTTCATCCGCAGCACACGACATTACAACGACCAAACATTGAGGAATTTTATTTTCATTTGTTTCAAAAGCAAATAGAATAATATTCTATTAAACAGTTGAAGATGTAACAAAAGCTAAGTATAAAAGCATATAGTTATAAAACATGTGGTACAGAAAAAGTTGAAATTAATCTTAAATGCCATCATGCACTCTCATACTCCAGTTATGTTAAAACTAAGAAGATATTGTTTTTAATTGTTAATTAAAGGAAGTATAATCTGCTGTACAGTAAGTGTTAGCACAGACATAATGGAACTACTTTCTTGCATTTATTGCATAAAAAAATGCATCTGTAAATGTACAAACTTTTGCAAATTTTTTTTTTCTTTTCCACACAAAGAAATGGCAACATTTTCCCATAAAATAGGTTGAAGGCAGAATCCATATAAGTCTTTTTAAAGCCGGCTTTTGGGGTGCATGCCCTTATGAAAGCAGCAATGCAAAGTCAACAAATGGAAGTGCATGGAAAACTATTCCACCAGAATCAAAGAATCATGTTTACATGTCAGATTTAAACACAAGAAAAACCTTTCTGAACAACGAATCTAAAATGATTTGTTTTCCTGAAGAAAAAGGCCAAACAAAGACTTCAACTCCAACATTTGTTTTCTTGGGAGTAGACAAACACTGAGACACACCTGCAGATGCCCTTGTCTGGGGTGGACAAAAACAAGCAAAGCAAGAAGAAAAGAAAGGGAAACCAAAGAGGAGGAGAATTGTCATCACGTCCCCAGAGAGGAGCAGCAGTCATACCCCTGCCACATAGAAAGTCACACATGCTGTGGGCCAAACAGAAAGGTATGAGGAAGGCAACTCAAAACTGCAAGATACTGGATCACTAAGGGTGAGGGGCAGCGCCTCCCCTTCTGTATCAGCGGCTACAAAAGAAATGACTATACCCTGTACTATTCACTGCTGGTAAAGGATATGGTGCCACTGTCTACGGTAAGTAAAATAACCTTCTGCCCTCAATTCAGGAGGTTTATGTAATGATGGAAAAAAAAAAAACGTCACAAAAACAAAAGTGTGACTTTCACCTTTGGGTGACATCACTGACATCTGCCAGAATGCACTTACCTAACAGGCTGATATGATTACACTGTGAAAGGCAGCAGTTTATGTCATGGTTTGCATTACCATTGGTGTGGTGATGCAAGCCCCTTAAAAGTCCAAGTTAACAGTAGTGGTGCAGCAGCAAAAATGGTGAGCAACATTGGAGCTCTCCAGCCGTACAGTTTTGAACCAGATGTCAACTCAGACGAGGAAGACAAAGGCGTGCATGGATCTATTTGTCTGCAAGTGAATGCATCAGAATCAAACAGAGCAGGGAGCTTGTGGCTTGCAGATTGTAGTTTGTACGAAGAAAAAGCAACATTTTTGATTGGAATGTTTTTGACTACACCCAATTCACCATGATTTGAATAAAACAATATTCAGACGTGCAATTTTAAGCTTAATCTTATTTTTGTGATGCTCTCCATCATGAGAAAAATGCCACAAGAACATGTTAAAACACCAAAAGCCCCATTTTCACTGGAGTGGGTCTTGAAGTAAGGAGCTTAAATGTCACGTTTCCAAAAAATGAGAAACACGACAGAAAGTTAGTGAAAGGAACTATTGGGTTTTTTGAGGTTTCAGTTGCAAGACAGAAAAAAAATCCTTAGATCTAAATTTACTCTGAAAGCTTTCACATTGGTGATACAACCATTTCTGAGGCAGTTTTGAAATAGTGAAGTAACAGCACGAGAACAGCGGAACAGTTAGCCAAATGACTCAACAGAAAACTGACAGGAAGCACAACATAAAAGAAGTAGACACTGAAAACACATTGTAAACACTTCTTGAAGCTAGAAAGAGAAGTTAAAAGTGCAGAGCTGTTTCACTGCTGCTCATGCAATGGATGACATGGAAAATGCTAAACATCTTTGTGCTTATGTACACCGACAGAATTTAGTGTGGATCTCTTGTGCTACATTCACAAATATCGAAAAAAAAGCTCATTGTGCTTTGAAACTTTTGGGAAATGAGATTTTCTGAGCAATAATGTGAAAGAGTTTGAACTAGTAGAAGTACAGTAGGATTTCAAACAATAACATCATCCAAGGGTTGAACATGTGACCATGAAATATCAAATTGCATGTTCACAAAGGAGATTTCTCAAGTGATTTTTGGGAGTCCTCTTCTATTTCTTCAGACAGTAAGGCAAAAAATACTTCCAATTCTGCAAGTGTTCCCACTTAAAAAGATACGAGGTCTGTAATGATCATCATAGGTACACTTCAACTTTGAGAGACATATTGTAAAGAAGAAGAGTCGTGATCCATCATGGGTTCAGCTCCCGTACTGTTCCAAAGATCCCCTTGCTTATGGAGATCCATCTAAAGTTCTCCAGAGACCATCTGGATGATCCAGAGAAGGACTGGGAGAATCCCATGTGGTCACATAAGCCCAAAATGGAACTCTCACCATGTTTGAAGGAGGGCGAACGCTCAGTTGCATGCCAAGAACAATGTATCCTCTGTGAAGCATGGGGTTGGAAACATTTGGTTTTGGGGCTGATTTCTACAAAGGGACAGGACAACTGATCTGTAGCAATGAAAAAAATGAATGGGGCCAGCTATGGGGAGATTTTGGACAAAAGCTTCCTTCCATCATTGACGGCATTGACGATGAAATCTTCCAGCATGACAAATATCCAAAGCCTATTGCCCCGGCAACACGAGTGGCTGCGTAAATTGCTTTTTAAGGTTCTGGAATGGTCTATCCAGTCTCTAGGCCTCAATTCAGTGGAGCCGGGCTGACTAACCCTGATCCTCCAAGAGCTACTGTTCTGCTGCCTGTTTTCCAGCTCTCCCTGAACTTCTTGATGCTGAATACCTCAGTCAGGTGTGTTCAGTCAATCAGGATGAGGATATTACTTGGGTCAGCAGCAAGCTGTTCAGGGAGAACTGGAAAACGGGCATTGTTGTGGCTCTTGAGGAGCAGGATTGGCCAGCTCTGCAACAGAAAATCTGTGGGAATTGAAAGTTCTTGTTTCCCAGCAATCCAGAGTTACAAAATATGAACCTTAGGTATGCACCAACCTTTATTTGTAAGAAATAAAGATACTCTAAAAATCGTACACATTTAAAGGCTTTTAGGGGTATTTTAGTGTTGGTTTACTTAAAATTATTACAAAATGTAAAACCAGAAATATATTCAGTGCTGCCATTGTTGTGTGGCTATAATGTGATACTTCAGTACGGTTGCATAACCCTGCTTGTCCATGATAGAAACTGGGAAATGACGCCTTTTTCTTTCTTCTTTTGTGACCTTTAGTATAAAGCTGTTGGGCCTGATGTCATCAGGCAGCAGGATGTAATGACAACTGACTATAACCCTGAAGTTGTTTTTTTTTTTCTTGAGTTTTGACACAGGAAGCTCATGTCTGCCACTTCTTCCTATGGCCTAATTTTTCTTCCAACGCTCACACAGGTGAAGTTTCAGGTTTATTTTTCAGCAGTCAGATAAAGTACAGAAGCATACAACAGACAATATATACAGATTTTCATGGGTATCAATATCAATTTGGAGTGTATGTGTGAAAGAAATGTACGTTAAATGTAGGAGAACCTGTCTGCATGTGGATGCGGAAATGAAACAGGAATTCATCTGAAAATGCTTGACCTAAACCCTGTTGGGAATGTTGTACCTTGAAATTCCTGGTTTACAAGTACAAATGACTGTACGTCACGTAAAGACAATACTTCTGAGAAGTTTTCAGTTACAAATGGGTGGTCTGCCTGTTCCAGCTCAGATTGTTTTGTTTGTATGACTGCCACAAATGGCCACTGGACAGGAACAAAGCAAAGACAAAAGATTCATCGGCGGTGAACGTTCCTGCTCAAAAGTCTCTGCATCTTCAGTTTCATTCACTCTCACGTCTGCTAATCTAGGGCTGAAGTTGGACATTTTTTCAAGCTCGATTTAAAAAGTTGAAAGGGAACATTACATCTGAAACGTGTTTTAAGGGTGTCAGAGGAAGCGAGTGCTCGGAAAAGACCTTTACCTGCAGTGATTGACAGCATGCAAACTCTTCAGAGTAAACAAACCAGAGGGGATTTGAATTAAACATTTTTATTACTGCAGATCAGAACAGAATAAATGCATAATGATCTGTTTGAATTCATCAGATGTGAACTCAATTGTTGAGTAATGTAATTACCATTTTTATTCTTAAAGAAAGTTTCACAAGTGTAAAAATGTCCCATGACTGAGATTTGGTCGGACATCATCTTCTTTTGCTTTTTACTTCCTAATATTCAATAATTTATTGTTGTCAGAATTTCCGATTGCGTCGTGAAAGACAATCTTGAAAACTTTCAGACCGGTGTCTCAACTTTTTACACATTTTACACTTGGCAGCTGTTTCTAAATAGTACGTTTTATTTTTTTATTTGCTTGTGCTGTCTTCTTCATTTGTGAGTCTTAAAGCTTTACGTTACACGTTTGTGGTTCAGATTGTGATGTAAAGAAGCGACTCTTTCACTGCTGTTATTGCTTCCAGCCAGCATCAGGCGATGAAGCATCAGAAGCCCAGCCCATTAAATCACATCCCATATGTTTGGTCTTCATCTGGAACCAAAATTACGCTTGGCATTGAAGAATGAATACTCATTTACTGCTGAGTCATTTCAAAGTTTGCGCTTCATTCCTCACCATCAACATCTCATCCTATGAAAGCGGATTTTTCTTTTTTTTTAATCAAACATCAGGGGTTTTTCTGAAGTACATCTGGGATTTTTAACAATGAACAATGCCAACGTTCTCAAGAAACTTAAAAAACTAAATTGGACCAAATAATTAGGCCTCTGTTGTTTTTAAACTTAGTTTAGAGAGCACAACTTTGAGAAAATGCAGATTTTTGAAAGTCTTCTTTGTCTTTCAAGCTCTCAAGTTCTGCAAATGAATGGTGCTAACTGATTAAAAAACATAAATCTCCTCTGTCATTCCTTAAATCATGCCAAACCCTACTTTTGTCAAAGCTTGGGAATTTCAAGTACTAACAATCTGTAAGCATTAGGTGATTAAACTGAATTGAGTGTGAATCTTTGCATAAAAGTGTCTTACAATTTAAAAGAAAAAGGAAGAGAATCCAAATCTAAATTTGAATTCCCTCCCTTAATTCCACTAGAAAATAAATAATGAAACCATTCATGTTAAAAAAGTAAATATTAATTTCAAACTAATAATTAGCTTCAGAAAAAGTAATTTCTTAAAATAGTGGAGATAAAACTACAAGTTTGGACGGATTAAACTTTAAACCTGTGATAAAATCAAACCTCGAGTTTCTTCATGTTACACTGACTTCACTATATGTGTTTATTTTTATTAAACGTGTCAGGACATGAAATATTTCTACAAATACTTAAAGACAAAAGTAGACTTGTGCTCTTAAACGTGTTTTTCGTCTTCATTTTCTTCTGTCACTTTCTTTTCTTGCTTTCATCTTCCTGTTCTGTCATGCACTTTGGATGAAATTCAATATCCTGGAGACCGGGACTGAGTTTTCTCTTGTAGAGCCTCAGGAGATACAGGTGTCCTTGGTGGTTTTAACCCTTTAGAACCTAGGGCCTAAATCTCTGTTTTGTCTGCTTTTGAATTTTCCTCTATATTTTGAATTTGAAAGACTATTTGCTTGCTTATCTGGTATCATTTTAATCAGCACAACCTCACCTATATTGCACTAACTTTTTTTCTTTATCATTTTTCGCATTTGTAACTTTTTAAATACTTTTTTTTCTCACGTTTTGTTTATTCTGTCAGTGGCAAAGAATAGAATTTAAACAATATTTTGGAATAGAGTTTGATTCACCTGGATTTCATGTGTTTTCCTCAGTTGGAATCTGTTTGGAGGCGTGTTTGGCTCCTCTGTATTCAGGATCAACAGCTTGCCTCCCGCTACAATGGCGGGCAGGACTTTCGCGGTGAACCGCTGAGTATTTTTTAGACAATGCTGGAACTTGTTCTAGAAAAGTTCCTGTCGGTTCCCATCCCAAAATAATATGATAAGCGGTTTTCCTCGTAACTGATGGCTCCGCCCTGTCCCCCACAGCGGGTCCTGCGCTCCATGCTGGAGCCATCTGATTGACATTCATCTTCTGCCTTATACATTTTTCAAAATAAAACGTATTTTTCGCTGTACTCACTTCACTGTTTTCACCGTGTTGTAAACATTTCGTCATTTCCACTGACATGGGGGTCTCAAAGTGTGTGGTAGAAGGTAATTTTGACCATATAACACCACGGATGAATAGAGGGTGATCAGAGATCCAAAACTACCCCATCCTTTTTGATGCAACACATTCTTTTGATTAGGATATCGACAAAAAGGACAGAGCCTGGGCTGAGATATCGCAGGCTGTTGGACTTGATGGTGAGTTTGTGTAATATGAACATTCACACTCGGGTTAGAAAGTAAATAATAGTATGTCCATCTTTGTAAATCCATTGATTAAAGGCGAGTCACACAGAAAAAGAAGTGTTGTGAATATACTCCAAAATCACGGCTGATTCAATCAATGAGGGTTTGTTTACTAGGACGTCATATTTAAATGGCGGATTCTTGCGTGAACCTGTGACTTCAGAGGTCTGTGAGGTTTGCAGCAGAGCCTGCTCGCAGCAGAACCGCAAGCAATCCGTAGTCAGTGTGAGCTACTTGCAGTAGCTAGACCGCTCTGCAGCCGCACCGGAGCAGGACTGCATGCGGTGTGAGCCCGGGGTTACGGCTTGATGTGAAGTTGATCATGCTTTAGAACGTTTTGCCAACACACCATTTATAGAAAACTGTACCACAAGTACAGTACTGTCATACTGGACCCTTAAGCTACATTCACACTGGGTGTGTGATGCACGTTTAAGAACGTGCATTCTTGAACACGCATTTAGCCCATGATGGACGAGCAGGGAGAGGATTTTTCTTCTTTTTCTTTTACTCATGCATGTCTGCCACCTACAGTAGGAAGAGGCTTTGTGTGAAATGTTGAAGCGATGAAAATCTGGTGAATCTTGCTCCAGGCTTTTTCTTTCACAGCTCTTTTCCGGTATTTGAAAGACTTCCAGCCAGGTACAAACCGCAGTCTTCAATTTCTCCTCCGTGATCAATTTACAATTGGTTGGCACTTCTGTGAGTTAAAAGGGACTTCATCTAAATGTCATTACCAAATCTTAGTTCCTGTTTTGTCATAGATTAACCTGGTTGAGCTTTCACAGCGCGTTAAAGCAGTCTTAAAAATGTTGTCGATACGCATAAATGCCAGTTTTATCATGGAAACCAAAAACGCACATTTATACACGTATCATTATAAATCCTTGATGGGCTGTCTTTACTAGAGATTAGTCATACTTTTACTTTTACGGTCGGTCTTAAGTGCCTTTTTAGGGCAAATAAAGCCTTGGCAGACGTGGTGCATCACATGCATGCTGAGCACAAACTGACACAGCATTGGAAAATCCCTCATGAACCCATCTTTGGTCGTAACTCTAATTGATACCTCATGCAAGCAATTTCTGCATTTGTTTTACGGCCTAAATTCAGCAAATGATTTTAATGAGAGGGAGGACAGAGGCTGCATGATGCTCACTGTTTTAACAGCAGTGTGTTAGTGGGAGCATAATGAAAAACAAATGTTTAGACTCAGAATATCCCTTTGACAGACAGAAATCTTTTTTTTAATTTTAACAGATTTCCCCAGAGCTTGTGTTTATTGACAAAGAAAGTGACTTTCTACCTAGCATAAAATAGCTATATTTGGATTTTTGAAGCAAAACTGTTTTGATGTAATCTATCTTTCTATAGCGCCTTTGATGCTTGATGTTCTTTAAGTTTTTCTGTCAGAGCAACTTTGAAGAAACAAAACTGCTGTTGCTGTTGTGGAGGCTGGTGCAACATGAAGTGTATTTGCTCCAGGGCAGCTCTGGATGCTCCAGACTGGCTCCAGTGGTCTGCAGATTTTTTTGAGGGGGGTGTTCAGACACATGCAGTGAGCCACATGTGATCAGTGCCACTTTTATTTCACAAAAGTGGTTTTGATCTTAGTTGAGGGATGCCAAAAAAGACATACTCCTTAGCAGTCACTTTGTTCACAATTTTTCTTTCAAAACTCTGTCTTTTGACTTTACAGTATGTCCCTTTTTTTAATCAAATATTTTAAAAAATTACACGTTTCAAAGTGTGATTTTATACTGTTTTTTAAATCTATTTTATGTGGACTCTTCACAATTTTATATTGTATTCTAATTTACTATTAATTTGAATGAAAGCTAACGATTAAAAAATGATAAGTAGCTGGAAATGTTTTCAGACCCACCCACTGTAAATGAGTAAGCATGTACTTTAATCTGAAACAAAAAAAATACAAAAAATGTTAGAATACATTTTTAAAAACTGATTTTAGCTTGAAATCTTTTTGAAAATAACCATTGAAAGAGAATAATCTAGGTGGCTGTATCTTTCTAGCTCAAAATGGTCTACAGTCATTTTCCTTCCATGATCACATTGCTAAAAGGAAAGTCAGCCAAAATGTTCCTGGCTTTTCTGAATTTAGAGAAGGCTTGTTTCCCTCATTAGTACATGCATGTGGCACAGATGTTGAGACAGAAATAATAGCATGATATTTATAAATTGTATGTTTTGCTCTGGGTTTTTTTAACAGTGAATATGACTGAAAGGTCTGCTTTGTAATAATGCTGTAAAACACACTATGTCAAAAAATAGACAGATTATTTTTTTGTAATTAAGATAAACTCTTTGAAAGCCGCAAAAAAATGTAATGTAATTTTTAATAAGATGTAGATAGTTTCAGTTATGTTATGTTGGGTGATTTGGTACATTTTTGTTCACAACAATGTTAGTTTAAGATGCTTAAATATTGACATTCATGTTCAGGAAAAAAAGCACGTTATGTACCCACTGTCTGAAATTTGATCCACCCGTGTTATGACGAATTAATTATAAATAAATTTAGCATTCCTTCAATACAACAAGTAGTCATTAAAAAAATGAATAACAACATATACGATAGAATAGTTACAATAGATATTCTAACCATAAAGATGTGAAAATTAGCTAAACTTTTTTTTCCGCCAAAGGTGTTTTTGAGATTTCATGGAGGCAGCCATTTTGAAATGTGCAGGAAAATCCCTTTTACCGCCCCTAGCAGAATGATGAAGAACTACATGGCAGAAACATGGACTAAGTTACATCCAATGGGGTTTTTAAGGAAAGTTTGAATCATGCTAATGAGATTGGAGTTTTAGAATTGCGTGTATCTACTGTGATACAAATTATACGAATTCAAAAGCTTCAAATAAGGGAAAAAAGTGGCTGACGGTTATTTTGGTGGTTGGTGTGACCATAGTGCTGAATTAAACGGCTGAATTATGTCTTTAAGATAGTAAGAGCATGTGAATGGACTGCCAGATACATTTAGGTGACAGCTTTATATACCTGGGCGGTAACAACATTGTAATTAAATGCTTGAGGATTCACTCCCTGAGGGTCCTTCCACTTTAGGACTTTTGTGCGCTGGCTTTTTCTCAGATCTATTTAATAAAACAGCGTTTGCTCTCAGGACAGTAAAATAATCATTGTAGCTTTTTTACAGGATTTTCAAATGCATATTATACCCCTTTAAAATAGTGAGTTTTTGGAGTTCTAAATATATGCCTGACCCACCCACGTGCCCCTCTCATTCATGAGCACGTTCCCTGTCTGCTGGTTGATAAGTGTCAAAAAAGACTGTGGGAGCTTTTGACCCAGAGCCATGTTATTTGTATAATTACTAGTTTCTGGACATTGAGTGGGAGGGCAGCAGTTGACCATGAAGCTGTACTGTCAGGGTCGGTCTATAATTAGCAGCTTTTCAGCAGGTCAAACAAAGGGGAGACGGAAGTGTGGGTGCTGTCTAATCAGCTTTACATCAGAGAGTGGAAGGAGGAAAGGGGCGTGTGGAATATATGGAGGGTTCAATTACAAACAGAGTTTGCATGGATCAAACACAAAAAAAGTTTGGTTTCTATTGCTGTAGGGGACTCTGACTTTTAATCATTTTCTGTTGACTTGGACTAAGCCTGACTAATCCCTCAGCAAATGTTTAAACCAAACTAAACATTGAAACTAAGTCGTTAAAGACTTGATCTTTAGTGTGATCTCAAAATCTTGAACTTTGAACCTACACTTCAGACTGTTTTAAAGAGTTACATGCAATAGCAACATTGGTTAGTTTTAATAAATGTGTTCATTTTATATGTTTTACTTTTTATTTTCCAAAAACAAATTACTTGTTTTCCACCTGTTGCGCATTTTTGCCCATGTACATTTCTCTTTAATGGCTCAGTAAGGCACTGTTTTTTATTTCTATCATATATGTAATCATTTTTACAACCCATATACTGTATTTTAAGCCATCTATTTTTTTTATTTTTAGCAAGGTTATATAAGTCTATAACCATTTGAATCATATTTGATAAACCCTTTTTTGAGACCCCTGTTTCATTAACATGATCTAAGCTTTCCTTAAAACCCATTGTATATCATTTTGTCCTTTTTTTCTTCATTCATTGATCATTTCTTGATTCATTCATTTCATTCATTCCTTTCTTCTTCATTGATCCACTAAGGGCAGTAGAAGGGACTTTCCTACTCATTTAAAAATGGCGGGCTCCATGACATTTCAAACACACTTTTGGTGGGGGAAAAGTTTTGCTATTTTTAACATCTTTATAGTGAGAATACCTTAATGTCATGGGCGGCTCCAGGATTTTTTCCCTGCAATAGCTCAGAGGTTACTAAATGACTGTAATGAGTTGCTAATTCGTTTTTATGTCAAATTACATTTCCAAGTGGGAATATGACAGGAATGCATATTCATACGATGTGAATTTGCTGCTCGACGCGCCTAAAACTGTTCCGTCTTTATGTGATCCAGTTTGAAGACATTGTCCCGAGAGAAGGAAAAATAAAGAATAAAATTATGTCTGTGTCAGTGAAAATAAGAAAATATATTAAAGTTCAGGAGACAAGCTTGTCTCCCTAATTCTGCAGCTACTCCCCTGTCTCCGCCTTCCAGGCAGCCAACCGCCTGGGATTGGCGTAGCTGATCCTACAAGCTGATCAAGTCACTGGATGAGTCGCAAGTCCCTGATTGGTAGATGCAACACAGCGACCTTGCCAAAGTTCAGATATTTGAACACTGTCGGAACAACACGCCGCACCCGATCCTCAAACCGATACCTCAGATCGCATCTGTACATTGACTTAACATTGAAACTGGAGATTTCTGATGCATGAATCGCGTTACGTGTGAACACAGCTTTAGGCTTTTATATAATTAGCGTTGCTAAGGAGTAGCTTTGCCAAATCCTGCAGTTGCTATAACAACCCCCAGATACTGCATGGCACAACGCGTCTATTTTTTATTTTTCAAGATGACTCCTTGCTGTATCTAAAGAATGAAATATGTGTTGATAATTTATTTATTACGGTTATACCATGATAAAATTGTGTGGATCAAACAGTGTTTGATTGATAGACAGTATTTCTGCATCTTGAACTAACTTTGTGTTAGCAAATACTAAACAAATCACCTAATGTATCAAAATTACTACTTTGTATATCTTTTTTTAAGTGGATTTCATCAAAATGAAGAACGAAATTATTTCCCCCAAAAATATGAATTTGCTGATCTAGTGGGTTTTACAGGGCTAAGAATAAAGATTTTTCAGGCACACGTTCAAACAAAAGGGAAAAAGTTCAACACATCTAGTTCCAGGAAATGACAAAGATTAATTAGAGGGAAAAAGGGAAATATCATCTAAATTGATAAGTTGGCTCAATCATTTCTCCCAAAATAGCAAACAATGCCTGAGTCAATTGTTGTTGTTTTTTTCTGTTTTATTTTTCACTAAGGTGTGGAAGTGATTAAACTGAGGTGTTTTACCCGTCTAGAGCAAGGCAGGCATGCTGTGTGTCTCTCCTGTTGGAGGTGCAATTATCTAAATTGTTGAGCTTTACATGACCTGCTGTGCCCATAAAAAGCTTTTGTAAGAAATGTGCTTAAAGAGCTTAAAGGGGTTAATTGTAGTTAATTTTGGAGACCATGAATATGGAGGTCCAAAACAGACGATATGAAAAAAATAAACACGCCAAATAAAATACTGACAAATGTATTTCATTTTGTCTCTTCCAGCCCACACTAAAACAATTAAATAACTAAATATGTCAATAAATATTTTGCCACTAAATTAAGATTCTGCAATGGCATTGAGTGTTCTTGGCCAAAACTAAACTTAAATGTGGTTTTACTTTTCTATCAAGTTGATTCAACAAGTTTCAAAAGTTCAGCAGATGCTCTATGCAGGTTATTCATTCAATGGTATCAAATAAAACATTGTACTGTTGACTGTATTTTGCTTCAAAAGACTTTTGGTGATTTCAAATACATTTTTATGATTGCATCAATAGGTGTGAAGCTGTAAAGTCTCCTATAGCAAGTTGAATGTTGAAGGAAAGCACGTCCAGAATACGGTCTTTGAACCAAGTTGGTTTATGTCAGGGCTGCTCATTCCTATTCCTCGAGATCTACCTCCCTGGCTGTTTTCCAGCTCTTCCTGCATTGCTACCTGGTGATTGCCTGGACCAGGGGTGTGTTTCTTAAATCAGAATGTGGAGACATCTGACTGAGCTAATCAGAAGCTGGCAGGGCTTGGAGATCTGGAAAACAGTCGGGGTGGTAGATCTCGAGGACCAGGTATGAGCAGCCCTGGTTTATGTGACGCCTCTGTCACAATTGCTCTTACTGGTAGATTTGGGCTGTCTGTGGGTGAAAAATAGGTAAATTAAAATGTTAAAATCATAGCTTGCTCAGTGAGGCCATAGAGCAAAAATGCTCATGCACATTTTTTTCTACAGGTGACAGGTCGTAGCGAACACTTACACAATATATAAGGGCAAGAAAGGGTGAAGTAGGTAAGACGCAGGCACATCTTACAGATTTTTTTTTTTGCGTATAATTTACATAATCTTTTCTATTACTTCATGATATACTTACGTATCACATACACAACAAATGTTCCACTTTCATGACATCCCTCAGGGTGGCCGCATGAGCTTCAAAGGAACTGCAAGACACACCTCCCCGAACAAACCAAAAACTTGCAGTACCTGTACAACGGTGCATGTGACCTGTACAGGTGCATGTGACTAAGTTGTTAAAACTAATACTGGCACAAAAAAGGGAGATTGAACAGAGAAGCCTGATGTAGAATCCTGATGTCACATATTTTAAGTCAGGGATTTTCAAGAGGTTGGATGATCATAAGTTTTGCATATTTTATACCTCTTGTGTATCACAGACCAGTGCAAAAACAACACGCTTTGGTATACAACATGGTCAAAGAAGGATGCATGCAGCTGCAGCACACAGAAAAGTCTGAGTCATTAACAGCAATCAGGGTTACGTAATTTAAAGGGGATTTACACATCCACAGTTCTGAAAGATTAAGTCTTAGTCATCATGTATCTATAAAAAATATGCCAGTCAAGCATGATGCCTCATTGGGACATGATGCGCCAGGAAACTCCCCAGCTGAACTTTGGAGTGGAAGATGAATAACTGATGACAAATAACCAGCTGAAATCGTGCATGTGGGTTTTTGTGTTACAATGGTTCAATATAAAATACTACATGATAAATAGGCAGCTTCATTCATTCTGGAGTTCCTAAAGTTATTGGATTAGACTGATTTAGTGTTTGATTTATTCGATGAGGGATTGTTTTTTTCTTATCAGGAAGACTTTGAGGCCTGATGGAACTTCTTCTGAGAGCAGTCATTCTGCACAGCTGTGACCAATGTTTTCAAATAACACAGACATTACATCATTTCATAAATGTCATGTAAAGGATCAACTTTAATTGGATCTTGAAGGACCATTAAATCCCTATTTCTGTTAGAATTACCTAAATGTCTGAACTTAATGCACTAGGTTAGAAAATGTTTCTATAAACATTAAACCGTTGACAAGGACTGGATGTAAAAATATATTATTTCTGTATTTTCTGCACTAAGATGCACTTAAAAGCCCTAATTCTTTAAAATAAAAATAAAAAACAGTGCGACATAGAACCTAGAGTGCCTTTTATATGGATTAATTCTAGTTTTGCTTCTTGATGTTGAAGCCATTTTGAAAAATACACAGCGCTCTGTCAAAATGTCAGTCTGTCGGTCTGTGTAATTTTTAAGTGTTCCTAACAAGGTTAGCAGTGACGTGCAGTCAGGTGAGGCAAAGTAAAGTAAGCCAATGATACCGTTGATTTTGGTATGTTTTTTTTCTTTGCTACAGTTTGTAAACGGAAGAAAAATGTTGACAAAATTTTAAACAACACGCAAACTGTTGTCAAGCAATTGGTGAATAAGTTACTCTGTATTGTCAGCTTGTAAATCTGACTGATGACGTCAGTGCCTCACCAGCCATGAACCTCAACGCACGTCACTGAAGGTTAAGTGTTATTGTGAATACGCTAACACGGCTAACATGTAGGGCTGTCGGACCTTGTTAACTAGGTTGGGAGTTAGCATTGTTTTGTTTTAGCAGTATTGTCTTTTGTATTGTGTTTTATCATTGAAATTTTTGTCTAAAACTGTCTGTGTGCTGCCCCCTGGAGGTTGAAACACGGTAGTACAGTAGAATTTGGTGATTGGTCAACTGGTGTAAGTCCACATAATTTCAGACGTTTCAAGTCATCATGCTCTGCAGCTCGAGTATAAAAGCTCCACCCATCTTTGAATGAGTAACAGCCGGTCATTATTGTGTTAGCTTTAGCATTGCTCGTAGGTGTGTGTTGCCTTCAGCCGTCAAAAATCTACTAGTTTTCCAGTGGACTTGGAAGTTGGTCAACAGTGGTTGAGTGCAATTGGCATTGAATCCAGCGAGCTCCGCCCCGGTGATTGGACTTGAAATGAACATTTCACTCGAGATTCTTTGCTTATTACGTTAGCCTTTATTAGCTGTGATGCTAGTGCCATTTTACCACTCAGTCATGGGTCCTCTTTGGTCCTGCAAACCCTCAGCTGTGCCAGGTACTGTGCCAAGATATGTGTTCACAGCCAAAATTTATATCCTCTGTGTGACGAAGAGGCAGAGAAGTGTGGATGCATAAGCAAACGGTTTAATGACATGAGCAGGACATAATCGTAGTCAAAGTCCAGGCATGGGTCAAAATCACAAAGGCAAGCCAGAATAACGAGACAGGCAAGGTCAAAACACGGAGGAAACAATACATGGAACTGCTCAGACTGCAAGCAGAAACTAACAAGACTTCGCACAGGTGGTAAGACTGGTTGGAGTTTAAATGTCCACTGATCATAATGATGACAATAATCAGCTGGACAGGAATTGTAGAAAGGAGTGAGTACTCTGGTGAGAGCTCCCTCTGGCTGTCGGAGGCTTGAGTTGTGGGCTGGACTGTGACACTGTCGCTGGCATTGCTGATATGTTTTGTGACACTTGTATTGCAGCCCCACCGTCTGGCATTGCTGAGGCAGCGTCTTGAGCCAGAAGCAGCAGCTCATGAGCGCCTGCCTGGGGAGAAGGAGGTGGAGAAAAATCCTCAACCTGCACAGAAAGTTCTGTGGTGAAACTGGCATCATGTATTACTCTCCATTATTGAAGACCCAGCGTACGTTACCTCAAGCTAACCTCACTGTCGCTGTCAATCACAGATTGAGACCACGCCTCCCCCTCTCAGCCCGCCTGCCCTAGTCCTGCCCCTCTTTTTGCATCTTTTTGCAGCCGTTACCCTTTAAAAAACATGAAAACGTACAATCCCATTGGGGTTTTTTTAAACAGTTTTTAAAAGTTGTTTTAATTGCAAAAACAATAAAAAATACTGAACTTTTTTTTAGAAAACAGCTCTAAGCTGTTAAATTTAAAGAACATCCCTTTGACGAAGTTTTTCTGAAGTACTAGCCTGTAACTCACACAACCAGCCTATAATCCTCCACTCACACACACACAAACCCCCCATCCTAACCCTTCATCAGTTGACCTCTAAGTTGGATTTATGCTCAGTTCAAACTACATATAAGATGATTGGATCAAGTCAGAACCCCCACCCTACCCCCACACCTTTCCAGTGTTGGATAGTGGGTTTCTGTGTCGGCCTTTTGCCTTAAAGCCATGAGGGGCTGCAGACCAACAGAGGCATGTCTAGACGTCTGGATGCTGCATGATTCACTCATAAAGCTCCAGGAAAGAAAACACTGGCTTGATTGTCCTCTGCTTTCACCTAGACGTTTACTTTAGAGGCTTTGTTTCGACACAAATGCGTTGTACTGCTGCAGAGCAACAGATGTAAGAAGTGCAGAGTCAAGTGTCAGATTTAACAAAAAATATATTTTTTTAAAAAGTGGATCATCTGATGAATCATTTGAGGGCTTTACTGTAACTGTTCCTACTATTTTGAGCTACAAAATTCTTGTATTGGCATTCTTTAGTGGGGAAAAATTCCCTCAAGCAGAGTTAGTGAGTGGAAAAGTGGATCAACGTTACCCCTCTCGAGTAAAATTGGTTTACAATCAAGAACCTCTGCATTTAAAGAAAACAGTTGTAAAAGCAGACGTTGGTTTCTATGATGTGTTTTATATAACTGCCATACAGTTCAAATATTAGCCAATGCTTTCAGATGTTTATTTAAAGTTCAAAGAAAAATAGCAAAGTAGACAAATTGATTCTCATTAGTCTTGATTTGACTTTCATCAGGTGTGTATTGTGGCACTTTTTTCTCACGTACCACCATGGGGGGAGGGGGGGTGTTTGATCTGTATGGGTGCTGTGGGTTTTCTGGGCCTGTGGAGGGTTGTAGACAGATGCAGCTCCACCTTCATGGGACTGCAGGTGTGTCTTGCAGTGGTGTCAACAGATATCCATCCCTACCTATGACGTATGGGTGATGCTGTGGTACAGTGCCCTTACACCGCACTCTAGTCATTAGTAAGGTGCGCGTACTGGCTCCTTACTGACCGTGGACAATTGCAGCATGTACTACTTAAGAGCCCATTGAGCACCTGAAGGATTGCCACACAAACTATGCTGACACACAAGAAGTGTGAACTTATCGCTTGAACATGTCTAACGCACCCCTTGTACAGTATGCAGGGTTTGGGAGGGTTAAAAAAACGAAAAATCTGCACGACACATTTCACCTACTTCACCCTTATGTGCTAAGTGTTCACTACAACCTGTTGCCCGCTGAATACCTGTAGAAAAATGTTCTTAGGTTCTCTCTACCAGCTCACTGAGCGATCTACGATCTTAAAACTTCCTGCGGGCGACCTCTGTTCCACCTACAGGTTTGGTTATTTTTCACCCACAGAGAGTCCATTTCCAATCACAAGGGCAGTTGTGACTCAGGTCTTAGGCTGTGCAGTCATGTGACAGTTAGCACTGTTGCAGCACCACTGATTTAAATGTGTCCTGTTGGGGACATTTTTAAAAACATTCACTATAAAATGATTGGGGACTCTTAAAAAAAACAACCAAGGTGGAGTTGTGTGTGTTTTTGTCTATGTCTTAATGTCATCCCTTGATGGACTGATGACCTGTCTTATGTGTCCCCTGTTTTCTTCCAGAAGGCTGAAGTTGGCACCAAAAGGACTAAAATGCAAGCAGTAAAATGCAAATTGACTCTTTTTGTGTTTACTTTTGCTCCTTGGTTTATGTTTGTCTACAGTATATGCATTCACACTGTTGCTGAACCTCAACAAAATTCTCTTGCAAATGAACCAAGTTTCTTAGCTTCTCGTAGACTAGAGTTTGGTTTTTTAGTCCACACCAGAGTTTATGTGGTCTTTTGTAGCACAGGTGAGTTTGTAAAACCAGTAACATTATTGTTAGTTAAAAAAAAAGAAACACGTGAATATCTCTGCATTATTAAAGTTTATTAAAGTTTCCTATGGAGTCAAACATTTTGATAAATTGGAAATCAAAAAATGTATCACAGTTGACTGAGTTTTTTTTTTACAGAATTTACACAGACAAATGAAACAGACACACACTTGCAGACGAGCACAATGTTTTTGGAGTTTATGAAAATGTCAGCATGTAGATCATTTCATTAATAGAAAACACAACAGTCATTGGAATAATGCTCTCAATTTTACATAATATTACTTTGGAAAGGTAAAAAAAAAAGATTGAATGCATTTCCAAGATAAAAATGACATGGAAATGAGATCAATTATTAAATATAAGTTTACCTGGGAGCACACAAAGCATTATTTTTAGCTCCACCTTTGTAATGTTGTTAAACTGGAAGGTTTTAGTATAGCTCAGAGGTGATTGTGACACTTTAAGCCTCTTCCCTGTAATTTTGTGGTGTTATTTCATTGTGAGTGTGTTTGTGTTGGAGGTTCCCAGGTGATTGGAGCTTATTGTCACCAGAGGCTGATAGGCATTGTCACCACTACAGACTAATGAAGATCCTCATCTTCCTGGGTGTGTCCTCTTTCCCAGGGCAGGACTGTGACTTCCACTTCAGTAACCTTTACATTTTCATTTTATTGGATGATTTTAACCTGTTACTCCATAGCTCTGGCTCCCGTGTTGACATTCTTTCAACTAACTTTTCAAGAGCAATTAACGTAATTCCAGCGGATTCTGAAGTGGAGAAAAGCAGCTTTGTATCGTTATTAGTGCTGTCATCCGATTAAAAGAATAAATCAGATTAATCACACTTTTAGGTTGTGATTGATCACAATGTTTTACTAGGTAAATTTTATACGACAATATGTGGCTTTTAAACATAAAGAAGGCCAGAGAGAACATTTTCCCTTCATGTTTATTGTCTGAAATGTTTTAATTTGTAAAGTGTTAAATCAGATATCTCAGAAATGTAATTCATGTGCACAAAATACATCAACAGTAAGATAAGCAGAACTCTAAAGACTTCTATGTCTGCAGTATTACTTCAAGAAAACAAAGATGCTGGTATTCAGCCTTAAGAAACAAACATTGTGTTTCTGCACTTTAAATGGTTTGGGTGAATATTCAAATCTGATTGGCTGCTGGGTGTTGATGTGCATCTAAAAAAGAAGTTCTAGTCACATAGCCCAAATGTTCTATATCAGTGTGCAGGCTTCTTTAAAACAAACTTTTTGCTTCATCTTCTGGACAAAAGCAAGTGGTAAGAGATGAACTTTCTCTCTGAACTGATGCTTTATTGAACCTAACGTGACGATCAGCACATAAATTACTTTTCTTTGTTACTGCAGTTGAGGTCAGCGATGCTTTGTTGTGTTACCCACAACGGACTGCACCAATAATATATTTATAATAACATATTTCTATTACGGCTGCACGGTGGCGCAGTGGTTAGCGCTCCTGCCTCACAGCAAGAAGGTTCCCGGTTCAAGTCCTGGCTGGGGGACCTTTCTGTGTGGAGTTTGCATGTTCTCCCCGTGCATGCGTGGGTTTTCTCCGGGTACTCCGGCTTCCTCCCACCGTCCAAAAACATGCTTCACAGGTTAATTGGTTGCTCTAAATTGTCCCTAGGTGTGAATGTGAGTGTGCATGGGTGTGTGATTGTGGCCCCTGCGACAGACTGGCGACCAGTCCAGGGGTGTACCCTGCCTTCGCCCATGAGTAACCGGGTTAGGCTCCGGCAACCCTGTGACCCCGAAAGGGATAAAGCGGATTGGAAAATGAATGAATGATATTTCTATTACTATGATCCAACCAGATCAATCTGTCTGAGGCAGAATTGAATCAAATCAACTTATACCATTAAAAAAAAATCTTTTTAAAATGAGATGAATCAATAATCGATCTGGGAAAATACTGTTTGGACTGAGAGATGGTAGGTTTATTTTATTATAATGTGAAACATCCAAATCCCATCACAGTGGACAACACACATGCAATGGAAGCAAAAAAGAATTAACCATCATTACAGTTTAATGTGTGGAAACACTTTGAATTTAGCAAAGATGTGACCATCCAGTGTGGTAGAATAATCTTTTTTACTTCTTTGTACACATTTTTAATTTACACTTGATTATCTTGCAAGAAATACAAGAAATGAAACTTCATCTGCACTATTCAGTACCAGGTATTTATCCCTGAGTCACACTGGTTGAAGTTTGGCTAAAGAGCTCATTTTCTAATGCAGTGACTTCCAAAAGTGGGACACAAACACAAAAATAACACACAGTAAAATAATACAAAATTAAAAAAAAAAACAAGAACAGAGGCATGTCTGCTCAAGCTGAGTTTTTCTATAGTTTTGATCCAAATGCCAGCTCAGACGAGAAAAACAAAGATGTCCATGGGCCTATTTGTCTAAAGTGGATGCATCAGATTGGAGCGGAGCAGGGAGCTGGTGTGCCGATTGTAGAGCCACATCACAGCTACAAGTTTTTCAAACTGCATTTTCTGTGTCTGCTCCAGATTCTCAACAGTAAATATGCAGTGTCAAGTATCAAGAAATACTCAGAAATTCAATTTTAAGCAGAATTTTCTTTATATATGTTCTCCATCATCAGAAAAATGCAACTAGAACATGTTAAAAACACTCAAATATTTAATGATCATTGGAGAGGATCATTAGGTTTTATCAAAATACTGTCATGTACCATATTTAGCAACCACACCAGGTCTCATCTTTAGAAATGAAATTCTGATGTACTTTTTGGTTTTATCTATACTAGATTTGAACTCTTTGTCGTAATTAGGTCACAATACTCGTACATAGTTTAGTTCCTGCTCTGTAAACTACAAACAAACACGTTTTAGGTTGATGCTTACTGATCTTAAAATCCCCATCTGTAAAGTCAAGTTTTCTGTGTCTGTTACGACAGAGAGTATATTGAGCATGTTTAGTTCTGAAAGGTTGCAGTCATCGTCTTCTTTTACCATCAATTCAGCCAATTTGGAAAGCTAAAGCGTGATGTCAACCTGCACAATGCATATGACATACAATGAATTGTGTAAACGTGCCTTATTTTCCGGTAAAAACATAAATGTAATTGTTAAAAACGGCAAAAAAGTCTTATTTAAAAAAAAGGTTTTTGAGTAGAAAATATTGTAGGAACTGAATCTTTCTAATTATATCTCTAAAAGAATCTTAATGTATTTAGCTTAGTGACGATAAACACAATACGCCACTGACACATCTGCTTGTGTCCTGTGTCATCTTGTTGGATGGTTGCATGTGGGTTGTGCCACAACATGTTTTTGCAGAATGAAGTCATTAAATGGGAGGAATCCACTGGTGTTCAACTGTTTGCAGCTTCAACGTCCCACTCACGATAAGATGTAATATTTAAACAGTTCATTTGGCGCTGTTTGCGTGGGGCGGTTAACCCCCTTTAATGATTAGCTTAACTCAAAGTTTCTGCATTTAATAACGTTTACTTTCAAGAGCCTGTTGCCATGGGTGTAAACATGCCAAAAAACCTTGACGCGTTTTTCACACTTGACTGTTTTGTGTTTTCTAATTCTAACATGTGGCTGACACTCTGCGTGTGTGAACCATGTGTTCGCCAATAAACAAAACATATAAATCACAGTACATGTTGTTCTCGTACATATGGAGCCTTCTTTTCATTTGAGAGATTCTGCTTGAGAAGAGTTTGTTGCCAATGTTCATTGAGATCTGGATGACTTTTAGTTAGGTCCCAATGTCACATTGCAGTTCTCAATCCAGCGATTTACATGACAGTTGGGTTTAAATTTAGCCTCTAAGTTGTATTTAAGAAAACGAGGGAGGTCCCAGAGGAAGTAAAATCTGTTATCAAGTTAAGTATCCTAAGGAAACAGCAATAGCCAGCAGTTTGGAGAGTGTCACTCATTAACCTACTTCTTTGGCTGAGTTTTTATGTGTGCATGTACAGTAGTATGTGTACAGTAGCAGCCCCATGGGTGCATGTCTGCCCACCCGTGATTATTACTGTGGAGGTGCCCGCATAACTGAGGTCCTTGTTGAGGTGACTGTGGTCCGTGGAGTGAGTCTCAGGCCCTGATTGTATTTTTCTTCCTCCTCATGGTAGAAAAAGGGGCTTTGAATGTAATTTTGTGATAGCTCACTCACTCACAGCTCTCAGTGGAGCTGAGGGTTATGGTTCTGTGATCCAGGGCTGCTCTGGAAACAGTGTGTCATTTGTTTTCCCATCATCTGGAGTCCTTACATTAATAATGATGCTGGCACTCCCTTGCTAAGTGACATTGCCTGTGTGATGGAGAGGCTGTTCTTGAAAAGAAGCATTCTTCTGTGTATGGAAGCAGTATTATTGTTTAAAAAACAGCCCTAATTTACTTGTTGCATCAATTTACTCATTAGACATAATTTTAATTTCCAGCTGTTAACTGTTTTTTCCTGTTCTACTTATGTTGCAATGACTTTAGCAGAAACTTGCTTTTTTTCTTTAAAATCGTGAAGTTGAATGATTCTGCATTGGTTTGAATTAAAATGTCAAACTTCTGGAAAGGCCCCATGTTTGAGTGGATGGAAAAGCTCAGGTGACAGAGATTTTTATGCCCCGCAGCAGTTCTAATCTGTATTGTTTTTGCAATTTTTCTTAGAACGTCTTTGAGTGAAAGTTTCACCCGTGCCACAGACTCAAAAACTCATTAAAATATACACGCACGGCAAAAATGAGATTTGCGCGTAGCAAACGACCCCTCCCCCCAAAAAACATAATGACATCACAGCTGGAGAAGCCGGCAAAAAAATGAACCGAGCCAAAACCTCTTACACAGGACTCAAAAACATATTTTCCATAACACACATGTCTGGGATATCCAAAGAAGTTTTGAAACTATAATGGGATGGCCACAGGAACTACAGTTTGGACGCAAACTTTTTGGGCAAAGGGAGAAATGTGGCAATTTTCAAAAAATATGAGAAAAGAAAACTTTTGTTCGAGGGATCTTCACAAAATTTTCACAGATGCCAGCAGCTTGAGACTATAATTGCCACTGAATTGACCTTTGACCTTAGGAAGAGGCCACCATCTTGAATTTTCTAAAAATATATATATATATATGTATATATACATATATACATATATATACATATATAATATGAGCACAATGTGGAGTTTCAAGTTTGAGTCAAAAAACAACATCCAGATTTCTAACCTAAATTGTGGTCTTTGTCTTACAGATTGTGAGCAAATGCAGGAGTAGTCTAACTTTTCAGAAGCTGGCATCTCCTCTGCACTGTTAGGGTTGTCAAGGGCAGTTTTTTTGACTGAACTTCAGTCATTCCCAAAACTTTTCTAACTGAAGCATATTGCAGTTGAGAAGCAGTTCAGGTAGCTGGCACACCTACACGTGGGTACATTTTAACCTCCCTAGCACCGGTTGTCAGTCTAATTGGTGGCTCTTTGCTCACACCAGGTTCCCCAGCCTATGAAAATAAAGCACGGTGGGCCACTCACACTGTAAGAAGTCTCCTGTGACTGCCACTGAGGTATTTATAAGTCCAAAAAGCACCTTTGAGTTCAAGTAAAAAGGGCTGTTGTTGGTTATTTTCAGTCACCAGGTGTTTATCAAGTGTAAATATAAGCTGTGTGAGTGGTGTGATTCTGCTCGGTTTTGTGTGTTGGCTGCATACTTGCCTTTGTGCATTCACACCCTTTTGTGGGCAGCCTGTGCACTTATTTGCTGTCTCAAAATAGCAGCAGCCTCAGCGTGATTGTGTATTTATGTGTGACGGACACTATTAAAATCGAAGACGGTGAGAGGGGGGTTGAAACCAGCTTGTTTCAGAGCCAAACTTCCATCTCAATGAGGGGTTATCCTGCACATCTATACTTAGTGTGCAGTTGCGTACATTTGTGAGTGAGTGGGTATGATGTGGGGTCTGCCAGACAGAGACAAAGGGATCCCTGTGCCCACCTCTACCTATTAATTCTGTTGGGGTGGGGGCTGTGGCTAACTATTAAAGCTAACCACAGCTAAATTGGGCAGTTTTGAAATCCTGGTCTCGGCCATATGAGTAAAACTCATGAGCCCAAACCAATTGGAGAGCTTTGAAACCGTTCATACTGCATGTGGTTGTTTTACGGAGGTTGTTTTGCAGGGAGAGAGATCATGGATCTGTTGACAAAATCACACTCCTTTCAGGAGGGAAACAAAGCCACATCAGGCCATAAATTAACTATATTTGGTGCTTGCTGATTTAGGCTAGGTTTATATTGGTTTTGATGTTATTGTAGAGTCAGAGATTTCTGCACAAAGTTCCAGAAACATGGTTTGGGGTTTAATTGTAAAACTAAAGTTAGTCATTCTCAGAATTGTTTGGCAACTCAGTAAAATTTGTGACCCGTGCTGCCGCCGTGGGGGGTCCACAGACGAGCAGAGACGGCTTGTGCAGCAGAAAGGGCACAAAAGTAATTTAAGGGATTTCAGGTAAGCGGGAAAAAAAATGTACTATTTTACAACCTGCTATGTAACTCAATACAATTCCTGAACGTTTTAGACACAAAGTGGGCAGAGATTTGACTTCTCTAATGGATGTCAGGGTCTGTGGTTCTGTGCAGCCCCTTCCTCCTTTAGATTTTCAAATTCAATGGTAAAAATGGGTTTGGTACATTTTTTCAGTCGCTGAAAGCCTCTTATAACCCCCACTTGGCTCATAAGTGGCTCCTTACTTATTGTCTCACCCAGCAGGAAAACCCTTTTCCCCTGTGTTTTCACTTCATCTCCTGTGGTACCCACTAATTGTTGGCTGCAGGCTTGCAGACTGCTGACATCGAGTTTTTGAAGGCTTTTCCACATTTTTGTCATGGCCAAATCCTAATCACTTTGAATTTATCTGTGTTTGGCATCTTTATTCCATATTATTATAGTAAGGACAATAGCACAGCTAGGTGGAATACCTAACTTTAATACAATCATGATAATTATCTTCCTTCAGGAAACTGGGAATGTGGTTGTTGACATGTAAATCAGGCGACCAAAGAAAGAGGAAACTTTTATCCCGGCTCCCTAACTGTGTGAAAGAAATGTTTTAGTTGAACCTACATAGATTGCATACTGTATTTAAGTTGAATGTTTTATGGGTGAAATAATTTTATTTCTTGTGGTAACTCAGCTGAGTTTGGGGAATGAAATCTTAGGATCTTAGTGCAGGCATGTCCAAAGTCTGAAAAATACAGTCCACGTTCAAAATTCCACCGGCTCGCAGACTCCTTTCATAAAATCAATAATATGCAGCCCCCAGTGTACGTTAGAAGCCGTTTAAACCCGTGGCATGCCGTGCGACCCTTTTGTGACACTTTCTGGCTCATTTCTAAAATGTCAACTGCAAATAAAAAAGAAAAGTTGACAGAAGGGGCCACCGCTTCCAAGACAAGTGAAAATTGTCATAATTTTTCAGTGAAACAAGATGCTATGAGGCAGGACTGTTTTCAAAGAGCCCAAAATCAAAAGGCAGACGAGATGTGGGATATAAGACAAGCTAACTGGGAATAAACGGTGCGAAAAACGGTCAAATTGACAGTAAATTTGGTAAAAATTAGTGCTGTCAATCGAGGAAAAAAATGAATCAGATTACCGTAATCACACTTTTGGGTGAATTGACCTCATCAAACGTTGTGATTAATCGTGTTATCACGATTAATCACAACGTGTTTTATACAACAATATGCAGCTTTTGAACAAAACAAAGGCCAGAGAGAACATTTTCCCTTCATTTTTATTTTCTGAATTTTTTAAATTTGTATAGTTTTTACTCAGATATCCCATAAAAGTAATTTTTGTGCACAAAACTCATCAACAGTAAGATGAGCAGAACTCTAAAGAACTTTATAAGACAGCGGGCCGCACCGCCAATAAAAAAGTCTGTGTTTTCTAAAAAAGCAATCTAAAACAAAAAAACAAGAATAAGGTACTAAAAGTCGATTCATCGTGGAATTAATTTGCCTAAATAATATTACTGCATGAATTTGTTTTTTATTGTGTGCGTAATGCGATAACAATGACAGTCCTAATAAAAACGTATTTAGATGTAGCTGTTTTCTACGTGAAAAAAAGTGTGCCATTGCAATAAAATTTTCATTTGCATTAAATTTTATTAAATAGTTAATAGCATGCTTGGTAAAATGGTTGGCCCACAAACATTTTCACCTAACCAAAATTCGCCCTGTCTTAGCTAAAACAATTTTTGCTACAATGTGCAAAACTGCAAAAAATCCAAGCAGAAAAGTCACTTTTACTGGTTCTATCCTCCATACTCTGCATCAACTTCAAGTTGGCAGTGGTACAATTTTACAAATATTAGGTGGAATAATATTTTTTACCTTGGCATGTCTTTATATAATGCCTATTAGGTGTCTTGCAGTCTTCCTTGGCTATTTCGCAGTTCATCTCTTGCGATCTTGCTGATTTTTTTTCAGTGGGATTTTACATGTTTTCTTTCTGTTTTTTCTTTAAACAGCGTACTTTGTTCTGCATACTGATTGGCTGTTAAGCCTGTCAGTAAATATTTTCCGTACCGTGTCTCCTAAACAGTTTGCAAAATCAACATAAATCTTCTATCCTGATCAGATCTATGTTTTCATTCTTTAACACTGGACTTATTAATTTTTTTATTAAAGTTTGAATTTTGAGAATTTAAACAAGAGACAAAAGTCTGAAAAAGTTCTTGTCTGAGAAAAGTGTTTATGCATGTAGTGAGGAGTTTTTCAGCCTGAAAACATTTGTAATCCTATTTGTGAATTTCACCAATCGCAGGTCATTTTTACAATGTAACAGGTGCAATAAACAAGGAAACCCTGTCCATATTTTTTTGTTTTTCTGAAAGCATCAGCAGTTTAAAACATAAAAGTTTGTGGATTGTTGTAAAGATTGATAAATCAGCCATCTTGGCTGAGTGGGATGCTGGGCTTCGTCTGCAGATGCAGTGCTGGCTTAGTAGGCTTTGCAGCAGAGGATGGAGTGGAACTTTTATTTTTTCCAAAGCGCCAGCTTCTTCTTGGGTGGTCCTCTCCATGTGTTGGCCCCTGTATGTGCAGATATGAGTTTGTGTACACGTCAAAGTTTGTGGTTTGTCGCTTTCGCGTTTTGTGGATGCATTTTGTCAGCTCAAGGTTTTTTGGGTTTTCTTTAAAAACACAATGTGGAAAATATGATGGATCTTTTTACCAGGTTGTTAGAATTTGTAACAACATGGTTTAAGGCCAAAGAACACATTTTTAAAAAGACATGTTTTTCAATGTCCCCTAAAATGAATATTAACTAAGAGTAAACGTTCACTTAAGTTGTCTGTTTCAGGGTAACAGACTTTCTTTAAACAAAATCTGTGGCTTTTCAGGCGTTCTGTCTTCAGAAGATCCAAATTTTTGTTCACTAATAGAATTTGAAAGCACCAAAGATGCTCTGTGACTATGAGCTGCTGGCTTTCAGCTCTTTGCATAGAAAAAAAATAATAATGTATTTTTCAGATAATGTGCATTTAACCTTTAACAAAATTCGGCAGGTGGTCGCGCGGTGATATTTGTAATCAGGAGGCGGCAGTCGCATCTTTACACTCCGCTTATTGGTCACGGTTTTTTTTTTTGGTTTTAACAAAAAGTTAAAATTTTACGACGACTGCACAATTTTTCTCTAAAGGTTGTCATCGGTCAGTGACCGCCCGGGGACATTTTGAGGTCTTGTGGTGGCAGTCCAGTGACAGGCAGGGATGATGCCACTACAAAATCGTACGACAGCTGGGTGGCCACAGGTTGGTGGCAATTGGATCACCAGCAGGCAGCAGCTCTGACTGCCAGCCACCCAGGAGAATAGCGCAGAGCCATTCTGCACATTAGATCAGCCTCTTTAAAAAGATTAAAAGACAGTTTTATGATGTCATTCTGAACTTTTCCCCAATCCGAATTCTTCCCTTCGCTCTAACGATTCTTCCTTCTCCAAAATTTAGAGTAATAGAAAAATAATGTCTCTGAATTCGGACGTCACTTCCACTCGCTGACGTCACCAATAGTCACTGGTCAGCTGCGTTAGCGCAGAGCTTCCAGGGTTCTGTATCTCTCCGCTTGGAGGTTAGCCTTTAAAAAAGCTATTTTTGACACCACTTTCACTACAAATGTCCCTACGAATGGAGTAGTAGGGAGAAGGGGTAGGGCGAAGGGAAGAATTCGGATTGGGCCTCAAGATTGTATGTCTACAATTTGTCTTTGATTTAAGGCAGGGGTGTTGAACTCCAGGCCTCGAGGGCCAGCCTCCTGCTGGTTTTCCAGAAACATGTAGGACACCAGACTTTGAGGCATGGAGTTCAACACCTATGATTTAAGGGATATAGTGATGGCTCCAGGTCAGTTCAGCAACCTGATGAAAAGTAAGCCGGTTCCCATTCACTCCAATGTAAAAACAACCCAACTTAATCATAGAAGTAAGCATCGTTCAACTCCAGGTGTGACTCCATAACAATATCTTGCCTCAGTAGAGAGAAAATAATCCAAGACAACAGTAGAAGAGGGAATTTTTTTATGAACCTTGTTGTTTTAGAGGGCCTATATCAAGGAAAATATATTTTTTAACTTTTAGATGTATTATATTGTTTATTTTTGTGTATTCACAAAATAGTATTTTAAAATGTTAACTCCTCACTACAAACAATCCCAAAGCGCTCTTTTGCTCCATTCACGCATTTCTGAGGATTCCTCTGAAAACTTGCACTCTGAGCACCAGCCCCTCCCAACCCACGAAAACGAGTGAATTCTCACTTGAATCTGCGCTGCCAGCACTGCCTCCAAGCTAACACACACACACACATTTTCTCTGCTGAGCTAGTGGTGTAGTGGTGATTGGCAAAATGCTTTCAATTTATATACACAACATGTACAGGCTGACTCTAGGTTGAAGTCATAAAATGGGCGGCACCCACAGGGAGCAAAAGGCGGTGCCTCAGAGATTAAGGCGTCTTAATTCCAGGTAGGAATAGAACTCACAAAAAGAGCTCATATTTGATTAAAAACTGTGTTCTTTCCTGTGCCAAAGATAACATATTATCATATATATATATATGAATATAGTTTACTCTGAAAGGCTCAAGAATAGTATGGTGTGGGCCCTTTAAGACATATTTGAGGTCAAACAGGATGGGGGAATGACCTGTGACTAGAATGGCTTTACCGAGCATGTTTACACAACTGTTCTTCAGTTGTTCTCATTTTTTGGTTAGGTCACATAGTCTCTGTTTGGAGTTGCGAGTGTACTTGTTGCACCATCAAGTTAAGTTTACCCATCATTAGGAGATTTGGCTCTTTACTATTCTTTGCCGCAAAAAAATAGCCAAAAAGTAGGAAAAGAACACTAGTCTTAATAAGGAAATCACAAGAAAGTAATAAAATTATCTGTCCATACAGGAAGTAAATTTTACTTAACAAGAAATCTGAGCTGTGTGTCATGCAGGCAAAAAACAACAAATAATTACATTTTTTTTTAACCATCTGCATTTTTTCCTGTCACTAAAACCAAGCCACACTACCACTGTTGTGGTAGTGTGACACTTCAGCGATCTGTTGGTCTATCAGCGGACTGGAGAAGCCCTCCAATGGGAAGGGGTCTGAATTTTGTGTCTTCATATACAATCCTATTTTGACATCTTTGCCAGTTAAACTATGGTCTAAAATCACACGCACACACCAAATAGACCATTAAGGAGTGTCACCATCACTTAGTCATCGTAAGACTTTTCTCAATTGGGCAACTTTAGCCAACCACTCTAATCATGTTAGGAGTCAAGTTGTTCAAGTTTTATGTCAAACCTCAGAAATAGTAGATACATAAATAAGCCAGACTTCCCCAACAGCAGTTTAATACTGAAGAAGATACTCTGAGGATATAGAGCAACATTTAAAGTTCAGCTGCTATGAAGAACTCAAATCCTGGGATGCTGGCATCAACTGTTCATTTATTAGGTAACTAAGTCTTCTAAGCATATTTTACTCTTCTCAAAGGCACTGAATGAGCATTGAATGAATTTAAAATACCAAGATGCCTGTAAATTCCTCGGCCTGAGTTGTTTTTAGGGAGCTATGATCTCTGTAGAACACTTTAAAAGCTTCCAAACACATCGGTCTGAAAAAGCTGAAGGAAATATAGAGGTTGAACTGCATTACTGGCCACTAGTCTTTTCTAAATACCAACTGAATTAGAGCAAACAGTTTTAATCTTTGACTATAGCAGCCCTCACACTTTATCCACATTGAGCAATATCTATTGCCCTGGGGAAACGTTTCCTAGAAATAAGTGTCCTACAGTCAAAATGATGTACTACAGTGTGGTGAAGCAGCATTTGGAATTTGATATAATCAGAAAGAACAAAACAGAGGAGAGGCGGTTCGAAGAAGTGTGGCTGTAGAGAATGATAGGAAGGAGTCAACAACCTGATTTGTTCTGAGAACTGTTTTTTTCACGTTTAAGTGATTCCAAGAAAACAAGTTTGTGTGTGTCTGAGCGGATCCTTGTTTGTGTGAGTGAGCCTCTGTCTCCTTTGCCCTGGCAGGAGCTGTGGCCTGCGGTGCGCTCCCGAAGAGCTGCCAAAACCAGGAACAATGGGTGTGACCACGCATGTCTCAGTGGGAGGCTATTTATTTCTGAGCTCCAGGGGGGGAATGGTAAGAGACGAGACTTAACCAGGTGAAGTGTCTGGACCACTGACTGTATATGAGAACTGGACTGAGTGACCCCTCCCCCCTTCATTTTCCAAACAGGAAGTACCGCTGGCTCCAAGAAGCCAATATCCCATAGACTTCTAGTGAGAAATAAACAGCTATTACTCAGTCATTCTGTTTGTTGGAACAACCATTCTTGCTCTGATACATTTTTAACATGTTCTTGCTAATAAAAGGTTTTGTTCATTATATTTTTTCTGTATTGCAACTTGTTCAAGTTATAAACTGACCAATCAGATGCCTCAATAAAAGCATGTGGTCTCATGTTGATCATTTGAAACATTTGATTGACAGATTCTCCCGAGCACGCTTTCAAGTGGTAGGGGTGTGGACTTCAAACTATGTCACTCCTTGGTTGCCATAGAAACTATGACTCAGACCGACTCGGACCAATCACTGATTACTGACCTTGTCTGGTTCCAACATGGCAACATCCATATTGCAAAAAAATGGCCTTTTCATCTAGTTGGAACCGGAAGTGAACCATTTTCTATGGGTGACATCACACTCACTCAGTCCAGTTCTCATTTACAGTCAATGATGTAGACCTGCAAAATTTGAGAGAAAATTGAGGTATACTGCAATGTGGACCTGGGAGGGGCTGATGTGAGCCAGTGGTTCTGATTGGAGAACAACCATTGTCATTCAGAAAAGCAAATAATCTTGATTTAGTGTTCCTCTTGGGGACAATTTGAGACAATTTTACACCAACTACTAACTTCCACTACAGCAGAAAAAACTCTTAAATGATAAAATGATCCACAAGGCCTTTAGCTGTTGTCACCTTCAATACCGTCATCAGTGAAAGTCTTCAGAAAAAGAAAAATAATTGAATGTACAGTAGGAGGCTGACACTCAGGGTAAACTGAGATTGTATTTTTGTAAAGTCCTCTACACAAAATGTTCTTTTTGTATACAAAAACAAACTAGAGAAACAAGTAAAATAAAGAGGTAGTCTTTTGAGTATTTTTTCCTCTGCATTGGAGTGGGTTTTTCCACAGGACAACCTCAGACATTTGGTGGGATAATGTAAAATACATGAATTACATAGACATGACAACCCATTTGATGTGTTTTTGTTTTTTCACAAATCAATACAAAATAAGGAAAAATAAGTGGACACAGCTAATCAGGCTATTACTATTGTATCATCATCAGTTCACCTCGAGTAGCTTGAAAGCTTTAAATCTGTTGAAAGATTCTCACTGATCGTCTTTCAAACAATTTCAAAGTGTTCCCAATTTATAGACCTTTACATTACGATTATGCCGTCTTTAGCCAAAATCAAAAACCTGTGTTGTTTTCAACGACATAGTCTCTGCAGAGCGGCAGGAGTTCATTAGAAATTCAGCTGTGAGTTGTGGGTGGGGCTATTGTTGTGGAGCAACCCTGCCCCATCCAGGGTATTTTCAACATCACAAATAAACTTTTTAAAACAATAACATTTTCTGTCTGCTCCTGATTCACAAGAATTTGCAGACAAGAGGCAGAGGACCTTGTTCTATTTTCAAACATGGTCTCTTCATGTCTTACAAGATCAGCAAAATATGTCTGACATCTCTTATTTCTTGCCCCATTTGTGGATGAAGGAACAGGTTCTGCTCGCCCACCTCATGCGGTTTGGAGACTTCTAAAATGTGACTCAAACTGCTCAAAATATTTGCAAATTCCTTTTCCATGAACTTGGACCTTTAACCAATGAATGAGTGTGCAGTATGGCATAGAGTAAAATACATTTTCCTTTATTTACTCCAAGTTTGCATTTATGAAGAGAAGATGCCAAGAAACAAACCTGAATATTTTCAGCCACATTTGCCAATTTTGGGCTTACACCATGCCATACAACTTCCTGAATGAGCCACAGCATTGTTAGGACCAGAGATGGTTTTCATTGATAGTCCACTTTGTTTGGGTAGGTGTGAAAGTCTATCCAACCTCTGCAAATCAAACAAGTTAGCTCTGGTTTGCTTGACAATAAGTGGTTCAATATGCTTGTTAGTAAACCCTGGAGTGGTTTACTAAAGTTAGTTTACTAAAATTTAGAAATTTAGGGGAAAAAAACAGAGGTAAACCAGAGTTGTGTATTTCAGCAAAAGCAAAAAACAAAACCCAATCCAAGAAAGTTTGAAATGACTGAAGTTTGACTGAAAATTTAAAAATGTCTTGCATAGGAATTTGCCCCCTCACTTTGTGACCTTTTTTTGAAATAAAAACTCATCTTCACAGCTTCACACACACATGCACACCAACACACAGCATGCAAGGTTTATGATTTGCCACAAGCGGTTCAGAGAACATGCTGGGACATGTCCCGCTAACTCTCCTCTGAGGTTGTGGCGTGTTCCAGGTCGCTCAGGCATAGATTAATGAGCGTTTTGCAATGCTGTTTTGCTTTATTTCTGCTTTAACACACATACACATACACAGTTTATATTTAGGTGAAAAAAAATTACATTTTCCTTTGCTGCTTACTCTGTTTTTACCTAAATTTCTTTATTTGTGTTGTTTTTCATGTTTATTCCTTTCATTAAATTTTTCATGTTTCCAGTTTCCAGTAGCTGTTTCAGCCAAAATGGAAAAATAAAAACAGTGTTATTTTCTGGGACATTTTTCCTGCAGAGCGACAGGGGTCTAACAGAAACTTGCCTTTGACATGTGGGCTGTTGGTCACATCCACACAGCCACAAGCTAACATTAGCGGTGCAACAAAAATGGGAGCTATTATGTCATATAGCTTTGAGCCAGTCTCCAGCTCAGGCAAGGAAAATGAAGGCGTATTGTACACAGATTTAGTTGTCTAAGAGTGAATGAATCGGAATAGAGCTTGTGACCTGCCCAGAGGATTTTCTACATCACAAATAAAAACTTTTACTAACTAAATTTTTTCCTGCTTCATATTGATTTAAAAAAGGAAATACTCAGAAATAGAATTTTAAGTTTCATTTTCTTTATATACGTCCTTCATCATTTGTAACATCCATTCATCTTTGTGTGTCCAGATGCATGTGCAATATTTGGTTCAGGAAGCGCAATATCTAACATCCATTTATTCAACTACACGTGCAAAAAGGATTGTACTATTTTGTTATTTTATTATTCACAGTGCACTATTAATTATATCATTCTATGGTCATCAGAAGTTTTCTATTGTCCTTTGGGGACTCTAGATCTACATATTTTAGGCTTTATAGTTTAAGCTTTTTTCATGTTGGAATTTATTTTTATGTTTAATTTTGACTTATATAGGCAGGGTTCACACTGGACAGGTTGCCAGTCTATCACAGGGCAAGTTTGTAAACGAGTTATATTTTAAATATAATAACACTTTTAATATATTATTTTAATGATTTTTAAAAATGCAGGTGAAATTATATTAATATAACTTTTAAAAGGTACTGAGTCTTGCAAAAGTTTCTGTTAAAGGGTTGAAATAAACTTTTTTCAGTGGATTTCTCAGTTTTGAACTAGCTCAAACTTAAAGCATTTAAAGAGGAGAAGCTGGAATTTGGTTGATAAAAGTCGACGCTAATAGTTCCCATTGGAAAACCTGGAGACAACAAGAGACTTTTAAACAATCAATCTCACAAATGAGAAAATGTTAAAAGCACTTTAAAAAACATTAAATGTGAAAATTGAAGAGGAAAAAAGTAGTCAGGTGAATAGTTTACATTTGTGATGTATGAAGTGATATTTGTGCCACCACATTGAGAACAGAAGTCACTGTTTTGAAATCAAAATGTTCTAAATTGCAAACAAAGTGTTCTGTTTTTAAAAAAAAAAAAAACACTTGCAAAGTCACAAATGAGAACATATACATGTTTGCTTCCAAAATCCTTTTTTTTTCTTTCAAAACACATTTCTTGCGTTTGCAACACAACTGTTTTCAGATGTCTTGTCTCTCGTTTTGTTTTCTCCCTATCTTTGATTTTGCATTTAAAACTTTTAGTTAAGCATAATATTTGTGCCACCAAACATCCAATCAGATCCAAGAGAGTTCGTACTGATTGGTCTGGATTCTATCCAATCAAGCCGTACAGAACCTTTCATTGTCGGTTTTGTCTCATTGGTTGAAAAGAAAATCATTTTTAATCATTTTAAAAATAAGTCATTGTTTTTAGCATTGATAAAATTTTTGTTTGTCAGATTTATGATGCAAGAGCTCCTGAAACACTAATAAACTGTGTAACATTTAAAGAAAAATATTTTAAGAGCAAACATTTAGTATTTTCATGTGCACCTTAGAAAGTCTTGTATTAAATCTATTTTGTTTGCAATTAAAAACATTTTGATCTCAAAACTGTAACTTTTTTCTCGATGTGTTGGCACGAATATACCACATTAATGGTCTTTTTAGATGAAAGTATGGTAAATTTGTTTTAGCAGAACATTTTTGAAGTTTTTGAAAATGATTTGAATGATGTTTCCTTTTTTCTAAAGTGAAATGTTTTTAAAAATCTTCAAACTTCAGATGCTGAACTTTTTTATACCTCACTGGTTTAAACTGATAAAAGACAGTGGAAACAGAATCTAAAAAAAACAAAACAGAAGCGTACAAACAATCTCAGTCGTCTTGACGTAGATTTCCGCTGAGTCGTCATGATTATCTTGCAGAAAGGATTGTTCTGCTAATATTGGTTTTAAGTTTGGCTTTAGCGGATTTTGCCAATGAATGCCAAAAATGTACATCATACTCCAACTTAAACAAAACAACACGAAAACTGTTTCTTTGATTTCTTCCCTGCTCGGGATCGTTTTCCTGTCTGTCAGCAGAGCTGCGCTCTGATCTGAACAGCTGCCCTCTGTCCCTGCGTCTCCCGGTGACTCGTGCTTTATGCAAAATTGAATTTATTCCTTGTAATTGATTGCTCGCAATCACTACTATTTGTTTCACCTCATTTAGAGACAACATCTGCAGCACTAATGACGTGCCATCTGTCCGATTCAAAGAATTATTCAGTTATCTGCCGTGTGGTACCTATTCCCATCTGAAATAATCTGCACAACGCTCTGGTGATCCAGTCACGCAGAACTTGCGCTGCTTCTGACCTTCAGCTCATTAGCGAGAATCAGCTGCATGTTTATGGAGGAGAGCAGGAGGAAGCAAGCTCAAACTCAAATGCAGTTTGTGAATTGTTCTCCAGTCCCCAAATCAGAAAAACTTTATAGCTACATTCGTACCGGCCTTGGAAACGTGCAGTCAAGCGGTTACTTTCAATAAAAAGCTTATGCAAACGCTAATTTCTGGATACTTTGTTCAAAACTCTGGTGTTCACACGTCGCTACGCACGATTTTAAGACCATTTTTGGGTTTTACGTAAAAACCGCACCCATTGAATACGCAATGAAAGTTAAACCAGCTTAAACTCTGAGCAATTAGAGACTCAAACTTGGTAGTTGAGATGGACATTGTGATGGCGTCACTTTTCATCCATGGAATTGTCAACCGTTTAAAAAATGATCACGGAGGAGAAATCAATAATTACAGTTTGTGGGCCGGAATTGTATTACGCCAAGTCTTCCATAAACCTGAATAGATCTGTGAAGGAAAAGCCTGGAGCCAGATTTGTGCCGCTTTGACATTTCGCACCAAGACTCTTCCAGCTGTAGGTGGTGGGCATGCGCTAATAAACAGTAGAAAAAGAAGAAGAAGCCCCTCCCTGTTTGTCTAGTGTAAACACCATGGACAAAACGTGGGTTCAAAAACCGGCATTTGGCGCATTTTTGAACCCTCGTTGCATGCCTAGTGTGAACAAAAGCTTAACAGGTTATCACAATAAGATCTCTGGATCATCTCCAATCAGCCAAAGCAAGGAGAAGAAGAAGAACACTGAACAAAAAACCAACAAACATTTAACTTCAACTGAGTCTTACTACTAAATAATGTCAAAGAAACTTTTGACAAAAGTAGACAAAGGTATGACATGTTAATTTTGACTTCACGTGAATGAAGCGATCGAGGGCATCCTTTTCTTTAATAAAAAATGATCTTTGTTTCATCTTCTGGGAGTCTTAACCTTTCTGCCCACACCAATGGGCCCATGGCTTAAAATAAATTCCTTTCACTCAACTTTTAGAATAGTAGACCTAGTAGACTAGTAATCGTTTGTTTTTGGTACAAATTATCATTTTATTAATGCAAAAAACGTCCACACTGGGCATATAGCGGGTTCTTGAACATGTGTCACATGCCCAGTGTGAACGTAGCATAAGCCTCACATCATAGTTTCAATACAAAACAAGGGAAAAAGTAAGAAGCTGCAACAAAAAACACGGTAAGAGCGGGGGCACTGACGTGATAATAGGCCCTCTTGATGGCTTGTAGGTTTACAGCTACAATAGAAAGCCTTTTACTGTTTGGTAACACAGCGACAACAGATGTGTTTACATAACTTTTATTACCTGTCATCAATGAGCTGTAAGCTTGCATGTTGAGACAATCGAGACTTCACATGCACAGCAAGGATAAACTTTCAATTTAAGTTTCTTTAAAGTGGAGAAAGTGTGACAGTGCCTTCGAGGGAGGAACATTACAAAACCTCAACATTTGGGAGGCTTGTGGGCTTGTATGAAGAGAGGTGAACTTACTCCCTGAAGTGGGGCAAAGTTTAGAAAATTGAGAAAGCTTGTAGCTGCAGCTCCCTCCGGGCATGAGCTTGGCTTTTTGGAAACATCTTAAGCCAGTCTTCTGTTTTGTGAACCCTTCATTTTGAGCTCCGCCCTCATTTCCTTACCTTTGTGTTTTTGAGACCTGAAACATTTGTCTGCTAAACTTGCAAAGCATTTCTTGACCATTTTTCTGCAAGTGCTGCATGTTGCAACACACTTTCCTTATTCAGAACACACTTTGGATGTTTTTTCTCACAAGAACAACAGTGAAAAGAATATTTAGTGCTCTTGATTTTTCTTATTTTTTATATTTGATAGGCTACTTCCTCAATTTGCAGAATGAATATTTAATACAAAATAAAAGCACTTGTTCTTGGAATAAATGTTAGACTTTTATTTCTCTAACACAGACTTTTACGTATGGTCTTTGGTGTGGTCTAATATCCATTACAAATGTCCCTTTCTTATGATTCTGCCACAAGAGAAGATTAAATGTCTTTCCTGTTGTTTGATAGTTGCTGATTTTACTGATTATTATTATTTCAAGCCCCCCTAAGATACATTTAACTAAAAGGGGAAATGTGTTTTTTAACTTCAGTCTGTTTTTTTATAAGCTGCAAACAAGGTTGAGTGTTCTAGTAACTACCGTTATGCTAACACGGCTAATGTGTAGCTGTGTTGGACTGTGTTTTCTTATCTGACTAATAGGTCTGGAGTAACAAGAATTATAAATGGGCCACTGCGCATAACCCTTCTAATGTGGCCATCGTGTAGCATGTTACAAACCAGTTTTAGAGTTACCTTGAAGGCAGTTAATTAAGTCCGACTGACTGACAAACTTAACTCTTGACTCTTTTGTCTCGCTCAACGCGCTTTACAGGTCAGTGGGCCTTATACATGCCGTTAAGTTCAAAAACTGACCATTCATTGACACTGTAATTAATCATAATTCCATGTGTCCTATAGGGCAGAAAATACGGTAATCAGTAAAACATTTTAAGAAAGCAACAGAAGGGCAAGGCAGAGAAACATTTTGAGAAATGTGTTAAGGAGCAGAAATGAAAAAGGTGAGATTAGTCAACTAGCAGGGTGATGGTGCAGATACATCTCATACTGACTTTCTCCAATCAAAAGTCTGGACGGTTTAATAAAATATGTAGAGGAACATGAGTGAAGAGGCCGCTCTCCAGACCGAAGCAGTCTGTTTATTTTCTGCCCATCAGAGTTTGTTGCTGTTTCTGCTTGGCTGCAGCCTGAGCTTTGGAGAGGTCCACAGCTGCAGGCTATAGTGTTCAACACAGACCACGGCAATTATAGCCAAGCTTTTCAGCCAAGCAAACAGCTACAGTGGACACTCCGGGGAGTGTGTTTGTGTGTGCGTGTCAGCTCTGTTACATTGTGTTTAGTTATGGACAGCTGCCAGTTGAAGGAGCATGATGAGGGATACGGGCTGGATGGATATCAGTGTTTACTCTGGCTCTGCACCAAAAGACTCCTCTGTTTTGGTCAGCTGGTGATAATAGATGGAGAGGCCAGAGACGGAGGAAAAAAGAGCCAGGGTGACAAAAGGAAAAAAGAAATATATGGGGGTGAAAAGGGAATGAAAGGAGAAAAAAGAAACAAAGATGGCAGCAGTTTAAATCATAGAATACTTTATAACAAAGTAAAAAATAAAACACAAAACTTGGATGCCAAAAAGCTAGAATATGGAAATCAGAACAAAAAAAGAGGGACTAAGAAAGTTGGAAGGAGAAAGCAAGGTTGCAGTAGCAGGACAATAAAGGAAACAGGAAGAGGATAAAAAGACAAGACAACAATAAGGGGAAGGAAAAGAGAGAAGAAGAAAGTGCATTTTATGAAATGTGGCAACAGTGTTTTTTTTCTTTATCTGTAGTTATTTTAATACTTAGACCAAGAAAAAAGGAACATGTGGTGACAAGTGAAAAAGAACATTTTTGTGGCTCCTTCCCTGTTTTGCTGTTTAAGGATCAGCCAGAAGCTCTCAAACTCCCAACAAACCCAACCTTTTTTGTGCTTGTTGCAATAATAAACCTTTTGTTAGCTGTCTGTGTCTTTGAGATAAGTACAATATGGCCATAAACCTGATTTATTAGGACCTGACCTAAAGCGCTTATAAATCCATAACAGCGGGGATACGGGCAGCTGCAATCGCTTTAGTGTTTAGCTCAAAGGTGCCCAAACTTTTTTGCCATGTTAGGTGCATGTGCACTGTGAGAGACATAATCTAAAAAGAAAATCTGAAAATTGCATTGGATGATTTTTAAATAATTTATTTGTATGCTGCAAATATGTATTTGAACACCTGAAAAAAATGTTACTATTTGGTACTGTAGCCTTTGTTTGCGATTACACTGGTCAAATGTTTCCTGTAGTTTTTCACCAGGATTGCACACAATGCAGAAGGGATTTTGGCCCACTCCTCCACACAGATCTTCTCTAGATCAGTCAGGTTTCTGAGCTGTTACTGAGAAACACTTGGAGTTGGAGCTCCCTTCAAAGATTTTCTATTGAGTTTGATCTGAAGACTAGCTAGACCACTCCAGAACCTTCATAGGCTCTTTGGATATCCCGGCTGGGTGCTTCGGGTCATTGTCATGTTGGAAGACCCAGCTATGACCCATCTTCAATGCTCTAATTGAGGGGAGGAGGTTGTTTCCCAAAATCTTGCAATACATGACCCCGGTCATCCTCTCCTTAATACAGCGCAGTTGTACTGTCTCATGTACAGAAAAACACCCCCATAGCACGATGCTACCACCCTCATGCTTCACAGTAGGGATGGTGTTCTTAGGATGGTTCTCATTCTTCTTCTTTCAAGCACGGCAAGTGGAATTAAGATCAAAAAGTTCCATTTCTGTCTCATCTGATCACATGACTTGGAAAGAATTATGCTTGTATAATAAGAAAAACATTTCGGTTTTAAAGATGTATTTTTTTTATAAGTACCACCAAAAAACCTTAACTGCTGAGTCTGAAATTAGCAAATTATTTGGTTCTGTTAATTGTAAAGTAAACATTTATTCATGAATTTATCTCTTGTTTTTTTTTTCAACAAAAACAATTAAAAAAAACAAAATTATTGTTGAAAATATTTTGACAAGTGTTATTCTACACACTATCACACAGTGGTGAGAGGGGATGATTTGGATTCTGTGTATTCTTGACATCTGCCCAGTAGAAATGCTGTCATGAGACTCCAAGGAAACTCTTAATAATTTTTATCCATTTCCTCAAAGACCATTTAGTCTTTGATACTTCCTCATGAAAACTGTAAGAACTGATGATGTCATGTAGAAAACAAGTATTTCATGTAAAACGGCTAAAAGTGGACTAACAAGACACTGATTCATCGTCCGTCCCTTGCTTTCCTCACCATGCTTGTGCGTTTTGCTTCATTTTTGCTGAGACATTGTTTTTACACTGCGAATGTTTTTTGAAAAATTGGGTTTTTCTGACTTTAAAAGCCTTTGGGAACATCAGTTTTGACATTTCTTTTTATATCCAGTTATGTAACGCTTTTTTTTTTCCAGTTACGTTTGTCTCTAAAATTTTTCTCATAACTTTTAAGTCTCACACACAAGCACAGATTTTGTTCCTGGTTGAAAAATTAGCAGACAGTTATCTTCATGGTTCCTTACACCGTCTTAATAAAAATAAAACACAGAGCCATGCAGCACACTCCAGCCTGACACACGCAGCACCACGTCCACCATATTTGTGGCTTTGATGGCCGTGGCCACTAATCCAGCTGGGGCGGTGTTTATGGTCTGTAGTTGTCGCCTCTGTGCGACTTTGGAGCCGAAGAGGTGGCACCGTGTGACATGACTTCTAACATCATAAAAATCAGCCGAGCACAATTAGTCATGTTTTTACACTACCCATCAGCCCCTGATGCCTTTTCATGTGGGCCTCTTCATCTCGAGGAGAGACAGGAGGCAGAGGAGCACCCACATTAGCTAATTGAAGCCCACATCTGACGCAGCGCGCTCTCTGATGTTAGACGAGTCCACATGTGAAGCTGTGGGAGGATGAAAGGCTTTGGAAGACTTGATTTTTAGTCTTTTCATCATTGGGGAAATGTAGATCTGGTAAAGAAGGGGCACGTGATCTGGTAACAATTTATTTATCTTTTATTTTCGAAGCCGAATGATTTTGGTAAAACGTCCTTTGCTTTGTCACAGCTCCAGCTCGTGGAGGGAGGCAGATGAAAGAGGCCAGTTCCTGAAGCTCAGTGTTTGTTGGTTTTCAGTTTGAAGTTTTCTGTTGATGATAAGAGGCCTCTCTGATCATCAGGCCTTCTTAGTGACCTTTTCAGAAGGCAGCTCATTACGGCTATCTGAATAAAAAAAGAGAGTGCGAACAAAGCAAAAAGGCTGATTTGAGCTCTCATAACAAAAGATCAAAACTATAATATCTGAAGCCCTCTGTGTTTGTTTGTCTTTCTCTCCGTCCTTCCTTGACTGAGAGACTCTTCAGACTGATAGTGTTTTTTTGAGAGTCTTTAAAACCCAGACACTCTGCTCTTTTGTAGGGGGACTATTGAAAAGAGGGAAAATCCTCTTACATGCAAAAGAAGCTCAGATTAGAGGTTTTTTCAGTCTTATAGGTGCTCATGAGGGAAACTTCTTGAAATGTTGAGAACATTTTTTTTTGTTGAATGTCATGAGAGGTGTAAACTTTTTCAATTTGACTTGGGAATTAACCACATTGCTGTTTAGCAGCTTTAACGTATTTTCTGCACTAAAACAGTGAAAAACAAATGTTACTGTGACTACCGTTATGCTAACTCCCAACCTTGTTGTTAACGTGAAAAAACACAGACCAACAACGCCACATGTTAGCCTTGTTAGAAATGTTACCTGCGTTAGCGTATTCACAATACCTTTAAATCCCAACATTCCTTGCAACACGTAAAAAAAAACGTACTGAAACCGCTAAAGCAAACATTACTGTGACTTCGCTAGCTCCCAACCTTGCTAGTAATATGTTAAAAATAAACACAGTCCAACACCACTACATGTTAGAAGCATTAGTTGCATTAGCTTAATCACAATACCTGTAAATCCCAACATTACCTGCAACACGTAAAAAAACTGACACGTTACCATGACTACGCCAGCTCACAACTTTGTTAGTAACAGGGAAAAAAAACACAGTCTGACAACATTACATGTTATCCCATTAGAAGTTTTAGTGTATTCCCAATAGCCCAACTTCCAACGTAAATAAAACTGAGACTATTAAAACAAACTTTTTTGTTACTACGCTACTACGTTTGACAAAAAGCTGTGTTCCTCTGAAAATTGCTTCAACATCAGTGATCACAACCAAAATCCATTCATACATACAGCATTCTGGGTTATTTTCAAAACAAAAAATGCTTTTGAGTGCACTTTATAGTTGAAAAAATACTGTCAATAAATAAATGAAAAGGATTTTATTTAAAAACATGTACGTTGATGAACAAAAAGACGAAATGTAATGTATTAAAAATTGATGCATTTCCTTTTAGCCTTATCAGAAGCAAAGGCCCTTGACAGTTTATAAACAAGTAAAATAAACATTTTTATAAATGTTGACGTGAAGATCAAGTTGACTAAAACAAACAAGATAGGTCAACAAAATGCTGACAAGTTTCTATTTATTTTCCTGGCTGGGTGATGCTATTAAAGCACCCACATCTCACCAAATGTTTGAGAGGATATTAATAACTGACAGGAACGCTGCTATTGCATTTAGATCCTGTATTCATACAGGGTTCTGTCTGACTTGCTGCTTTTTTCTGATTTTTGGACTTCCAGACTGACCTTCCTTCTTTCTCTCCTCTGTTCTCCCCGTGTTCCAGCATAAATATTTGTTTGTTTGTTCTCTTTTCTGGACATTCTGGTTTAGGTCAATTGGCCAACTTAGTCCCAGTAGTTTATGAATGGAACACAAGCTGTTGCTAAAACCTGCTTTACTGAATTCCAATTCAGTCAACTGGTTTAGTTCCGGGCTGCACGGTGGCGCAGTGGTTAGCGCTCCTGCCTCACAGCAAGAAGGTTCCCGGTTCAAGTCCTGGCTGGGGGACCTTTCTGTGTGGAGTTTGCATGTTCTCCCCGTGCATGCGTGGGTTTTCTCCGGGTAATCCGGCTTCCTCCCACCGTCCAAAAAACATGCTTCATAGGTTAATTGGTCACTGTAAATTGTCCCTAGGTGTGCATGTGAGTGTGCATGGGTGTGTGTTTGTGGCCCCTGCGACAGACTGGCGACCAGTCCAGGGGTGTCCCCTGCCTTCGCCCATGAGTAGCCGGGTTAGGCTATTAGGCTCCGGCAACCCCGTGACCCCAAAAGGGATAAAGCGGATTGGAAAATGAATGAATGAATGAATGGTTTAGTTCCAGTAACTGTTGCCCTCTAATAAAATTTGAGTTTTTCTTCTCAACACCTTTGACTATATAGCGGAGATCCATAACTTCAAGTGTTTCTGAAAGCTATTTGCAGGATTGCATCCGGTGGAAAACCCTCTGCCAAACCACCGGTAGCGACCTGTGACGGGATATCTGACAAGAAGTGAACAGCAGCAGTCGCATCTCAAGCTACATTCACACCGCCCTCGGACACTCGCATTCAAGCGTCCACTTTTTCTGGTAAAAAGTCTTTGTAAATGCCCAAGTCTGCATGTTTCGAAGTTGCGCGTTTTTAAACACTTGCATTCATGCATCACTATGAACATTTTTACAAACATTTTTTGACTACGTTCAAAATGCACGGCTACTGAGCGCACTTTGAAAAGTACACCAGGTCAAACTTTGACCCATCAAGGACTCAGATTTGGTAATATGTATGGATGGCGTCTCTTTAATTTATAGAAGTGCCAACTGTTTGAAAATTGATTATGGAGAAGAAACAAATAATTGTGGTTTGTGCTTGAAGGTAATTATACCACACCATGTCGGAACAGAGCTGTGAAAGAAAAAGCCTGGAGCAAGACTACTGAAATTTGCACTCCGTTGACATTTTACACCAAGCCTCTTCCAACTGTAGGTGGTAGACATGCGCTTGTAAACTTTAGGAAAGGAAAAAGAAGAAGAAGCCCCACTCTGATTGTCCATTGTGAACACCGTGGGCTAACTGGGTGTTCAAGTATCCACATTTAGCGCGTTACATGAAACGCCCATAGCTTCAAAGTTACAACTGAGGCTGTCATGGTTTTTTCTCATTTAATGACACCTTAGGCAAATCACTAGTACACCAAAATGTCCTGGTAAGGGTGGGACATAATGCTGGTGCATTTCCTGTAGGCCAGACAGCCTGATTTAATTAGTCCTTTGCCAAAGTGTAGTGCCTTTGAAAGTTCAGCTCCCTACTTCAAACACACCAATTATTATAATTGCTTCAATTGACTGCACCTGCAAAGGTATTCATAATGAGGTCAACGTAACAAGATCACTTTTTAAATACAATTTCACCTTAAGGATTTGTCTTAAGTATTAAGGTAAAGAAAACCAACCATTCTGAATTTTTTTTAATATATTTTTTTTATGTACACTGTTTTGCTGCAGAGTCAAGACATATGTAATCTTGAGTTTTGGATCATTTCTATTCTTGTTCTGTATGTTTTAAAGAGGCCATGTCATGATTTTCTTTTGCCTTTCAGAGTAAAATATATCAATATTCATGATCATATAATACCTTTGTAATACTAAAAAACGAATTATTTATGAAATCTGAGTTATTTTTGTGGACTCTTTTCATACCTGGAAGTATAACGACTCGATCTCTGAGGCACGGCCTTTCGCTCCTTGCTGATCCCGCCCATTATATTTTTTTCTTTTTATAACTACAGATTTTTCCTCTATTACTTTTAATGCACATTAAAGCTGAATAATTAAGAATGGAGCAAATACCAGTTTCAAAATTTGACTCATGGCAGTCATGGCTGTTTTCCATGATTCTCTTGGCAGCTCTGTGCTGCAGTGGCATGGACTGTTTCTGGAAAGAAACAGTGATTTCTGTTAGCTGACTGTACGTGTCTGTAAAGCTGCAGTATGTGTGAGTCTTAAAACCAAGGTGGATATGTTTGTGTGAACTGAAGCAAAACGCTCTTGAACAGATTTTAAAATACATGAAAAAGATTTGGATTGGGCCTCCATATTTTAAGGATAACAGCAAAAATCAAGGGCGTAGTTGATAACAGGTCCAGGAAAAATTTGGCGAAGTAATTAATTCAGTTCAAGTAAACATACTTTAAAAATGGCTGATGTTATTCACACGTTTACAAGCGACAAACACAAAAACTGATGGAAATTCCCATCGGTTGCATGTAATATGCAGCTAAGATGTATGTATACGCATGTATTTAAAGGGTGTCCAAGGGTACATTTTTTATTGGTCGCACAAATTTTAACGAGCAATTGTAAAAACTGGAACAGTTAACTTATTACAGTAATTTTTTTTAAGTGCAGCCATATTAGGCCACTACCACTTATATTTTACATGTGTGTCCAAAGCTGAAAGGGTGGTGCTTAGGCCTCCAAACCCTAACCCTGACCCTAACCCTTCATCCAGATCCAGGGCATCCTGACCCTAACCTCATGACAAAATAAGTGTGGTCAAAGACAGAATTCAGCACTGGTCGCACATATTCTATAAAATTAAGTGCAAATTAAATTCGTATTTTGAATAGAATTTTTGGCTAATACAAGTTTTTGATTTTAAGTGAAATAAATGTTCTAGTGTTTAAAATAAACCTGCAAGAATAAAGTTGTGACCTAAAACAGTGTTGATGGCAAAAGCTTGTAGTTGTATCATAGTACTTTTTAGCATATTTCCACTAAGATCTATTTTGATGTTAAAAGTGAAAAAAATGTATCGCTTTTGCTCAAAAAATGTGAAACTATTTTTTTTCTTCAACATGTTATCTGATTGTTCCAACCTAAAATAGGTCAGTTAAAACAGTCCAGTGATTGCTAGTGTCCTATTTCTGCTAAAATGATAAAATTATCTCTGTTGAGTTCCTTTACTTTGGGTTCTGAACATTTCTCGCTGATCACCTTTCCACGCTGAAGAAGGGCAGTACCTCTGTGCAGGAGTGATTGGTCATTTGTTCTGCTTCACTGACTGTGCATGTTGTCATTTGTGTTGTGGTGACAGCATTTGATGTTTGGCATGGTGAATTTGTTTCTGCTTGTGTGGTGACTTTGTGTGAGTAATCCGTCTGGTGTGCGGCTGTTGCGCCTCAAGCTGTGTTGTGTCAGCCGCATCTTGAGGTTTGAGCAGCCTTGACTGGACAACCTCTGATTATCATACATTCTGCACAGACATGACCCCAAATATCTCTAATTACAAAAATAAAAGCTTGGAATACTTGTGTAAAACAAGTATAATTTTTCGCTTTACTTTATTGGTTAAATCAAGTTCTATGAATGCTATTGGTTTTGCGTTCCATCATGTTCTACTGCTGCAGCTGCACAGTCAAATGCTTCAGGTCAGGCCTCATACAAACGGTGAAAATAGAGATTACAAACATAGTAAATGCGACATTCATTTGATGGAAGGTGCACAGCAGGAAACCACGTCTATAGTTACTTTTACTGTAAAAAGCACTTTTATAATTGATTTTGCACATGGAAAAAAAACACCCTAATTTAGACCATGGTTCTCAAGTAAAAAACATATTAACCCTCTGTGGGGACTTAATAGTACTCTAGGGTTTTAATATTTCAAACTTAAAAAATATAAAAAATGATATTAAAATCTATACAGTTTTTACATGTTTCTCTAAACAGGGACAACCAAGATGGATTTTCAGTAATCACGTCCATATCAAACAAGAAACACTGCTGGTTTTTGATGCTCTGTTTCCCTACCAGTAATGGTTGGTGCGTTTTATCTTTTTATTTTCTATTCATTTACAGTTTGTTTTGCCTTTTGTGTATTTGCTGTGTGTGTCCTTGTGGAGCACTTCAAATAAGCCAGAGAATTATTTGTCTTCAGAACCGAATTATGAAAACTATGCAAAAATATAAAATGAAATAACTCAGTAGGGGTGGGATTATACAAGTTTGCGTCTTCCCACTCGTTTTCAAGCAATAAATCAGACTCTACTTAACCTAAGGTAATAATCTCTGTATTTAAGGAATCAAATGTGTCTTTGTTTTTTTTTAGATTTTCAATCAATGCACTTCATTATTTCGGTAATGAGTTTGATAAATCTGTCTGATTTTTTTTTCTAATTTTATGTAAAGTTAATGCATGAAATGAAGCAATTAATCAAATCAATTCTCCAAAACTATTTTTACAAGGGGTGCATTGTTGAAAAAAGCTGATTCAGAAAATGTCAAATGAATTCAAACGGACTATGTGTAAAAAAGCAGAAGCATGACATCTCAAAGTAGTTTTTTCTGCAAATATTTGTTATTAAACTGATATTTATACTACAGAAAAGAAAGACGTCTGCTGGACAAACTATTTGTCATATCCATGCTGTTTTAAAACCATGAAAACCAAACAAAATAAGACATGTTCCTGTTGACTGACCTGGAGGATTCAGAGAAGGCTTTAGGAGGAAATTTTCAGTCACCTGAGATGAACATGAAAGCTTAAGTGATCACAGAAAGAAAATCCAAAGTAATTGGCTTAGAAAATTTAGATGCATCATGGGCTCATTTCAGGTTTTGGAGACAAAAATATAACCATTCTGTGGCGTGCAAAACTGATGGACTCGGAACAATTAGGACAAAGATACAGAGCCTGAGAGAGAAGCAAAAGACTGACGACAAAAAAGGTTGATTTCAAACCCCAAACTGAACCATCACTGACACTTTTGCTGTTGAGTCAAGAAATAAAAAGCAGAAATTTCTCAAAAAAACTTTCAATCCTCTACTTCTCCCAGCAGTCACATGGGGGCATACTTGAACCGATGGACGCCCTCTGTTCTCACACACCCAGCCACACTGACAGAACACTTTGACAGTTGCGCTCACACAGGTTGACACCCCCTCTCTTTTCAAAATACACAATTGCCATTAACTGCAAAATCCACACACACACTTAAGCCTGTCTGCTTGGGTTCACGTCATCAACACACATGCACTCACACATACTTACCACCATGCAAACACACTTCACTTCACCCCCTTTGCCTTATTGGCTCTCCATTCGTTTGAACTTTTTGTTGTATTTTTCTTTTTTTGCTGGTTGACAGAAAGCGGCTCGGTGATGGTCTTGCTCCGTCCTGCCTTAACTTGCAGACGTGAGACTTTAGCAGCTATAAGACAAACTTGCTTTCTCACAAAATGTCTCAATTTAATATCTCAATTTTGTGGACAAAGCTGAGACTTCTGCAGGCTTAAACAACAGTTCCTTAAGGCTTAATTTACTGATTTTCTTTTGCAAAAAACTGAAATAAGTAGTTCATTTGCAGACCATACAAAGGTTCATGTAAAGAACCCACTCTTGTCAATCTTGGTGAACCAGCTGAGAATAACAGCCTTCTGCAAACAGCTTAAATTTTAAAAAGTATATATATAAAAAAGTTATATATATATATATATAACTTTTTTACATCAACTCGTTTGTACAAAAGAAAAAGTTGTTTTGCAGTTTTAAAACGCTCTATAATACTATACAGCAACATCACAAGTGAGCTAACAGCTTTTGATACTATAGGTTTACCTGAAGGAAACGTATTTAATTCAATTCAATTTTATTCACATAGCCCAAAAGCACAACTATAGCTGTCTCAATGGGCTTTACGCCAGTATTTATGCAAAGAACATAAATTCAGTCATAAAAATATGAACAATAACTGGTTGCTAAACTAAACAGAATAAGCTAAACTGGCGTCCCCGCCCTTAGACCCTCCTTCTTGGTGAGGAAAAACTCATTTAAAAAAAAAAACTATTTTGGGGAGAAAAAAGTAAGAAACCTCAGGGATGTCCATATGAAAAAGGGGTTCTCTCCCAGGACGGGCAGGCGATGTGCTAGAACTGTTAAAGAAGAATTAGCTTATCTAACTCTACAACTACATGTTTGAATAAACAACTACATGTATAAATAGTGTTGCAGATGGGCTTCATCCAGATGAAACTGTGGGGCAGCTGGGGGTGTGAGACGAGCCAGAGGCGAGGTCCACAGCCAAAGACAGGAATACAGACGATCCACCTGGATCTGCTGTTTGAAAAAACATGTAGAAGTGACGTAGAAGCTACAGTCAACAGGTCAGAAGCTCCCTGCTCCGCTCTATTATTATGCATCCACTTGCAGACAACTAGATCCATGTAAGTCTTCATTGTCCTCGTCTGAGCTGGCATCTGGCTCAAAACTGGCGGCTGGATAGCTCCAACAATGCTTGCCATTTTTGTTCCACCAAAAGTGTTAGGTTGGGGAGTGGGACGCTGTAGGTTCGTGGGAGAGAGAGTGTAAATAATGATGGGAAGTGGAAGAGGACTTACTTTACACTAACCCCAGGCTCACATCGCATGGGGTCCGGCCTCTGCGCCACTCCGGATCCATTTCGTTGGCTGCTAATTTTTACGGGACGCTGGAACTGAGCCGTAGCTGAGCCGTAGCACTTTATTGTGAAGTTGGGGCAATTTACAACTAAACCGGAAATCATGCGAGCGAATGTAAAGTGCATCCGGTGCATTTTTCAAAATAAATCCTTTTTTTCCCGCTGGACTCGCTGTTTTCACCGTGTTGTAAACGTTATGCCATTATGACACGGGGTCACAAAGTGTGTGGTAGCGCGTAATTTCGGGCATAGCAACACATTCTTTTGATAAGGATATCGACAAAAAGGACAGAGCCTGGGCTGAGATATCGCAGGCTGTTGGACTTGATGGTGAGTTTGTGTAATATGAACATTCACACTCGGGTTAGAAAGTAAATAATAGTATGCCCATCTTTGTAAATCCATTGATTAAAGGCGAGTCACACAGAAAAAGAAGTGTTGTGAATATACTCCAAAATCACGGCGGAATGAGGGTTTGTTTACTAGGACGTCATATTTAAATGGCGGATTCTCGCGAGAACCTACAAGAGTTCAGAGGTCTGTGAGGTTTGCAGCAGAGCCTGCTCACAGCAGAACCGCAAGCAATCCGTAGTCAGTGTGAGTTACCGACCGTAGCTAGACCGCTCTGCAGCCGCACTGGAGCCGGACCGCATGCAGCGTGAGGCCGGGGTAACAGTCCTGCCTACAACTCAGAGGGGAATTTCTAATGAACTCTTGCTGCTCTGCAGAAACTATGTTCTAGAAAATGACACACATTTATTAATTTTAGCTAAAAACGCCATAATCAAAATTAAAATACCACTATACACAAAAGAAGAGTGGACCTTTAAGAGTTGAAGGTTCAAAAGTTTGTGTGGACAGAGTCAGACCTTGGTGGCTTGTGTGTCCCTGAAAGAAATATGCAAGGTCCCTGACATTATGCAACTTGATCCCAGAGGATAAAAACAATAGAAGCTGCACATATTTGTGAAGAGTCATGTTTAACTTTCAGATGCTTTTGTGTTTTCACAAAAATAGAAATAAAATGTGGCGTTGTAAAACCTTGTTGAATCATAAGTGTATTTTTGAAAGATTTTTTAAACAAAAGAATGATACACTTTGCTTTTTTATCTGGCTTTCAAATTAGTTTCAAGCTAAAAAGTCACTTTTGAATGTCCTGAAATGATGACCCTCTGAGAAGTTTGTTCTCTGCACACATGCAAGGCCATGCATTGTGGTCAGCTCCAATCTCTTTCTAGGAATGGATCACTGGAGAGGTCTGGGGGGGATTGAAAGGTAAAAATGACGGGGGCTATAAATGGGGGATGGACATGACAGGGGAGTAGACCGTAGTATCTGGGAGCAGATGGCGTGCCTCTCCCTGTCTGTCCTTTTTGGTGACGTCCACTGGGAATTGGAGAGGCCTTTAGGCATTCCTTTAGAGGCCAGAGACAGATAAGTGAGTTATGCAGTTCGCCACCATCTGGGTTCAGACAGCGCCTGGCCTGCAGCTGACAAGTGTGTGCGTGCATGTGCAAACTATAGTAATAGTAAAGGGGAGGTGGCTGGGAGTTTGTTTCCATAGCGATAGGTCCTATTCCTGGAGAGAGGTCTGCACATACACTCCTCCTCCACGGGATTGTTCCATTATTGTTTCTTGCGGATGCTGACTTTGGGAAGCCTCTTTCGCCTTTCTGTTCCTCTATCAAAGTTTGTCTCCTTCTTGTGCAGCTGACAGTGTCTTCATGGAACATAGCATCTGTTGTGGAGCAGAATGGAATGGGGGGGTGATGGCAGGGCACCATATGATAAGGTTTGCCAATTTTCCTGTTCCCATCGTCTCCGGCTTTAAAGGACGCAGCAGCGTCTTGCCAGATCGGATCTGTGGTGACGCCCTGCACATATGTGGGCTTTCTCCTCACTTCTTCATTCTTTTCTCGTGCACAGAAACAGTCTTGTGCAAGAACACCATTGTGTGCAGATTGCGGCAAACTGAACTCCTAATTAAATTTGTGATTTCAGCTTTGGTGAAATGGCACGTTTGTCGGCTCTTTCAGCGCTGCATCGACTTCCAACACAGTCAGGCCTGCAACTATTACAAACCTTCAAAAATACAAAAATAAAAAGAAGTGAAAACTGCCAAGTGAAATGAAAAAATCTGTATCAAGTTTTAGCAGTAAAATATCAACAAATGCCCATGACACATTACTGGTTGAGGACAAAAACTTTGTTTTGGTTCTTCAAAAGTAAGAAAAGACAACAAAATTTCAAGGCCTTTAAGTTTCAGCGGAATTTGAAAGAATTTCAAATATTAAATCTTTATGTTTGCACAAAGTTAACAGCTTCCTAGTTTCGTGGATTGTTCTATCTTTCATTTTATGCACAAACTCTATTTGGATAACTAGGTGAAAAAGGCAGAGAAGTTATCGAATTTTAAATGTTTTCTTATTAGAAATAAAAAAAAATCAAACAAAAGTACAAATACCTGTTATTGTTGCTAAATTGTCTGAGCACAATAATGTTTGCTAAATTTGTTGAGTTCTTCAGGCGTAGAAAGCATTCATTCATTTATTTAGTAAATGTTTAATTATTTTTTTTTACTCCTTCAAGTACTTAAACTTGGATTCATTTTTACTCAGATCCACTGGGCAGTTTTGTCTACTTTAAAAATGCTCACTCCGATCATATTTTGATCTGTTGTAGAAGTGTTCCCAGTGGTCATTTAGTTATGATTATGCCGTTTTTAGCCAAAATTAAAAAAAAGATGTTTTCTATGAGCCTACTATAGGAAACCCTCATTGTCAATCCCTTTTTTTATTCTCATCAGTGACTTGCCAAAAAGAATGTTAAGAGTCGGATGTCTCTTTTTCTTTAAGTAGTGAGAGATTTTATTGCAAAGCATAGAAACACCTGATTTTTTTAATTTTTATTTCTGAATTCATTAGTAAAATATGCTGAAATGCATTCATTTATAAAGTTTTTGCCTCAAACATTTTACTTGAGTAATCATTAAGACTTTTTACTTTTACTTGAGTATATTTGTTCATAAAAACAAATTACTCCTACTTGAGTACCATTAGTGGATACTCTGCCAGCCTCTGCTGTTTTCTGAGGACACATGCAGGCCGAGTGCCCACAGTGTGAGTACAAAACCCCCAAAACACACACTGAGACAGTTTCCCCTTTTTTTGTTCTGTCTTACTTTCTTGAGTCATCGTCAAATTGGCCCTGCACCATATCACCTGCTTCTCTATTCTCTCCCCAGCCAACTGCTCATGCACCCCACTATCTGTGCGTACGATTTTATCTGTGAGCGTGCATGAGTTTATATGCGTGCATGTCTAAACAGGCCTGTCCTGCTGTGTAATTGCAGGCTGTGTGTCAGCCCATTGGCGCTGCTCTGCGTGGAGACTAAGAGATGTTGCTAATCCACCAGTGACTGAATTCAACCCCAGGACCACAGCCACAAATTGGGACAGACTGACAAGGCCCTGAGGCATTCTGGGTATTGTTATGAGCTGCCAATAGGCCTCTATAGCGTTGGCTCGTTTGTGAAAGAGCAGCCAAGGAGAGGGTAAGATTAATAGGGCCCTGCTGACCCTGGAGTACGGTTGTAGATCTATATCGCCACCAGACACTTTCTGCTTGTTGCGTTGCTGCAGGTGAAAGTTTTGACAAAGATTCCACGACAAAACACTTCAAATCAATCTGAAAACATCGGGTAGAAAGCATCTAAAAAAGTATTCAGATCTGGAAGAAAACGCAGCAAAGTTCGAATTCTGATTCTCCTGGATCCACTGCAGTCTGAAGAATGATGGCCTTTTGTTGCGTGTCGCATAAAGCTGCCGTGGCCGACCCTGTTTTATCGGACTTGAGAGCAAATGTGAGGAGTGAATAGCATTAGTCCAAGTCAGTGCACCCATAGCAGTGTAGCCAGCCCTGAAAACTCAGTCTGCTCTGACTCATCCCCAAGTTTTATGAGCCAAGTTGATTGAAGGAGAAGCGATCTAGGAAGGAGAGGCGTCACAGAGATGGATGGACGGAAGGATAAAGTAGAGACAGCAGCCGCTCAACAGAGGAGCGTCGCCCTGTGGAGGACGGAATGTGAAGGGGAACAGGTTCTCCTCGCAGGGACTGAATAGGATTGACACAATGAGAGGAGGGAGAAGAATGGAAGTGGAGGACTCTGGCTGTCAGGACTGCCGCTGGGATGGAGTTAGATCTCATTTCTCAAGTGTCATCGCACTATCTGCGCCTCCTCCTCTCCTTTTTGAGCAATTATAGCCACAAAGAGGCTGACTCCTTCCTGCAGATCCTGGTTGAAAATGCCACCATGTTCAAGGCTTGACAAAAGCTTTTTCAATCATGAAGTAGAAAATAAATGTAACAACAAAAATGCTAATCTCATTTTTTTTTAATTAATTTTACTAATTTTACTAACCCGAGACCAGACAGTGAGAAACACGTGTCATTCCATCAGAGCTGTGAAGGTCTTCGCTACTTGCATTGCAGTAGTGGCTGCAGTGCTGTGTGCACGTGGTGTGCTCACATGTTGATGGTGACCTATTGATGGAGGAGCCGCTCAGCTGGAGGATCAATTCAAAGCCGCAATTCTTCTCCATGTTAGACGCACCGTGAAAATTGGAGTTGGAAAAAGTTTATTTTTTTTATAATAAAAGTCTTTACCATTTCAGCATAAAAACCCAATATACAAAAAAAATCTCTGCAGATCAAAAATAACATTTAAAGGGGACTAACAATGGAACGTGAACATGAATAAATGATCTGTGATCTGTTTAGAGTCCACTCTGATCACCTTTCAATCAATTGTCTAAGCGTTCTCATTGGTCTTTTAATTGGATATCAAACTCATTTGAGAAATAAAGAATGCATTGATTAAAAAGCAAAGAAAGATTAACAAAAATGTACGAAGAAAACGCCAGTGTAATTCCTCAATCATAGAGATTTTTGAAGTTTGCGCACTTAGGTGTCATTAAATATGATTACTACCTAAAGTCAAGTAGAGTTTATTCATTGCTTGAAAAGGAGTGGGATGAAGCAAATTATTTAATCCCACCCCAATAAGGTATTACATTCTATATTTTTGCATACTGTCATAATCCGGTTCTTGTCAGTGCAGATTGTGCTTATATTTACAAAGTGCTTTTTCAAACAACATTTTTTGTCTGCTCCTGATTCACAATGATTTGAATAAAGAAATACCACAAGAAAATGTTAAAAACAACATTTTCATCGGATTGGGTCTTTAATACGCTCAAACTAAAAATGCTTTTACCTATAAAAATGGCATGTATGGGTTCTGCTTCCTCCCTGCGTGGATTTAGAAGGAGGCTCTGATGAAGATGAGCCATTGATAGTATTACATGTTTGACTTGTTCCTGCTGCATGAATTTAATATCAAATGACAAAAGATCCTCAGTCTGGGTGTGAGCAGACTGAGTCACTTTTGTGAGACTGAGTGAAGCAGACTTTGACGTTTATGCGTCGCCGTTTGGAGTGAAGACGGTGGATCGTGGTGCTCTTTAGGCGCCAGTCTCGGCTGACCTTTTTCACCTTTTCAGTGGGAAAAAAGCGGAGGGAGGGTAGCCTCTAGGGAGCAGAAAATCCTTTAATTGCAAACTTAAAATGGAGCAGGTAAACACTTGTATTGGTTTTGAACCCCATCTTTAGCATTTTAGAAGACATTTTGTTCTCAAATAAAAGCAATGTCAGAATCACATTAGAAATAGATTTTTCACCTAAAAAGCTTCAATTTTTTTTAGAGTTCTTGCAAACCAAACAACTTTTTTTGTTAATTGAAGCCTAAATCACAGCTCTAAACAAACCAAAATGCCCTGGTTTGATGCTTCTTGTATTTACAATTTTCAAAATAAAAGCCTGCTGCCCAGCAAAAAATTAAAAAAAAGTTAAGAAAGCAAAAAATAACCTCATTACATCTTTCCTGCATAATCAGAATTGAATTGCAGTTTATTCTCATTTTATGCAGACATTGGCTTTAATGAGGTTTTCCAGCGTGCGTCATGCAGACAGGACTCAAAAGCCGCCGTGCGCCACACGTTGCAAAGCTTTTCTAAAGGATCTCCTTTTTCCTCTGCGCAGCATTAAACCCGATCCCCTTGATGCGTGGGGAGCGCAAAGTAAATTAGAGGTAGAGGAGGAGGAGGAAGGCAGGCTGATCCGCTCCACGTCACCTCCATCCTGCTCCGCTCCGAGGCCAAAGTCGGGACGCAAAGAAAGAAGAAAAAAAATGGAGACAGAGAAAGAAGATATTTGAAAAGCTGCCACGAGTTCCCTGTCACGCCGCCTCCTGTGTGGACTGAGCCGCGCTCTTTGTTATCCACGGGCATGAATACTGAGTGGATGTAGAGAGAAAAAAGCCCAGAAGAAAGGAGGAAGAAAAAACATTGGTAGCACGTCTGCATCTGCAACAAGCAAAACAGATTGACTTCTTAGATGCTGCTTTAGATTTATTTTATCTTCCACTAAGATGCAAACATTTAAAAATCACAAAAAGTGGTATTAATTCGTGACATAAGTTTAAATCAAATAAAGCTTATGTTTAACTCTTGTTCCTGAATATGCTTACCATTCTAGCAACAACTCTATAATTTTAATTGACTTTTTAAAATTGTCTTTATTTTAGCACTTCTCCATTTAAAATGCATGTTGTCATTGTTTCAAGAAACACAAATGTCACTTGAGACCCACAAGAGAGACAGGTGTACCAGACGCACATAGGAGCCAAGAAATAAACTTATCTTAAATCAAGCTGCGTTTTTGAGTCAATTCACTTAAGAGTAATGTTCATATTTAAAAAAATAAATACAAAAAGGTGTATAGGTATGGCTCCATAACCCAAATTGGTGACCTGCAAGTTTGTGCCACGACCCATCATCAAAATGAAAACACATTTCTTGTTTTTTGATATAAATGACATAAAATGTGTAAATCTGATGATTATTTTTCAAGGGTTGGGGGTGGGGGGTGGGGGGTCAGAGAGCTTTAACTCAGTGACAAAGGCTCATTTGCAGGTCAAAGCGATGGCACACTCGGCTCTCCTCTCCATCCATCTCGCCTTTGTTCCCTGTCGCCTGCGCTGATGCCAGATGGTCATGGAAAATGCTAATTTTACCACCAACCCCCCTCATCCTCTGCAGGCTGATTTTGCTGCTTTCTATATTTAATTGAAGACTTTGTAGGCTGTCTCATTAATTGCATGTTCTGAGTGGAGGACCCCCCCGCCCTCCACTGGTCATATTTTGGTTTGCTACTTTGGACAAAACCCTCAAACTTTTATGCCTAAAATCATTTTTAAAAAATTCTGAAACAATATATTTCAATATGTGTGAATATGAATACTTTTTTGTGATTTTTTATGGTATTATACTAAAAGAAAAAACACATTTGCACATCCTAAAATCAATTCTTACATACTACGGAAATACGGAAGTATATATTTATTTATCTCGCTCGCTCGCTCTCTCTCTCTCTCTCTCTCTCTCTGTGTGTATACTTTTTGTGTATATGTATATATTCTTTATTTCTATATACATGTAACCACGTCTTCTAAAAGCCTAAGATTTATTTTTTATATACTTTTTATATAACTGGGAAAGTGTGAGTGTATGTATGTATATGTATATGTATATGTATATGTATATGTATATGTATATGTATATGTGTATATATATATATATATATGTATATATGTATGTATGTATGTATATATGTATGTATATATGTATATATGTATATATATGTATATATGTATATATATGTATGTATATATGTATATATATGTATGTATATATGTATATATATGTATATATGTATGTATATGTATGTATATATATGTATATATGTATATATGTATATATATGTATGTATATATGTATATATGTATGTATATGTATGTATATATATGTATATATATGTATATATATACATATATATATATATATGTATATATATGTGTATATATATATGTGTATATATATATATATATATATATATATATATATATATATATAAACAAACCCTAACCCTGTAATCCTGAAATAAATCGTCCAAATATTTAAAAAAAAAACATGAGATTTTGTCAGAAATCTTAGCTCTCCACTGGCTAATGGATACTAATTTGTTGATGACTGAGACAAATGAAACTCTGGATGTGAGAGTTAAAGGTCAGATGGGGTGTGAAGGGCCCCTGAGACTGATTCTCTGTGTCAGCAGCTGCCTGTTAAGTAATATTCTGTAAGGGGGCATATTAATGAGGTCTATATGGTGCCCGTCATCCTCCCTTTATGGTCGTCATATCACATCAATGCTAAATGAAGTTATAATTGTCATCCAGGCTATTATATGGTGCTACGTTAACCTGTTTCCTGTCTTGGAAAGGCTTTAAATGCTTCACGAATACTTTTTTTTTTATCATAAAAGGATGTATTTTGCTTTTTTGTTTTTCTCTTTTGAAGAAAAGTTAAATTCTGGGCCTTCACCTGTGTGACCTCTTCCAAAGCGCTTTGAATTCAGGCCTTTTTCAGAGAAACAAATCCGAATTTATTTTCTTTTAAGTGGGACACATTTTATATAGTTACACAGCTGCGGAGACAAATAGGGGAAGATGACCCTTTTAGCACTGTGGGGTACTGGCACCCCCTCCAATGTGTCCAGTGTCCAACATAGAGGAGACTTCATTAAAGTAACACATATACAGCTGTTGTCTTTAACATGCGAACCATTGAGCGTTTAAAACGGAGCTGGGCTCCCCCCTGGGCATATGGGCGTTAATTAGCTGGATATAGCCATAGATTAATTATAATATTTTTTTTCGCCCATTCCTATCAATGGAGCAGCGAGACAAAGTGCCCTTTGTTCTCTGATGCAGGACATTCTGTGGCTGACTGAATAGGTCTTGGCTATGTCTACATGGATTTGCCATATGGCAACAAAAAGGAAAGAATAGAGCCGGAGAGCGCTTTGTGTTGGAAATCCGAACAAGCTCCGTCACAGCTTATAGCCGCATAGAATCCACAAAGTCACTCTGGCAATCAAAAGTCTGCCTTCTTTTAATCTGAACACTCATGTGAGACAGTCAAGGCCACTCAGAGGCCTGCAGAAACTTATGGAAAATGATCTGTCGGGGGGGAGGTTGTGCGCCCTGGCTGGCTGGCAGGCGGCGCAGGCCCTGCGCGCATTCATGAGGCGCTGCGTTTGGCTTCTTTCAATTAAGGGTAAACTTGCAAGTATGACCTGTTGAATGGTTTGTTTCAATAGACGAGGACAATTACAAAGACTAGTAGTTCTATTTTTCCAGCTCTGGCAGGTGGCCTCCACGCCCGGTGTATCCACGGAGGGGTAAACAGTGGATGTGAGTGGGTCTTTAGAGGGCTTGTTTGAGTGCGGGTGGATGTGGGGGTGTCTCACAAAGCGTGGATCCAAATGCAGCTGCCGCTTCTTTTTTAGAAGAGCCTTTAAATCCCGATCCTGCAGCTGCCATCGAGGTCGCGCAGAAGATGATGGAGCTGCGTCCACTTGAGCCCACGGACCTTCGAAACGCTGCAGCCCGAGGCGGGTGGGTTTCATAACGTCGGTGTTCTTGGAAACAAAATGACGCACGGATGTGGAAACGCAAAATTTCAGTCAAAAAATGGGGGGAAATGACTAAAAGTAAAGTGAAAGAATTGTTTTTATTCCCATCTTTTACACGACTCGATCAGGGCACTTGTATGAAAACACACAAAAAAAACGGCTCAGAGACACAACTATTTTTTCAAGTGTAGACAACTAAAGTTACATGATTGCAAAAAAAAAAAAGTAAATTATAAAATCAGCAAATACAGAGAAAAACATAAATAACTTATAAGTTAGAATAAACTTAACAAATATACATTTTACAGTAAAAACCCGGAACAGAAATAAAATAGGCTTTTGTTTCTATAAAGCTGTACACTTTTGGCCAGTGTATTCTTTTAAAGAAATTTTTAGGATTGCACAGATGTTAAAACATTTAACACTGTCGAGTGGCTGCATGCAAAAGCAACAATGTCTGCTACATTTGTACTGGATATAAGTCATCTGGCGAAGTTTCCTCTTTTTTTCTTTTCCTCCTCAAACCCCCACGTCTCCTCCGGTCCTGAGAGTGAAGCCGCGCTCCGCCGCAGGGCGCTCCAGGCGCGCCGGCTTCCCTTGGCGGCCCGTTCTCTCCTCCACCGCCGCGCCGTTAAGGATCCATATTTAAAAAATAATAAAATGGGGGGTATAGTGCAAAAATCCACCTGTAGAGGCAAAATACGACATGAATCACTAGAGACCCAGGAGAGACGGCCGCTGAAGCGTCTCTGCTGAAACAGGAGACAGCAGGCGTCACCCTCCTGCCTTTTCCCGCCACATCGTGACGCAAATCCCCTCCCCCAACCGCTGGTGTTACTACAGCTACTACTATCACTACTGCGATTTCACCACCACCCCATCCCCCACACAAATAACACGGTGCGCCCGTTTAAAGCCCCACTTTGATGCGGAAAGACGCACAAATTCGATCCAATCCAACCAACGAACTAGAGGTTTTTTTTTTTTCCACTAGAAACAACACAGCTGAGAGAATGGTTTACTGTAACCAGAGAGGATAATTGTGACAAATCTTCGTACCTTCAGCGGATCCTCTTTCGTGGAGTTTGCTCCACCGGGATGGATGACTTGGAGAGATGGCAAGCGCTGGTTTCATTGGGTTTTTTGTCAGCAGACCTCCTTCGTTTCACGAAAAATTCTGCAATAAAACAGTAAAATAAAGTTAGTTTTGACATGAAAGAGAGCTGTTTTAAAACCTAATCGTGAGTGAGACGGGATGGAGTGACGCAGGAACTTTAAAGGTACCTGTGATGCGTGCGTTTCCGTCCGCGGACGCCGCCCTTTTGCGTCCCGCAAACGGGATCTGTCTGCTCGTCTTCCCTGAGTAGGCTTTCTGCGCGCAGTTCTCCTGGTTAACCTCCACCGCGCACGGCGCACCGCTGCTTTCGGGGGCCGCTAAACGCTCCAGTACATCCGGGTTTTCCGGGAGAGCGCAGTCCGACGAGGCTCTCTGCTTGGCGGGCGTCGCAGGAGTTCGGGTCCGGCCGCTCTGCGCACAGTCCCGATAGAACGCCGGGCTCTTCTCCTCGGGAACCTCCTCCCACTTGTAATCTCCATCCAGAGGGGTGTCGGCCTCGAAGTTAAAGTTCCATCTCTGCCGGTCGCGCTCGGAAATCTCCCGCAGCTTGGCTTTCACCTCCCGGCTCAGCTCTTCTTGGTCCACCGGTCCGAAGAGGTTGCGGCAGACGCCCGTGCGCTTGTGAAGAGGAAAGGTCCCGCGGGCCACCAGCCTCTCCAGCGCGCTGCTAGATAACTCGACGTGGGACATGTCCGGAACCC
>BSAI01000030.1:21686573-21773669 GCA_036245035.1 Adrianichthys oophorus | reverse complement strand
GCAGAGGATCAAAGTTCTGAAAAGTTCTTCAAAGTTTCGACCAGCTGTGTGGTGCTGAATGTCCAAGTGAAGGTTCTCACTGATGTAAACTTCCAAAGTTCTGGGTAAGTTAAAAAAAAAAAAAAAAAAAAATTATAAAAACAACTCTCTGTTAGAAGGCTCTGGTTCAAATCCCAGCTGGGTTCTTTCTGTGTGGACTGTGCATGCTCTCCCCGTGTTTATATGAGTTTGGTCCAGGCACTCCTGTTTCCTCCCACGATCCAAAAACACACTTTATGGGTTGCTTGGCGTTTCTCAGTTTTCCCTAGGTGTGCCTCTGAGTGATTGTATGGCCCTGCAGCAGACTGTTCAGGGTGTACCCTGCCTTTGCCCAACAGTACCTGGGTTGGCTCCAGCAACCCTTATACCCTGAAATTGATTCAGCTGGTTCTGAAAACGCATGGACAGATGGATGGTCATCATTGAAATAAAGTAGATAGGAGAGCAGATAGAAGCATTCAGGCGTTCAGTAAACTTGTGCGTCCTTTGTTTAAAAGACAGAGCCTTGGGGCCTCTCAGCTAACACTGAGAAGCATCATAAATAAGTCAGTAATAGCATCCCACCTAACATGAGAGTGAGCAATGGACAGAAATGAAGGGAGGGATGGGACTGTATGCAGCTTCCCCCTTGAACCACCCACTCAGATGTCACTTATGTCCTTCCCATGCTGCAGCCACAAAGGTTCTCACATGCTCTCCTTCAAACAGAAGTAATATCGCCAGCTATTGTGAAATGATTCTGGTTTGAGTCCTTTTATTTGTACTGTGAGAAGGTGAAATGTGTAGAATTCAATGCTTGCTCTGTTAATCAGGGAGATAAGTTTGGCTACTAGTTGAAACTATAAGTTTCACTGTTTCAGGCAAAGAAAAATTCAAGACAAAAAACAAAGAAAAGCTTTATTTCTACTAAGAGAGAAGTATGTTGGAGTATGTTGTTGATGAAAATGACTTACACAGTGGAATTTCCTCCACAGTGTAAACAAGTTATTTATGTCAGTTAAAAGTCACTTGGCTGACTTGCTTTTAAAAAAAATATAGCACTTTTTCAAAAATAATAACTTCTCCAAAGACATTTGGTGGGGTCTTCACTTAAAGTCCCACTCTGATCATCTTTTAATCTGTCCTAAAATTGTCTCCAGTGGTCTTATAATTATAATTATGCTGTTTATTATAGGCACATCAAAAATCTGGTGTCATCTTTTTTTTAGGACAAAGTTTATGCAGAGCGGCTGTAGTGCATTAGAAATTTGCCTCGGAGTTGTGGACTGTTGGCGCAGAGTAAGACCATCATGCGTCCCATCATCAATCTGTTGACATGCTCTCCTGCTAGCTTACAGCCCCTCACAACCCCAACCTAACATTACCGGTACAACAAAATCGCACTTTTGAGCCAGAGAACAGCTCGGACAAGGAAAACAAAGACATATATGGATCTATCCGTCTACAAGTGGATGCATCAGAATGCAGAGGAGCGGGGAGTTTGTAGCCCACCAAGTAAAGTTTCTACGTAACAACTACAAACCTTGTCTGAGTTTTTTTTCTCTCTCTGATTCCCAACGATTTGAATAAAGAAATACTCAGAAATGCACTTTTGATATTAATTTATTTTATAGATGTCCTCCATTCGTGAGAAAAAATGCCACAAGATCATTTAAAAAACATCAAAAACGCAATTGTCTTCAATCTCAGAAACAGCCTTTTTCTAAGCTTCTTTCTATAAAATAAAATCGAATGGAATTTCTGCTATTTTGGCTCCCTCTAGTGGATACTACTGTTCACTGCAACAGTTTAAAAATAAACAAGCAGGAATCCATCCATCATTTATGCGCTCATTTTCCTTATTGGGGTCACAGACACCTTATACAAAGGTTACCAGGATCACATGTAGATAAACTACTGCATAGAATAACTAGGGGTAATTTAAGAATAATTATTAATGAATGAATCGTGCATTGAGAGCAGTTCACACAGAAAATACATTTGATCAAAGTCCATGTCATATATTTATTTAGTTTTTGTGTCGTAGAATGAGCATGTGAATAAGTCAGTCTCACAGCAGGCAAAATCCAAGGAGGGTGTTTAAATAAAGAGAAAATTCTGGCAGATTTTTAATCAGAGTAACAGGTTTGGTCAGTGGGCAAGTTCAATGATCCCTGACCTGTTGGTGGGAAAAATGTTACTTTCATCTTTTAAGCACACACATGCTTCAGCTGGTTTAGCTCTCTCTTTGAAATCATTGGAAATATCCAGAGGGGCTTAGTACCAGTTAAGAACGCCCAGGGGGCTCACCAGACTTCAGACAGACGACTGATTGATGATTCAGAGACCAGAAAAAGATTTGGATGCGTTTGAAGAGGAGACTCTTGTCGGACGTTTGATGTATAACCACAAGGATTTGGACTCAATTAAAAATAACCTAAATAAAAGTTTTCATGAGAAAAAGCTCCAGCATTGGAACTTTTTAATGAAATGTTGTTAATGTTGAACTTAAAACTCAATTTTTCAGAAAGGTAATACAAACAAGCAGTGTAAAGGTGCAAACTGCAGTATGCAGTATGCATTTAACATGATTATATAAAAAACCTTTGCATTTGCACACTTAATTTAGTAAATTACACAAAAACGAGTCACGCTACATATGCATAAAAGTGTGGCTATTGTTTTTTGTAACTTTTCATATCATACTTTTTCTTTTTTCCTCTATATTATGATATTTAAATTGCTGTCGGCTGTAAATGTGTAACTTTTTGTCATTCTACATTGACTGCTGAGCAGCCGCACCTCAACCAAGATCACTCACCTGAAAAAAAATCTTTTGATGTTGCAGAGGAGCTGCAGGCATGCCTTCTTCTGACAAAAGCCCTTCTGATCCCACCATCACAAACATGCTTTTTATTGCATGTTTGGAATAAGATGGAAATCTGGACGAGTTTAAAACGCTTCAATCAGTTTTTGTTACTCTACGAATGAACTCTTACAAACAATAAAATATGAAGGTAGAAAGACACAAGAAGGCCTCCCTGCACACAAATCCATTTTGAACCAACCATTGGGAACTGTTTTTATTACTCTTTTTTTATTTAAGTGAGGTGTGTCACATGGCTGGAGTTCAAGAAAAGCCCTCCTGTTGTGATATCAGATCAAGGCTGGATGCTGAATCAGTCATCCTGCATGTTATCCGAGAGGCCAAAAGCATTTTTTTGCTTGTTTATAGGCGTCAAATTGCGTTAATTGTGATTGACTGATTACAGACAAATTAGAGTGTTATTTTTTTAATTGCGGTAATCTGATTTTTAATCTATAACTGTAATTAATCATTCCCTGGGCATCTGCTGGAGGGGCTCCAGATTACAATGATATATGATATATGCTATGTTTTTTTGTTTATATTTTTTACAAGTTTACAGCAGTTGGACATAGCACATATTTAGTTCAAAAATAAAAAAGTAATTAAAACATAAATTAAAAAACTCATAAGTTTGATGTATTAACTTTGCACGGTGCCTCTCCTTACCCGAGGCTGCTGCTATCTAAGCTTTTTTTTTTTTTTTGGGGGGGGGGGGGGGAAAAAAAAAAAAAAAAAAACCCAGGGACAGTTTCAAGGTCAAAAAAGAGAAGGAAGAGGAGAAAAACAGGCTCAAAGCAGAGGTTTGTCTGTTTTATTTACATTCAACTGCTTGGAAATTCACCCTCCTCCCCTGCATTTCGGTCAAAAAGTACCTGTTTTTGGTTAAAAAAAAAAAAAAAAAAGGCGTTCTACTTTGTTTCTGTTCCAGACGATGGTGGGGGTGTCATTTTCCGCCTAGGGCGCAATGCAGCCCGGGGCCGGGCCTGATGCAGATAATTGTGTCAGGAAGGTCAACAGACATAAAACCAAAGCCAAATCAGTCATGCAAATCACAAGCTGAGCTCTCATGGCAATCATTCAATCTTCATGGCCCAAGATGACAACAACCACCACTGGTGCTGTTGACCCATAAGGTATCAGTGGAAATTGGGCGACTGTGGATCAAAGAAGGAGAGGAGGAGGAGAAATGGGCAAAAAACAGGAGTGAAGAACTTAGAGTAGAAACTTTGAATGTAAAAACGTCAATGGTTAAAACTTGAGTTGGTCGTCGTGATGGAAAGAAGAAAGGTGGTGTGTTCAAGAGACCAGATGGAAAGAGAGAAAGGCTTATAGATTGGGAACAGGTTCAAGGTGTTCATCATGGTGTAAATGAAAAGAGGAACGAGGAGTTGGGATCCTAAAAGAGGAGTTTGATCAAAATGTTCTGGAGGTGACGAGAGTGTCAGACAGAATGATGAGTCTGAAGCTGGAAGAGGAGTGGTGGTGAATATTGCCAGTGGCTGTGCCTCCCAGGTAGGATGTGAGCAGGAGGAGAAGTTCTGAAGGGAGATGGATGAGTTGATCCGGAGAGCTGATTAAAGCAGACTTTAACAGACGTGTGAGTGAAGGGAACAGAGGTGAGGAAGAAGTGATGGGAAGTTTGGTGTTCAGGACAGGAATGCAGAAGGACAGATGGGTTGGACTATTTTTATTAAATTTGAATGGCAACCTTAACGATTATTTCTAAAATAAACATTTCACCACAAACTGCATCTCACAGTAGATGTGGAAATTAAACTTAAGAAACTACACAGAGCCAACACACGACTAGGTGCGTCATAGTGCAATCAGAGAAATAAATAAATAACAAAAAAGGAATAATACAATAGTGTAATAACATTACTTCTAATAATTACAACTATTTTAGGATTTTTGGAATTTTTCTGGAATTATTATTATCTCTGGTATTAAAATAACATTTTTAGTGCTTGATGCTTGTAATGTACAGTAAATGTATAGTCCAGTAGTTGGAAGGTAAAGATGCAGTAAATGAAATGCAGTTAATATTCACAGAAAGGGATCATTATTCACATCTTAGAGTTTAAGGCTTTTTTGCAGGAGACCACAGAGTTACAGGAAGTTTTATGCAAATTACTGACCTGATGCAAGTGTCAAAAAAGAAGCAGCGCGTCGTGACAGCACTCTGGTGAACTGCAACCCATTGAAAAAGCTGAGCTCTGCATCAACAAACGTAAAGGAAATAACATATAGTTGCCATTCAACAACACAAAATTTGAATTTCCATAAACAGTTCTGAAGTTCTTTAAGAGAATCATAGGTTGCACCTGCATGTGCAGCTTGCTCAAAAAAATAAATACATGTAGAAAAGTCTCATCTTTCTAACCCGAAATTCTTCAAAGTCTTGTAGATTTTCCAAAATGCATTAAAGTTTTAAAATTGTCAATATTTGGAGCTAACTTTGCTGTAATAAAAAAAATGTTAAAGAAAAAACATCATCTTTAAGTTTTGAAGACACAACTGATGACCAAATATTCAAAGTTCAGGTCTGGATTTGGATTCACTCCTAAACAAAAGGTGTTTATTTATCTTTCTGGTGCCAAAGTTGATCTATAATCAATGCTCAAGCTCTTTCACATTATGTATAGCACCCATTTAAATAAATAAACAAATACAAATAAAATCTGTTAACAGTATAATAAAAAAAATATTCATTGATAAATGAAAAATATAATTAGAACATATTTTACTAGGATAATGTTAGGCTCGCATAAAACTTCTAATACTGTGAACAATTATATGTACAGCCTTTTATTTCTGGCCTTGAACTGGGTGCTGTACTGTTATGCAAAGATATTTAAGAGATGACAAGAACAGGAAAAATCTTCTGGGTGTGCTTTAAAAGTACTGAGCATAAAGCTGTTGAATATGACTGCATTAGTTCTCAAGCTGGCCCTACAAATCTATGTTTCTGCTGTTGAGATAAAGAAAATCTGTACATATTTATAAAGCTTTACAGACCGGTCTAACCCCAGAGGACTCAAGTTGTTTTCAGCACATAAATAGGTGGAAATATGAGCCACTCTATTTTGCAGTCTTTTAAAAAAACCTAGTTTATAGAGGTTTCACCTCATGACACATTAAAACATGAGAACTTTTTCACTCACTAGGTAAAAGATCGAAAATCAAATACTATTTAATATGATATGGATGCCCCTCAGCAAAGAGGAATACACTTGAAGTATATTTTTTTAAGCATACATAAGTTACATACATTACATACATATGTAAGTTACATACAAATAAACAGTGTGGTGCAGTGTAGTAAGTATACTGATACTACTTGGCTAAATTTGAACATTACAGTATATAGATACTAAATACAATGTAAAATGTATATTAACTTACTTTTAGCATAGACTACGCACACTTGTAGTACACTTAAATTTACTACTTTTTGCTAAGGGGCATCTAATGATAAGAATGTGAGAATAACTGGAAGTCTTGATTATTAAGGTATTTTAGTAAAATAATGATTCACTTTTTTTTTTTACTGGCTTAATCACAAATTAATTTATTTTATTAATAATACTATGTTGCAAAAGAAACAATTCTAACTGCATCGTTAAAGTGCTGCATTTATTATATATATTTTTTTTATTCTTTGGAAATTTGTGCTTAGAAAGAAAACGGATGTGACGTTATAAAAGCTACCCAATTGTACATCCCGAGGGGAAAAAAATTCTTGTCAGAAATCGGGTTAGGTTCACGCTTCAGTCTTTTAAACATGTGCCAAAATTAATACATAACTTTAGTAGAAATTTCTATCAATCTTTTACTAAAGAATTACAAAAAAAAACAATAACTTACACATTAAACTAGCAAATGAGCCAAATCCACCAGAAAGGTCAGACTGTCAAGTGAGTGAAATTAAGAATGACAAGCAACAAGATGACTTCCGTGTCGAATGTTTTGATTTCAAAATAAAATCCCTTGAACAGGATCGGGAGGACACTGTTTTAAACTTTGAGATCTCAAACCGGATGATGTATTTCTAACATTTAATTTTACCAATTGTACATGTGTGTCACCCGGTTGATAGCAGAAAAGAGTCCGTCTGCATGGCTGAATGCGTAACTGGCGGTTTATGGCTGTAAGATACGCTTGCGTTCAAATTACCTCTCTTTGCAGCAAAGCAGATTTGAAGCGCACGTGCTAATGTAACTATAGCAGCGTCTAAAGCTGATCCGGACTGCGGCTTCTAATCCTGTAAATGCAGCTGGTAAGTGATGTTAGCCGCATTCCAAACGCAACAAAAGGCTCGCCAACAATAACGGTAACACTGACTTTAACTGAGATTTCCCGCCGGACGGTGATTTATTAGCAGCCGTATCACCTATTATAGCCTCTTTAGCGATGTCATCCCGTAAAAAAAAGTAGTCCGTTAAGAAAATGGCTAACGCAGTGAAAAATGTCAGACTTTTAGGCTATACAACCTTTCCTGTGATTTACTTACTAGTTGAATATTTAAAATAGTTTATCTTACAGGTGGTTAAATGACATTTAGAACGACTCCGGTCGTGTTTGTCACTTTTATTTAGTTGTATAAAACGTGTTAGCAATAGGTCGTCCTCCGCCTGTCTGAGCAGTGAACAGGTCACAGCCACCAAGACAAATGTAGGACGTGACTTTTCAGGTTTACCCCCCTTCCTGTTACACTCTAGTAACGTTGCTTTCCTTCGCCCCCACCCCCTCTAAGGATGCTTGGGTGGGGCTGACGCAGATGACAGAGGACGGGAGCGGAGCCCTTCGGATAAGCTCAACCGCACTGGCTCATATTTAAAGCACCGCGGGCTTTCCGTGGGCACAGCCATGACCAAGCCTGAGACGAAGAAGAGCGGCGTCGGCTGCAAGAGCTCCCCCGCTTCTGCCTCTACTGTCCTCGCTGTCAAGCGGGATAACGACGGCTTGCTGGAGGACGGCTGTCCGGACCCGAGTCCGAGCGGCAAAGCCAAGGAGATGAGGCAGACCTCCAAGGAGTGCCTGCACCGGAGGCACGCGGAGTGCGAGGTGTACGACGATGGGACCAACACCTTTTTCTGGTCAGTGTTTGGTGGCCGTGTTGTAACTGTCAAGGTTATCTGAAAGGCAGACCATACTGACCCTGTTCGAACAAACCAAACGTTATGTCACAGTTCTTAGAAATCTGGGAATGATGTCAGGCTGATTAGATCAAGACGGATCCATTTGTAGTTTTAGTTTTTGTATTTAAATTCCAAACTTGGATCTTTTTGTATTTTTAGTTTTATTCTATGTTTGAGTATTTACTTAAATTCCCTCATGAAATATTTTTGGCAAACACATTTGAAATGTGTCTCAGTGAACATGTGCACCAATCAGGCGTCCTCATGGGAACACAAGCAGCTGATCCAGAAAAGTGACATTCTCCTCTACACCGGTCTTTGTTTCAAAACTGTCTTGACTTTTCGACCTGTTGCTTCAGTACTCTCTAAGCTTAAAGAGCCACTAATGTGTGTTCTTATGGTGTTTTTGTAGCATTTTTCTCATATATAAAGAAAAGTAAGCTTAAAATAGCATTTCTGAGTACTTCTATATTCAAATCGTTGTGAAACCGGAGCAGACACAAAAATGCAGTTGGAAAAAGATCGTGTTTGTGACTGCGTAATCATAATTAAAAGACCACTTCTAAAGAATGTTCTAAGGAACGTTTTTGCAGTTGATCAAAAGAATCGTGCATGAACTCACATGATTCAGCAGTATAGGGAGTAACAGGCGCCTTTTGTTTCTATTTTTTGTAAACCCAAGGTCAAATATGACACCAGACCAGACACATATCAATTTAAAAAAAGATACACTTATAATCTCTGCCATTCCTAAGCTTCCTGTTTTGGATGATGTAGAACTAATTCAAGGTTGAATCAAGCTGCATCTTTGTCAAACTACTGAGCATCAAATTCAGCACAAAAAGTCTCAATTTCTGACAGTTGAGTTTATTTTAAAGAGAGAAACTCTTTTTGATTAAAAAGAATGAGCTTGTGATTTGTGGTTTTGCAATAAAGGTTTTGCAATGGGCATGTGAAACTGCCATCCTGGAATTTACAGTTTCAAAGATTCCTTTAAATTCCTTTAAAGGCTACTGTTAATCGTATAATATTTGTAGATTTCATTTTTATACTGACAGATAAGGTCAAATAGGAACCTCTGGATCATGATGTTTGCAGATGACACTTTGATATGTAGTGAGAGCAAGAAGCAGGTGGAGGAACATCCAGAGAGGTAAAGAAAATGTATGTTACAGGGAGCAGTGGTGAAGAAGGTGGAGGACTTTTAGGGATTTAGGGTCAACAGTCCAGAGTGATGGAGAGTGTGGGAAGGAGGTGAAGAGGCCTGTGAAAGCAAGTTGGAACAGGTGGAGGAAGGTCCCAAGTGTGAAATTTGACAAAATAATGTCAGTAAGAATGAAAGTAAAGGTGTAGAAGACTGGTGAGAGGAGCTCTGAGGAAGAGACTGGAGGCAGAGCTGGAGGAGATGAAGATGATAAGGTTATCTTTCAAGATGGATAGGATCAGGAATGAATCCATCAGAGGAACAGCTCATGGTAGATGTTTTGGAGATAAATGCAGGGAAGCAGACTGAGATGATTTGGACATGTTTATAGGAGGAACAGTGATTACAAGCATTCTTAAAAAAACACACTCCAGTAAAATTTGTAAAAGAATTTTGTAAGCTTTTAACCATTTTACCTATCAGTGTGAAATTGTTCAGACTGAAAACTCATTTCCTTTTTACCTCCACAGACTGGTCTATCTGCGGCATCTTTTCATCTGTGGTTTGTTGTGCTGTTGTTAGGCAGGAGGGAAGGGAGACTCCCTGGTGTCTGAACTGTTAAAACCGGTTGGATGAAAAGGTAGAACAGGGAGAAAATGCTGAAACCCTGCATGCTGCCGAGATTTGAACACTGAGCTAAAGGCTTTGGAGAAGGGCTGACGTCCAGAATAGTCAAAGGAGAAGTTTCCAACCTCCTCAAACACTGTAGCATCAAACACTTGCATTTAGGAAAGTAAAAGCAGCCGATTGTTGTCTGTACTTGATCTCCTCTGCTCTTTTAAAGTCATGAAAACAACAGAAAACAAAGTAAATGTTTACTAAATAATGGTAAAAATGGAACCTGTTATCATCCTAAACAAGTTTTTAACTGTAAACTTCAACTAACCTGCTTCTTGCTTAAGCTGAAAACAACCCTGTAATTAGGAAATAGGAACATGTTAATATTCTCTACTCTTGTGCTCAGGGAACTTTTTATATATGGTCAGTTTTAAAAGACCATTTTTGTTAACTAACCAACATTTTCTGTTAACTAACAGAAATTGTTGGCACCCCTACTCGTAACAGGGAAGGTTACAGCTCACCTGGCACATCACTGCTTTGCTCTCACTAACCATTAGTGTCCACGTCAATACTAAATGAATTCTTCTGCTTCCTTGGTCTCTGGATTTTTCTGGTTTATAAGTGGAGCCGGTTATTATAATAATCCTGCATTTTGTACTACAAGCGCCAAATTTGGTATGAATGTACCCTAGGACCTGCTCATTTAGAAAAGCATGTTTGCCACAAAAAAATCCAAGATTTTAATATCTTTTTATATCTTTTCCAGGGTTTAAACGTATACATAAAAGCTGTGAACTGCACAATCTAAGTGTTTTAGATAAGATTGTGATTCATTTGATTGAGTTTACGTTTTTTGGGACTGTAATCTTGACAGCAAATTGACCAAAAAAAGGGTACATTTTCAATCTGTTCCCATTGTCATTAAGATGTCACCACTAATATTAAATATGTGACCATCCAGTGATGTAATGATTTGGCTGGATTTTATTTTCAAGTTTTTTTTCCTAACCACAGCATATTCATTCTTAATCCTGCAAGATGAAAAACCTATATTTACTTTGCAAAGATCATACATGTCCTTGGATCTTGGAACTACGATTGATAATGTAATCCACACAGAATTGACCCACAGAGGATCAAAAAGTAAACTTTACCATGAACAGTTGATGGAATTGCCATGAATGTTTATCTTTATGGTCCCTTCTGTGAGTTTACATAATCTACTTGCCAGCGACTAAACTGTGGCCTCAAAGTCTAGTTTATTTTCCAAAGCTTGAGAATGTAACAGAGCAGATAGATTTATCCAACAGAAAATTGATCCAAGAGCCTTTTTTTTTTTTAGACATGTTTGCATATTGAGGTCGATGCACTCGATATCTGCTTCTATTTTTAGGTCCAATAGTCTAGTTTCTTGGCAGGATTTTTAAAGTCTTTTTCATTACAAATCCAGTCTAGGATTGTTAACCATTAATTTACTGACTTTTTGATTCCTAAATCTTCTCCATTCATTAAAATATGCTCTAATAATTGTTGTCTCTCCTTTTACAGGCGGGCTCACACTCTAACTGTGCTTTTCATCTTGACCTGTGCTCTGGTCTACATCACGCTGTTGGAGGAGACTCCTCATGACACTGCATACAACACTAAGAGGTCAGTAGGTCGTGTTCAACTCATCCTCTCGGTGAAGCTCAGTGCCCGGTGTGAGGTGGACACACCGGACACTTGCCGCATGCTCAAGAACGCACCAAACGCTCATTCTTGAACACTTGTTAGCCCATGGTGTTCACATTGGCAGAGCAGGAAGGGGCTTCCTCTTCCTTTTCTTTTTCTACTGTTTACTAGCGCGTGTTCACTACCTACAGTTCTAAGAAGCTTGATGCAAAATGTATTAGTTGTGTAAATCTCAGGAATCTTTCTCCAGGCTTTATCTCTCACTGCTCTATTCCAATTTATGAAAGACTTGATGTCATAGAATTCTGGCCGGGCACAAACTGCAATTATTAGTTTATCCTTTGTGTTAAATTTTCAAACGGTTGCCCCTTCCATGAATTACAAAGAACGTTTTTCATACGTCATCACCAAATCCAAGTCCCCAACCGGTCAAAGTTCAACCTGGTTTAACTTTCAACACGTGTTCAATGACCATGCGCTTTGTCTGAAAACAGTTGTAGAAACTTGCGTAGCATCTAGTGAACGGTAGTTCAGTTGGCAGATGCCAGAAACGTGCATTTGTGCATGTTTTCATAAACTTTTCATTGAAAGTGGTGGCTTGAACACACGTTTGCCGATGCCGATGTGAATGTATCTTTAGAGTTCAGAGCTTTAAAGAACTATCCTAAAAACAAGAAAACTGGAATGTTTTAAACAAACGCTGATTGATGATGTTTTTTATTTTATCTTTGGATGGGTAAAAAAAGGAGATTGTGTTCCAGCTTGCAACTGGGTTTATGCAGAAAACTGCACGTCATGTGCAGAACATTACAACTCTACAATCATAACTAGTGACATCAGGTGACATTTGCATCAGGACTTTCAAAATCCTGTGTATGTTCCTGATGCATCCTCTTCCTTTTTCTGGATTATTTTTCTGTTACTAATTAAGAGAAAAAAGTTCTTGTTTTTGCAGCTTCTTATTCTTCCAGTAATTTCACTTGGTTCTATTCTGAATTTTAAATTTGCATTCAGTATTTTTAACTAGTAACGGCATGGGGGGGTGTCCTGACTCCCAGCTACCTGATTTGTTGATTACATCAATCATCCTGGAAATCGGCCAATTTCAGCCACCTGACCAGCAGCTGGTTCATTCCTGTCACTAATCTGAGTTGATAACAGTTCAATGAGGTTTATGTTGTGGATAGGAGCTCCACTGATAAAGGCTGTTGTCAGCGTGTGACTGATTTGATTAGATAGAAAAAAGAATCCAAAGATGGGATTTTACAAACCAGCTGGGATCACTTTCCGAACATTTCAGTGTTTGCTCTGCGTCCTTCGTTTTTGAGTTTGGTGCAATCTTTTTCTCAATAGCGTGTAGAACAGAAAGGCTCTTGAGTCTCCCTAGACTTTCTGAGCCAAAGATCAGACTGCTGCTGATCTTCTGCATATTTAGCATCAGTCAAATACTAAAAAAAACAAGCAAACAAAAAAAAAAGAATCCGTTTTGGATACCAATAAATTAAACTGTCGAGCAGTAGAAACTGCTTTCATTCCCTTATCCAAGAACAAAAATCCATTTACTTTACTTTAGAGAAACAGAATGACTGACTGAATTAAGTATTTTTTTGTGTGGGTTTATTAAAGTTTCTGTTTTAGCATCATGTATTGATCATGATTTTTTCTACTTTTATGTAGCTGAGCTGATGAGACTGACTGGGAAAGTCAGGAATATAAAGCCTCAGTCAGAGTCTGTTGTTGTAAGTTTTTTGTGTGTTACTCTCTGAGAGATTGTGGAATGGTTCTTAACGGGATTTGCTGAAGTCATCAGAGTCTGGCTTGCTGGGATAAAGTCCTGAGAGCTTCTTCCTGGCAGCAGCAGGCATTTGCACAGACGCACAGGCTTTTTAATCCCCTCCCACATGCTCACTTTTACTGTTTGGAGTCCCACACAGCACCATGTGTTTTTAGGTCCACTCATCAGCACAAGCTAATCTTTGATTGGTCACATTTTTGATCCCTAAACTGGTCTATGGCCTACCACTGTAATCTCAATGTATGTTTGTTTGGTTTTTTAGCCCTCAGATTTACCTGGTTTGTCTCTTTGCCAGATCTGAACTGCCATGATGAGCTTGCTCCTCAAATAAATCAATAGTGAGCAGCTGAGGCCTGCACTTAGGGTGTATGCAGACTGGACACATTTGGTTCACTTAAAGTGAACCAGAGTTCAATTCCCCCGATAATCTGGAACAAATGTTTAGTCTGAATACAGCCAAGCAAACCCTGGTCCAGGGACAGGAATCGTTGGTCTCAGTCTGTCTCCAATCAGTTCGCTCTGAAACTTCTCACTCTGAATACAATCCGTGCTTGGAGCGGAACAACTGGACCAAAACAGCCACTGTGGCCGGTGTTAACGTGATGTTAACGGATTAGGAATGAAGCAATCGAGCTGCGGACAAATGTAAAGCAACGATTGTCTTTTAATCAGACGGAAAAAAGGATTCCGCTGTTTATTTGTTAGAATGTTAATTTTAACACAGCTGAAATCACGTATTAAATGCTTTTCTGTGTCTCGTTTCGCTGCATGCGCCCAGCGCTGCTGTGACGTCATCCCAAAAGCCACCTTGTAGGTCCTTGCAGAATTCTCTTGAAAACTATGCCACAACACCACAACGATGAGACACAACAACTCATTGCAATGTTGTCGTATGAACGTAGGCTTATTAAAACATCTTTAAACATGATTCACATTGCTTCTCACTTTTTTCCTAACAATCTATATGTCATAAACACTTATCGCCATATCTTCATAGCCATCTTTTTGCCAGTAACCACCTTGCGTTATGCCTCCACCATACCAAAGGAGCAGTAAAAAGTGTTGTGCCTGACCCTGATACAGACATTCAAAATTGGTCTGTGAAATATAAAGTTTGAATCAGTGAAATATCCCGACAAGAATTGCAAAGCGCAGGACTTCCATAATTTCTGCTTCCAGTTGCTTTGCCGCACCCTTGGATCTCCTGGCCAATGACTGAAGAGTCCGGTCAACGGCTGTCTGAATACAGACCCAACGCAAGGTTAAGGACTTGATCCGGAACAAATTAAGGGGACTCTGTGCAGACCAAATTATTTTTCCAGTCTGAATACAGCCTTAGACTAAAATTAAATCAATGTATACTCTGTTACTTTCTTCTTGTCTTTGAATAAAATTTGTTTTTAGATGTAAATATTTTAAAAACCGGATTTAACTCGAAATAAATAAATAAACTGTCAACAGCTGCTGCAGTATGCAATAACATTTTTTGTTTGTTTGTTGTGTGTCTGCTCTGTCTGATGTAGGGGCATTGTGGCCAGCATCTTAGTCTTCCTCTGTTTTGGAGTTACGCAGGCTAAAGATGGACCTTTCACCAGACCACACCCAGGTACAGAAACTTCACCAATCTCCTAAAAGCGCCGAGTGGATGTTAAAAACTTTTTTTTTTCTATGACTTTTGACGCAAACATGACATTTTATCCCTTTCTGGAGAATGAGCTGACTGGCTCAAAGTTCATCTCATTGCCTTTTCTACTCTGAACTTTGACCAGACTGTTACAAAAACGACCATGAAGCAATAAAAGCAGAACATTTAACTGATGCTGTCACATTTTCCCACAATATTGACTGATAATTGCGTTGACTTAACGTTACTGCTTAGGCTTAGACGGCCACATTGGTTTTATTTTTTTCCTCATTTTCTTCGTTAGTTGAAGCTCCAGAATGGCTAAAAAAATGTTCTCCTAAACTGCGTAAATGTATAATCCTCTTCATGCAGTATAAAAATTCCTCATCATTCATTTTTTATATTTGTTTTAAGACTTCTTTCAGTGTTTAAAATGCTACAAAATCCCATAGAAACTTGAGCTTTGATCTCATGATAACTTTAGGACCATTAACTGGAGGAACCTCACAAATGTTGTTATTTATTAGCAGAATTATGATTATTCAAGCAGGAAAATTACTTTGACAGTAGAGCTTTCAGCACACACAAAAATATTAAGTTTTTAGCCTAAATGTGGGATTTTTGGACTCCATCATTCATCAGAATGTAGAGGAGAAAAAGAAAAAAGAATGAGATGTGGAAAGAAGGTGCAGACTCTTATAGAACAGTGTTGCCGTTTCTGCACTGCCCTTTTCTGTCTACCTGATTTTTTTTTTTTATATAAAAGAAAGCAGAATTTGGGTGACCGTTGAAACCACACTCCCTGACTAGTTGAGCCAGTTGAGCTCTTCTCAATGTTGCTCAACCCGCCACTTTGCGGTTGAATCAGATTTTTAGTCGGAGAATGGGGCTCAAAAGGATTTCCAGACCTGCTACCGGCCGTTGTTGCTTAATCAGACTGGGAGTGCCACAAAAACTGGTTCATACATGTTAATGTGCATTGTCACATCAGCAGTGACAGCTGAAACAGAAACACTGCACAGATGATGGAAAAAATGTCTCCTGAATGAGACCAAAGCAAAGTTGTTTTTTTTTTTTTGTGGCCAAGTGCTACATAAACTGGAGTTACAATGATTTAATCCATCTGAGGGAAAAATGCAACAACTGGTTATCTAGTAGCAATTCCTGAACATCTGGCAGGATGTGCATCTTTTTGCAGCTGTGTATTTATAGAATCAGATCCGTGAAAACTACACAGTAAAATGAGGGCAAAAGTGCTGAATTACATAAGTTCTGCATGAAAAATATTTCTATGTTAAGCACAGATTAGGGCTGTCTGTGTCATTGAACATTATGGTTTGTTCAATTGTTGTTTACATTGTTTACTTATTTGTTTAAAACAACTGCTTTGCAGCTTACTGGCGGTTCTGGCTATGTGTCTCAGTCGTATACGAACTCTTCCTCATCTTCATCCTATTTCAGGTACGTGCACTTTCAAATCATGGAAAATGTTTTTTTTTATACACAAAGCTCCTTTTTCCCCCTCTATTTTGTTAGTCTCTAGTTCTGTTTCCGCTTCTCTTCTGCGTTAAAGATTTTATGTTGTCTGAAGATCACCAGATGGAAGCATAAATAGGTTGCTGAAACGCTGGCTCTGATGTGGGACTTCCTAAATTAAGTTTTTCCACTTGGTCCACTGGAGGCCCCTTTTTTTTTCTCCTCTGGTCTGATTAAAACTCAAACACGATGGAGCCAGACGATGTATACTTTCAGAAGTTTAACTACCTCAAACATCTGAACTCAGGAGAAAAAAAAAGAGTGATAACCAAAATTTGTAGCTTGCTCCTGTGTATTGTCTTGACTCAGTGGGCGTGGCTACAAGCTGCACTGATGTCGAACAGGTTTTCTGTAAGACGTGGGCCGACGTGACACAGAAGTTACTTTATCTAATACAAAAAAGGCAAATAATTAAATTTCTTCTTGACAAGTTTCACATTTAATGAATTTGGTGTGTCTTGTATTGAATGTATAGGTACAAATATGTCTATTTATGACAAAGAGAAATTCTAAAGACATAATTTACTGGTCTATATGGATTTATATTTATGGATATGTATCTTCTTTTACTTAAACATTTTTATTTTCCAATTAAGTCACAATTAATCATTCAAAGTTTGATATGTCTATGTATATATATATATATATATATATATATATCTTTGTTTGTCTTCTGTAGTATTTTTTTGCTTTGATTGACTGAAATAAAGCAATTCCAATATTAATCACACGTTCAATGAAACAATAAAATCTTTTAACCTGAAGACAACAACACTGATCAAAGTAGCTTTGAAATGCGACAATTAATGTCAGAAATGGACTTTTTCACACTTGAAAGCATCAGAGTCGGTGGTTTCATTAAAAATTACTGACAAAAGCTGTAAGCCAATGAACACGTTTCAAACCTTTTGGGATAATATGTTATTCTCATGTTCTGATTGGAGGTATTTGATTCTGACTCTAATCCACAGACTGTTCACGATGGCCGACAGTTCATGAAGTACATTGATCCCAAATTAGGGGTACCCCTCCCCGAGCGTGACTATGGTGGAAACTGTCTGATCTATGACCCGGGGAATACCACCGACCCCTTCCACAACATCTGGGTGAGGCAAAGATTTTTGTGTGACCACTGTGATCTATGAAGAATTGCATTAAAGTGGATTTTAGATTCAGTTTAATAAAAGGAGGTGAAAAAAACCAATAGGATAGCATCCTTATTGCCTTTGATACATTTCTGGATGGGTTTTAGTTTCATGTCAGTCTGTGTCCTTTTCTTTCGTGTCCTCTTGCTCTTATCAAACACAGCGGACCTGTTTTTAACTTAATGTTTGTCTTGGTTTGTATAAATTCAGCATTGCAGCATACAGAAAAGCTGAATGCAGCCCACAAATGCATGGAGGGGAAAACATGTTATTAATAACACACTTACTCTGCTACACTGACATGTGCAGAAAACTGAATGTGGAACTTTATTACAAAGCTAACCATTAAATTATATACAGTGGGGATCAAAAGTTTGGGCACCCCAGGTAAAATGTTATCCTCTCTAACATCATCTCTTCAACTTCAACTTTTTCACAGATGGCATCAAGTTAGTGTCCAAAATTTGCTGACATTTTGTGAAATCCATTCTTCCTTCTATTCGTGAATGTTTCCTGTACCGCTGGCTGCAATGCAAGCCCAAAGCATGATTGATCCACCCCCATGCTTAACAGCTAGACTGAGGTTCTTTTCATTAAACTCTGTACCCTTTCTTCTTCAAACGTACATGCTGCTTATTACAGCCAAAAAGTTCAATTTTAACCCGGTCAGTTCACAGAACTTGTTTCCAAAATGCATCAGGCTTGTTTCTATGTTCATTTGTGAACTTCTAACTTTGAATTTTGTGGTGAGGACGTAGAAGAGGTTTTCTTCTGATGACTCTTCCATGAAGACCATATTTGTACAAGTATCTCTTGACAATAGAACAGTGAACCACAACTCCAGAGTCTGCAGGTCTTTCTGGAGGGATCCTGCAGTCAAACGTGGGTTTAGACTTGATTTTCTCACAATCCTGTGAGCTGCTCTGTCTGAGATTTTTCTTGGTCTTCCAGATCTCGCTGTAACTTCCACTGTTCCTGTTGACTGTCATTTCTTAATGACATTCAGAACAGAGGATATTGACACCTGAAAAGGCTTTGCTATCTTCTTGTAGCCTTCTCCTGCTTTGTGAGCATCAATTATTTTCAGTTTCATTGTTTTGGACAACTGTTTGGAAGAACCCATGATCATGATTGTTGGAGAAAGGTCAGATGACTCAGATTATTTCAAATATTTGAGATTGAACTCACCTGATCTTTGTAAACAATGATTGTGAACAATCCATGACACTGTCAGGTCTCAACTTTTCCAAAGGGGGCGGAGCATACTATGAATTCTGCAGGGTGCCCAAACTTTTTTGCACACGCCATAATTTTTTCTGTTATTTTGAAAGGATAAATAATGGAAATAAAGCCTATTTTTTGACACATTAGTAGAATGTCGCATCTGTAAACTGATGCCTTTAGAAGATTTTTCAATCTTTCCTTGGGTTCTTTATGCACAATAATATAACATTTACCTGGGGTGCCCAAACTTTCAATCCCCACTGTACATTGCATTTATAATGCCAGTTCAGGGTAAATAAAAGTTGGTGGAATCCTTCAGGTGATTTATAAATGTGCTCTGATGCAGCTACTTCAAAGTAAAAATGTTTTGTTAGCATGTCTGGATTTCTTAACCTTTGGGGGAAACCTTTAAGAGACAAAGCTTTAATTGAGGGTGCTATTGGTTAGGACTATAATGCACACAGCTTATACATAGTTCATAATAGATTTTTTTTTTAATCATTACAGGACAAAATGGATGGCTTTGTTCCTGCGCACTTCTTGGGCTGGTACATCAAAGTAGGTTTGGAACAGAAGAAAACAAAAACTTTTTCTGCAGGATTTTCTAGTAAATGACTTTTTTAAATGTGTGCAAATGAAATATTTATTTACTCTTTCTGCTCTATCACAGACTTAACTTTATTTCCATTTTCTTTTGCTCCCTCCAGACTCTAATGATTCGTGACTGGTGGATGTGTATGATCATCAGTGTCATGTTTGAGTTCCTGGAATACAGCCTGGAGCACCAGTTGCCCAACTTCTCCGAGTGCTGGTGGGACCATGTGCGTACAATTACCTCTGCTGACACCCGTCTGTGATTTTGGAATAGGAAGGAAGGAAACTAGTGACAGATGGACACAAGCTGTCAGTGTTTACAGAAAGAGATTTGTACTCTGAACCACAGCTCTCATCCTGTCAACTGCCGGATCAGAAATATAAGGCAGGTTTCCAAAATAAGAGAGAAAACCTTGTAGTAATAACAAATTCAAACTGGTTGATGTTTGAAAGTATCTTCTAATACTGAGTTTTGCATGAAACTCACATGTTATGGCAAAATGGGATCCAAATTACCACAAGGAGTACAGTGGACAAAGGAAACTGTCAAAATTGTTACTCGTTTTGATAACTCATATAAATCAATATTTAATATGTTGCTGAAATTGATATTTTAAAAGCTCTCTGACACATTCAGATAAATTTTTAATTCTAACATAACTACAAAGTTTTAGCATTTAGTTTTTTTTTTTTTTTTTATCTTAAAGATCCTCTCTGATGAAAATTGTGTTTTGGGTGTTTTTAACATGCTCTTGTGGCCTTTTTCTCATGATGGAGAACATGTATAAAGAAAATCAGGATTCAAATTTCTTTTTTCAAATTATTATGAATCAGGAGCAGACAAAAAATGCAGGTGGAAAAAGAAAAAGCTTATTTGTGATGCAGAAAATACACTGGGTGGGTCACCAGCTCCCTACTTAGCTCTGCAACGGAGAGAGGAAGGGGGGCGGGGTTGCTCCGCACCAACAGCTCCGCCCACACCTTAGAGCTGAATTTTTAATGAACTCCTGCTGCTCTGCAGAAATGTCCTAGAAAATTGCACTTTTATTGGCTAAAAACTATAATCATAATTAAAAGACCTCAAGGAACGCTTTTAAAATAGATCAACAGATAATTGGAGTGTGATTTTAATGTTTTCAGACTAACCATCTTAAGGAAAATCCTTTGGAACTTTTTGGATCCTGAATCCTTTTAAAACCTAATGGATTTAAAATGTATTTTTCCTTCTAGTGGATCATGGATGTGTTGCTGTGCAACAGTTTTGGGATTTACTGTGGCATGAAGACCCTGGCTTGGTTGTCCATGAAGCCATACCAATGGCAAGGCCTCTGGAACATTCCTACATACAAGTATGATATGATAGAAGCTGCTGAGCAGAAAGGGGGGAAAAAAGGTTCTTCTTTGTTAAATGTGAATATTTGAACTTGCTTCCTTTCCCCTGCAGGGGTAAAATAAAGCGAATAGCATTCCAGTTCACGCCGTACAACTGGGTGAAGTTCGAGTGGAGGCCGGCTTCAAGCCTTCGTCGCTGGCTCGCTGTGCTCGGCATCATCTTCATGGTAAGACTCATTTCACAAGTCCAAGGGTAGAAGCTGAGTGTCTTTCTTAGCCGTGTCAAACAATGTTTAGTTACTTTCATTTCTCTTCTTTCTGTTTTTAAGCTTAAAATGAAATCTATAATTTACTACTATATGTAACCTTTTACACTTAAGTGTCTCAGACATTTTAGTACAGCTAAGATACTCAACTCACCTTTTCAGCTAAACACTCATGATCACGGGATAACCGACATTTGGCAAACAAATGTCAAATGTTTGGTAAACAATCCTGTACTTAAGTTTTAACATTAAAATGCAGGCTGTTTTTTTTTTTTGAAAATGTTCATGTCTATCTGAGAAAAGGATGTAAAGTAAGGGATTTTACAGCCTTAAAACCAACATGTTGCTGCTGTGACAAACGAGGAAACACTGTATTCCATAAAGCAGTTTCTGTCCAGCTGTATACACAGCGCCACATCGCAGGTCTGACACTTCCAAGCTATGACCTTGATTTTGTCCAGCTGAAGGCAGCATTTGCACTTTTCATCTGCTTTTGTTGGAGTTTTTGTCTGCATCTGTGACAGTGACCACAGGACTGTGATGAGCCCTCCTTCTCTGGGGAACACCTGTCTTGTCCACATCACAGACACATCATCTCCACCATCAAATATGTGTCAGAGCTGCACCTGCCCACCTTCCTCCTTCTCACTGTTCACTCCAGACACACACAATGTCTCAAAGCTATCAAATGTCTGTGCTTGTAAAGCTTTTCACCGCTACCTCTCCCTTGTCACACAAAATCTGACTTGAATTCACCCCGTCAACCAGCAACATGAAATGTTTTGATTGGTTCATGTGGCGACTTTTTTACTCATTAGGATAAAGGCTGATTCCACACTTTATGACTGCACTTCCTGAAACAAATGTGTGTCCAGCACGGCTTAATACAAAAATATCATAAATGGTTTATTTGTATTTTTTTGTCTTGGAGGGAAAACAAAAAACATAACCGGTAAAACTACATCTGGTATAAAGTTTGAGCATGTTTGATTGTGTTCGGCTCTTATTTGATGTTGTTCTTGTGCTTTTGGTTTAGTCCTATAAAGAAAACAGAACCATCATTGTCTTGTAATTAGTTTTTTGTTATTATTATTCTGCTCAGTTCCTCCTGGCAGAGCTGAACACTTTCTACTTGAAGTTTGTGTTGTGGATGCCTCCTGAACACTACCTGGTGCTGCTCCGTCTCGTCTTTTTTGTCAACGTGGGAGGCGTGGCCATGAGGGAGATCTACGACTTCATGGATGACCCGTGAGTGACTGCACTGACCACTGCACTTCTAGCAGACCACGGTGCTTTTATACTTGGATGTCTTCTTTAGTTTCACACAAACACTTCAAAAGGTTTATTCAGTTGTTTTTGTTTCCTAAAATATAACTCAATATTTTCCCAACAGGAAGTTCCACAAAAAGCTGGGCCAGCAGGCATGGCTGGTTTCAGCAATCACGGTCACAGAGTTCCTTATAGTGGTCAAGTACGACCCAAACACCATCATGCTGCCCATCCCCTTCTTCGTCATGCAGTGCTGGTTTTTAGGGATCCTCCTCATATTCATCTGGACCCTCTGGCGATTCTTCATCCGGTAAGAAGTGGGGTGTAGCGAACAGGGGTCAAAGTTGACATAATAAAACAATCAAAGTGTTTGTGAAAACTTTTTATTTAACTGAACATAATCCTGGAAATCAGGCAAAAGTGACATGAAGTCATCGGTTTGTGTTATGTTATACTTTTGTTAACTGATTTCAAACTGTGGCCAGTAAGAACACATCAATATGATGTCAGCATTTTTTAGTATATATCTTATCTTATTCATACTCTAATTGACACACAACTTTGACAATGCACTTCTCCTAAATCATAATCAGGAAGGTGTTCTACAATTTCTGAAAGTTAACAGCTTCAGGCGTTTTATTCTGCAGCGGTTGCCATTTGGTTTAGTTACAAATGAGTGTTTTTAAAGCTTGAACTTTGTCAGTTCTTACTCCAGTCCCCAAAGGATTTTTTAAAAATAGAAACTGACCCTAAAACTCAGGCCCTGATGCCAGTTTGCTTTAATTAGATTTACATTCTGTTTGTTTTTTCCTCGCTCAGCAGCCTGAGCCAGCCTGTCTGCTTTTTGTTTGTTTTTCTTTTCTGCACTCCTTCTTTCTAACTCTCTCTCTTTGCCAGAGCAGTTCTGCTCATGCTTAGTAGCATGAAGAGAGTTTGGTATTTGAGGGGGAAACGCCCTGTCCTTCCTGTGTTCTCCTGTCACCTACAGTGCCGTAAAAAATTATTTCCCCCTTTCCTGATTTCTGTATTTTGTGCATATGAATCATACACAAAGGTCTCAAATCATCAAACCAATTTTAATATCACTCAGAAACAACCCAAGGAAATCCAAAATGCAGTTTCAAAATGATGATTTTATTTACCAAGAGGAGAAAAGTTACAATCCCATCTGGCTCTGTGTGAAGAAAGGATTGCCCCCCTTGTTAAATCACAAAAAAACTGTGACTAATCCCAGAGTTGAGATGGATGAGGTCTATTTCACAACCAAACTTTGAATAATTTTTTGATTGAACAAGTTTGGTGATAATCAAATAGAATCTGTAAGAAAAAGTGAAGAAAGCTACAAAATGTCAAGAATCAACTCATCTCGCCACCATTCAAACATATTCCAGAAGAAATGAGAAAAATAGGAAATTGAAATCCATCAGTATGGAAAAGGTTACAAAGCCATTTCCAAGGCTTTGGGGGTCTAGTGAACCACCGTCAGAGCTATTTATCCCAGGAGTGGTCGACTGAGTAAAATAACTCCAAGAGTGCAACGACGACTCATCCAGGAGGTCACAAAAGAACCGCAGACAACATCAAAAGAACTGGAGGCTTCACTGGCCTCAGTTAAGGTCAGTGTTCATGATGCTACCAGAAGAAAGACACTGGATAAAAAAGGCATTCGTGGGTGAAAGCCCCTGCTGTCAGAAAAAAAAAACACAACGGCTTGTCTCACTTTTGCCAAAAATCATCTTATTTATTCTCAAGACTTTAGGAGAAACATTCTGTGGACTGACTGACTGACTCAGTCAAAAATTGAACTTTTTGGAAAATGTGCAGCCCATTACATTTTACGTAAAAATGGCACGCTGTTTGATAAAAAGAACATTATGTCAAGAGTGAAATATGGTGGTGGCAGTGTGATGATCTGGGGCTGCTTTGCCGTCTCAGGATCTGGACAACTTGTTGTGTTTGATGGAAGAATGAATTCTCCTGTCTACCAGAAGACCCTGTAGGAAAACGTCCGACCATCACTTTGTGCCCTCAAGCACTCTGGGATCATGCAGCAGGACAGGGATCCGAAGCACACCAGCAAGTCCACCTCTGTCCACCAAATTCTATTGAATTGCTGTGGTTTGACCTTAAACAAGCGTCTCATGACCCTCCATTATGATGGAGTTAAACAATTCTGCAGGGAGGGAATGACCTGTTATTAGGTTTTTGCCTTTAACAAATAAAAATCATCATTTTGAAACTGCAATTTTTGTTTCTTTTGGCTCTCTCTTAGTGAGATTAAAATTGGTTTAATGATTTAAAACCTTTGTGTGTTGTTAATGTGCAGAAGAAATGGAAATCAGGAAAGAGGCCCTTACTTTTTCTCTGCACTGTATTACTATTTTTTAAACCACATGCTTCTTTTAAAGGTTGTGTGGAAGATTGTTATTCCTGAGCTAAAGATGCATCTGCTCCTGCACCGTGCTGAACAGATCCAAAGCAGAAAAGTTTCTCAAGCTGGAAAAAGCATTCACATTCTTACATTTGTCTGAACTTTTGCTTAAAAATCCACTGTAGTCATGTTTTGATTGGAGTGGACATGAAGCGCTCAAATTTCTTTAGATTTTGACGTATTCTTTTTGAACTCAGTCTGGATCAATTGTAACGATCCTGCGATTTGTTGGATCCTTAAACTTTTAACAAGAAATTTGAAAAAAATGTCTCCACTTCCCCCCACAGTGACATCACACTCCGCTACAAAGAGACTCGCCGGCGCAGGCAGGAAGTGCGTGCTGACTTGGACCGCCCTTTGGGTAACGGCAGCACAGCCGCCTCGTCTGGACGGAGCAAGCTGAACGGCAGCTCTGAGACGCTGCGGCAGAGGAAATCCTGAGAGAGGGGGGTCGCTGGTCATCACGCCACAACAGCTGACCAGGAAAGGAGATTTTTTACTTAGAGGCAAGCAGGTGGACACACTGTGCCGTTTAGGTTTGTTCTTGTGCCTACATGAACCAAGTAGTGGTTAAGCCGGGGCAGATTGGTCTGTTGTGTTGGTAGTTTCATTCACCTAGGATCCACCTCGTTCTGTTACTTTTTCTTTGTTAACTTTTGTTCTGTGCACAACTTCAAAAGTCGTGCAGAGGAAATGAAGCGTTTTTAGTGATACTGCTGTCAGGAGGGGTTGTGGAATCTACATTTTTGACTATAATTCAATGATTTCCTTTTTCTCAGGTGCACTTTACCTAAAGAAAAACGAACAGGGGTGACAGAGTCCCACGCCTGAAATAATGTTTGTGGTGCAAGTGAGGAAAAGAGTGTTTTAAAGCTCATTTTTACTGAATGAAGTGACTGACCTGCATTCTGTTTGTACACTGCTGTGCATTTTTTGTGCGGGTGGGGGGGGTCTGTTACGTTTGTGAAGCCGCCATGACACCTTTCTGTTCAGTTTTCTTCACTACAGTGCTGGACATTTGCAATAGTAGGTACATGAGACGTTTATTTTGTTTACATAAGGAAAATGATTTGTTTGTGAGTCTGGGGGCGTTTCTTTTTTTTTGTGTCTGACATTGAAAGCAGCACTGACCAAAAGCCATTCTCTTCTCTCAGGCTTTGCTTTCAAAAAAAGAACAGTTTGGGAGAGTTGGAAAACAAAAATCAGATAGCTTTACACACTTTCTTTTTCAACTGAAGTAAATAAGCTTTAGAAATGGGATGTTTCATACTTGTTTTGTAGATTTTATAGAGTTTATTTAAAAAGCAAGCGTCAGTCTTTTTAGAAACACTAGATTGTGTTTGTGTTGCGCTCCAAAAGACACCTGACTGTCTCACTGATGGTCACAGCTCATTCAGCCACTTCTTAGTAAGAAACTTGTGCTTTCTTCCCAAAAAGTTTTACAAAATATCTTGATACAATTAGCTTAAACATTAACCACCTTTATTTTGGAAGGAGGAAAAAATGGTTAAAATGTTTGAGAAAGGAGCTTACAAACACAAACGCGTCCATAAAAAAAAAATGCTGTTGAGAAGACCTGGTATAGATCCTACAGAACGGATCTGCTCCCTCATCCTCAACAGCTGTTTGCTCACTAAAGATCAGATGTACGTTTCTTTTTCTCGTGACCAAAGTGAATCTTTTCGTGTCTTCAGCTCTATAGCAAACCTTCAGATGTGGAGCCAAGGTGACGTCATTGATTTTCCAATCATTGTAATGCGACACAATCTGCTGTTCCAATGAAAAAGCTTTTATTTTTTTAACAAACTGAACTTTTTGTTTTTGCTATGTCATCATTTTTCACCTCTTTCTTTTTCCAAAATGTGATTTCTGTGCACATTTTAAAATCCTTAAAATATTTTGTTGGTTGGTCAATGTTCATTTATTCTTAAATTACTTGACTTTATTCTTTTATTTGCGTCTTAATTGAATTAAAGGATAAGAAAGCGGGGGTTGTTTGTTGAAAAGCTTAAATCTGTGGGAAAAATGTCCAAATTTGCTGAAAAAAATGTTTTAAAAAATGAGCCATGAATGAACTTTTGATGGGATTATTTCCCTTTTTAGCCACATGGGGGCAGTATATGTTTGGATGGTTCTTCCCTGTGCTGTCAGGTCTCCTGAATGAGTGACATCTTGCTGTAAATGCCACTTTGTTTGAGTTTACTGTCAGGACCCACAGAAATTCCGAAATGCTGCTGCTGTTTAATTTTTTAAAAACATTTTCAATAAAACCTATGGGAAGTCTGTTTGATCCTCTGATGTTCTTTCACATTTCTCAACTCGAGTTATTAAAACAAATAAGCCATGTATTACCTTGACTTCGACTTGTATCCTTGTTTTATATTATCGCCATGCCAACATGATCCACTGATAATGCAAACAACCAGGACAAGTTCATCAACTTCTGGAAATACTAGAAAATATAGACAACTCTGAATGTGATGAGTATGAAGAACTTGAGTAACTACTTTGAAGAAAACTTTGTTTAAAATCTTTTTTATAAATCCTGTTTTGTGTTCTGTACTTGTTTTTCACTTTTAAACCTGCAACACACTGTGTAGCTGCTGCATTAAAAAAAAAAACGTAATTGTTGCCAAATATGTTATTGATCATAGAAAACAAAAATAGCACTTTGAGACATAACAGTACAAGATCATCAAGTTAACATTTCAATTTCAGTTTTTATTGCATAGTTTGATCCATTGGTAACCTGTTTTTCCTGAAATCACTATTCCACACATTAAAGTCATCAGAACAAAATTGCAAAGCCCTGTAAATGTAAAAAAAAACATAAAATAGTGAACATGTATGTTTTGTGGCTCTAGAAGCAGCTGGAGTGAATAAAAAAGTTTTTTCTATATCAAAACTTCATCAAAACACAAAAGTTCATGAAAGAGACTAAAAAATAGGAAAAAAAGACCCCAAAACATTCTAAAAATGGCTCCTTTCAGATAGAAACAGAAAAGAATAAAGCTCTAGGCCCCACCAGCAGATAGTAAAAAAAACACTTTGGTTTGGGAGCAAAAACCTTCCAAAATAAGGTTTGTTGTTTGGTTAAATGGCAGTACAAGGCATTCTGTGAAAGTACTTAAACTCTAGCTACAAATGTGATCAGTCAAGAGCTTTAACCCTTTGATGCCTAAATGTATTTCCAGTTATGAATAAGAAATATAACTTGTTTTTTATTTCAAGTAGATGCTAAATTTTGGAGCTGAAGTGGTTTGATGCATATTTACATCAATAGGCAGGGTTAAATGGGTAAAGTGCTGCTTTCAATGCCCTCAACTGCCTTCCCAGTTGATTAGAAAGTATGTTCTTTTAAAATAAAACTTCTGCATTAAGAAAATATTATTTAATACAATAAAATGTTATTTAAAAAAGAAAAATCTTAACAGTAACTGGTTCATATTTAAAGTCATAAGTTTGTGACAGTTTCAGTTTAAAAGCTGCTTTTTTTTCTTCAAGGGTTAAAGTTTTCTCTATGATCTCACTAGTTTGAAGCCTTGCCCGGTGTCCAGTATGGCAGGTGGGCACCAGTTTAACTTCCACCTTTTCAGACATTTGAGACAGAAACTGCAAAACCACAGCAAGTCCAGGCTGCCGCACCACAGAGCCAGCTGAACCACCGGGTAGGACAACCGAGAAAAGTACCCACTCCAGTAGTTGGTCACGTCGCTCCCCGTGGGCAGGTGCAGTGTGTAGTCGCCCCAGTGCTTGGAGATGCCATATGTGGCAGAGACGGGCCTGCCCCGCTCCGACCATTGGATGTTGCTGTTGGGGTTGCAGTTGTACTCCACCCACTGAGCGGTGAAGTCCCCGAGCTGCGGCGGGTCCTGCAGCTCAATGTCCGTCGGTCCAGAGAGCGTGGCTCCCTGCACCGCTGCGTACACGCCCTCCACCTGCTGAACCTCCTTGACCCACGGCAGTGAGTTGTTGCAGTCGAGAACAAATACGAGGCGGGAGCTGAAGCCCCCGTTCTTCTCCCTCCACCAGTCCAGAATCTCACTCAGGAAAAGAGTGTCTCCACCTAAAGATAAACATTTTAAAATCATCAGCATCCCCACAACTGTGTCATGACGCTACGGCTGAAAGGTCAACGTCACTCACCTGCTAACGCCCACTCTCCAGAACGGTGTGTGTGACCACTGTAAAAGATCACGTACGTGTCGTGGCGAGGCCCGTCTGTAGTGCGCAGCTCCAAAAAAGCCTTGATCTTGGCCTGCAGGGTCTCAAAGGTCGACCCGCTCGTGGAATAGTCGCAGCCAAAGTTCTCGATCAGGTGATGGGCGAAAAACCGCTGCACGTTATTCAGCATGCCAAGGGAGCGCTTGTTCAACTCCTCCACCTGACCAGGGGGCAGCAGGAGGGGCTGACCATTGGAACTGCAGAGAAACAAAGTTTTAAAGCTCGAAGGGTACCCCAGTCAGAGATCTGTTGGACCCTTTCAATTACCTGCAGTAGTTGGTGGGGATGATCACTGCGTAGCCCACACAGGTCCCCCCTAGAGTGTTCCCCAGCTCGTAGAAGAGGCCGTGGAACAGAGACTCCAGGGGCAGGGTGAGGAGAAACACCCCCTGAAATAGGGTGCTGTCAGCCTGCGGGGACAACAGAAACTGCTGCAGACAAATCAAGTAAAATGTAGGAATCTCCTGAGGTGTTCTGTTCCTCATACCTGCAAACAGAAAGCAGCAATCACAGCGGTGGAGACCAGGGTGAAGAGCGCCAGCCGCCCTGAGATGAGGCAGAAATGCCTCAATCCCTTGGAGGCCATGATCTTGTCCAGGCTGGTGTCCTGGTAGCGGAAGAGGTGCTGGCAGTCGCTGAGTTTGGAATGGAAGCCCCACAGGGTGGTCACAAACACCACGTGACAGATGACCCAGAAGAGCACAAAGATCAGGAAGCCCGGGAGGAGCATGTACCACTGCGGTTGGTCTGCCATTATCCGGCCGGACAGGCTGATGAAGAGCACCTCCACCCCCAGGAGGGGCAACAGGGTCAGACGGCGCCACAGACCCCCCCACAACAAGAAGGACTGCCAGCGCTCCGTCACGGAGAGCCCGTAATGGTAATAGTCCAGCAGGGGGCCGCAGATCAGCTGGCCGAAGAAGCAGGTCAGCGCGAACGGGTTAGGGGAGCTGTCCAGGTTTTTGAAAAACATTTCAACAGAAAGTATTAGGAATAAACCCAGGTTAACGAAAGCCGTAAAAGCCTTCATTCGAAGCACGACCATGACGGCGGCAAGCGCCGCCACGAGCGCGACCACGCTGGCGCACGCCCGGAGCAGCATCAGCGCGCTGGCCGCCGCGAAGCCCGCCAGCTCCATCCGCTCCGCAGACGTCATGAAGGCGGGACGGTACCTGGTGAGTCCGAGGACCCGCTCCAGCAGCGCACAAAGCGACCGCAAAGCAACGCTGGCCAGGAGCAGGCTGTTGGTCGCCTCCTCCTTGCTGGTAAACTTCAGGTTGGGCGCGCTCGCGAAGGAGAGCAGACCCAGAAAAAAGCCGGACCACAGGTGCAGGAGCCCGAGGCTGAACCGGTTCAAGTTGAAGAAGTAGTACAGAACTCCGGCTGTTATCAACACGAACACCACCAAGACCAGAGCCACCAGGAAAATGGACTCGGAGGTTGCCTCCCACCGCGAGTACAGACCCAAAAAGACGGCTATGAGCAGGCTTAGACCGGACAAGTAGCCGAGCCACCGAACCGACGACCTCGTGCTCATCTCCCCGTTGACCTCCTCCAGCCGGGTCATTGCTGAGTGGAGACAATGGCTGGTACAGTACCGAAGAAAACGACACATTTTCACGGAGAACGGAAAGCTAAAAAAATTAAAAGTTATTTGGTTTGAGTTAGACTGAACTTTTAGCTAATCGCCCTGCTGACAGCGGTTAGCTTCACTTCACCGCCGGTTTGCGTCCTAAAGTCGGACTTGTTCACATCGCCGGGCTCGCTTATTGGACTCTTATCTGATGTCAGAGGCAGTTCGGAAAAGCTCAAAACCGAACTGTGTCCGAACGGCCGCCTCGGACGTCGGAGACATTCTAACTCCAAAAGTTTGTTCCGTCAAAACTTAGAAGTCAGATCACAGACGCCATTACTATTCTGACTCTACGGCGTGCGCCGACAGTCAAAAAGTCGTCGGGTTGAGACCTTTACACAGTATGTCCATGGTTGAGACAATTGACATACATGTTGACAAGATAATTAAAAAACGCTTTTGAAAATATACGTTTTATTTATTTACAATATGCAAATGCCAAAGTGAAAGTTAGAAAAAATTAACAACAAAGCTTAAACTGCAACAATTAAAAACTACTACTAATAATAATTTTTATTGTTGTTATGAGTGGCCAGAAGCAGTTTGCTTAAGTCCACACTAAGGTTTTCATACATCTTACATACACTCCTTGTAACTAGTCAATAGCAATAATTATAACAATATTAATAACACGAATAAGTAGATATATAGCATTACCTGTGATAATGCTAGTGGGAATTTTTTCCCCCTGCCAAGTGTTTTTGACATAATGTGGAAGCGAAATGAGCAGGAAAAGCCCTTCTACGCCCTCTAGTGGAAGGATGATGAACTACAGGGCAAAAAAAGACGATTTTTTTTTAAAGAAAGTTTAGATTATTATAAATATGATAGAAATATTTTTATAGTCTAGTTTTAGTCAGTTTTAGTCACCGTTGTTTGATTTAATTTAAAAACTAAATAAAGCAGATATCTGAGATTTTATTACACAACACACATACAAGATGGAGTTGTCAATTAAAAGAATAAATGAATGCAGTAAAAAAATAAAAAAGTGAAACTTTTTTTTTTTTTAGGAAACTAAATTGTGAGGAAGTCGACATGTGTCATTGTTCAGAAAGAGGAGTCAACATTTCACTTTATGGCAAACTTTATTTCCTAAATGTGACCCTGTTTGGGGTACAGAAATGTTTAAAATTGTTTTCTCTTCAGATACAAAGAAAGTTTGGGAAATTCCTGCAGCTTGATGAGCAGATCTTAAGTCCTAACTCTTTAGTTTCCAGTCTGAAAGAGGTTATGCAATTATTATAATCATGTTGGTTTTTATTTATTGCAGCACTTTCAACTTTCTTTTTCCAGTGTCCATACTTTCTGTTGAATGAAGTTTTTCAGGATACATACATGTTGAGATCATGATGGAAAATGTGCCAAAGCAACAATCAAACTCTCCACAGTAAGACAAAACACTATTAGCTTTACTCATTGGATGATTTGTCTGTTATATTCTACAACCAGCAATTTCATACATTTTTTTTAATAAAAATAAAAGTAACATTCCTTTAATATTAATTGAATGTACTTTTACCACCATCAGGCCTTTAAACCGTTTTTGGTTTCTAGTCAATTTCAAGAAAATAAGAAGCTTTATCAACTGCTCTTCATTCTTGACTCAAAACCCTTTTGTACACAGCAACATTTGCAGTACTGGATAGCAAACACAGAGACAACAAAAGTCATACATCACATTCATGTATAAAAGAGGAATACAACCATTTCAAAAGCACACCTTGTTCTGCATGGATGAAATGGTGAGAATGAAGATAAAACCATGCAAATGGACCAAAAGATTGGAAGACATACAGGGGAAAAAATGTCTAAGAATGATATGGAGTCACACCTACACTGTCTTGTTCCCTTAACACAACAGAGGAAAATCCTGTCAAACCACTCATTTTGTCCAAGGGCAAAACAGACATAAAAATACAAGGCACCGCAATCTGAATGGGATTGTTTTATTGGCCCGTCATCGATTGCGAAACTGTTAATAAACGCTAAAAGGATACACTTCGTGACACCCCCCTGGATTAGGCAATAAAGTGCAGGCGACAAAAACAAATCAGAGTTCAGTCCTTCATTCACACCAACAAACACACTTTCACTTCACCTGGTAGTGTCCTCAGCTGAAACAGTAACAGAATTGTCAACTCCAACCTAACCTGCAGCATTTTTTTTGAATGAGTCCCTATTATAAAACTAAAACTTAGTGCAAAAACGGTTAAGATTCTTTTTTGTTGAAATCAAAGGACACTGGTGAGGTCAAAATGCCATCGACTCCTAAAGGTGTTTTTTCTTTTAAAAAAAATATGTCAGTATCTAACAAAATTCTGTTAGAATGAAGAGTAAAGCCAAAAAAAAGTACCTATTTTACATTTGTACCTTCTTACACATTAAGTAAACAGTTACATTTTCACAAAAATAAACCAGAGTAACACTACTTCAACTGTAGGACTCTAAAAATGCTACAAATACTACTGTTATGTTAAGTCTACACAAGTCATTCACTTCAAACAGCATCATCACAGATTTCACAGGTTAACACCAACATCTGACTAAAAATATGGAGTATATTTTTAATTAAGAGATTTTTTGTCTAGGTAAACTAAAAGCACATGAATAGTTTGCAGAAAATCGAGCTGTATGACAGTGACAGAAGCGACTCCTTTCATCTCTGGCTCTCCAGCCTTCGCTGACTCTCAGGATGCTTGTAACACTAGCTTATTCAAATATAGACTGAAGCTGATTTGGACTTTTCAGGAACTGTTTGGGAAATTTGCATTACAAAGGTAAGAGTTGGGGGGAGTCAATTTCCGAATATTTAAAAAAAAAACTAGTTTTATATGAAAATATATCCATCTTAGTGTCAGTATGTGCATTTGTACTCTTAATGGAGTGTGGATATGAGAAAATAATCTGTAAACTTTTCTCTGTCACACTGTGCAAATTGCATTTTCTTGGGAGAAAAAGGGAGGAGGAGAAGAATGCAGCAGGTTTGAATTTGGCAGCGCAGCAGCAGAAGGGGAGGAGACGGTGTAGGAGGGAGCGGAGAGGAGGAGAAGGGAATGCTGGTTCCGTCTAGCTCTGGAGCAGAATGGGGTCTTCTAGCTCTTGAAAGCAAGGTACAGAGCTGCTCTGGCTCTCCCCAGAATCTGAATCGTATGGCGTGTCTGGCAGCTCTGTGAAGCTCCACGCCAGCTGGTCGTCCTCAAACTCGGAGCGCGCCTGCGCCGGCATGTCGGCGCAGTCCTCCTCCTCGTTGGAGTTAAAGTCCTGAGGGATGTAGAGCATCTCAGGGTAGTTGCGTGACACAAGATCACTGCTTGTGGCCAGTGACACCTTCCGGAAGGCGATGAGGTGCATGTGGGAGTATTTGACGTATTTGTAGCGCTTGAAGCCCAGGGACTCCACCGCCACCCTCCAGCTGCGCATCATGAGGGCGTGGCGGTTCTGATGGGAGGAGTCAGGGGTGATGATGAGCAGGAGGCCGTGCAGCTCCAGCAACTCGTGGGCTTTCTTGCAGCAGATCCAGCGCTGGTACGGTGAGGGGAAGTAGGAGAGGAGCAGGGAGAAAACCACAACGTGGAACAACTGAGCAGGAAGGGCGTCGATGGGGTTGTGGAGCTGGCGGAGGAAGGCTTCCACCGCGTCTCCTGCTAGCTGCAGAGGCTGCTGGAGCTGAAGGTTCAGGAAGTCACACTTGTAAACACTCTGAAAAGACACAACAAACAAATAAGACACACAAATGTATTTTTATTTAAAATTCATGAGTTGTACTTATAAAAACAAAATAAGATTGGTTCTGATTTCCGCAGTTTAATCACTGCAATGCTGACACGTATACATGAGTCATTTTTGCTGCTTTCCAGCCTGTGTCACGCAAGCCATTAGCACACAGGCAGGATGCCTCACACCATTTTCAGGTGAGAAGAAAAGTGTAAAAAATAAAAACCTCACAAGTTTTCACCTCTACTGCAGGCACGATGTCAATTCCAACTGTGAGGAATTCATCAAATTTCAGGAACGGGTTGAAGCAGCTTCCAACATCCAGCAGGCGCATTTTCCCCAACTGGGAGATTGAACTGCAACACGGCAGAGACATCAATGAGGAGAGAATCCCATAAACAACATATATCATAGAAACTACAGTGGTCCCTCGTCTATCAGGGGAGTTACGTTCTAAAAATAACCCGCGATGGGCGAAATCCGCTACGTAGCGATCTTTACAATTACTACAGATGTTTAAAAGACGTAAAACCCTTCACTACACACTTCATCCACTTTTTACAGACATTTTCACACTTTTTTTCTCTTTTTTAAAGTCCCCACTCCAATAATCTTTTGATCTACTTTAAAATAATTTCCAGTGGTCTTTCAATTATGGTGACGCCGTTTTTAGGAAAAATAAAAAAAACTTGTGTTGTTTTCTAGGACATAGTTTCTGCAGAGCGGCAGTAGTTCATTACAAATACACCTCTGAGTTGTGGATGTCGCCCCTCTTTCCTCTCCCTGTTACTGAGAGCTCTCCATTTACATGCTCCTCTGCTAGCTTACAACCCCAACCTAACATTGCCGGGGCAGGAAAAATGTCGAGCCATTTCGGAGCTATCCAGCCGTACAGTTTGGAGCCAGATTCCAGCTGAGACGAGAAAAACAAACATGGATGTAAACATCTACAAGCGGATGCATCAGAATGGAGCAGAGCAGGGAGCTTGTGGCCTGCCCAGCCCTTTTTTTACGTCACAAACATGACTTTTTTTTTCCTGCAGCATTTCTTCATCTGCTCCTGATTCACAATGATTTGAATAAAGAAATACTCAGAAATGCTATTTTAAGTTAAAAATGACTTTATACATCCATTATCATAACAGTGCCACGAGAACATGTTAAAAACACCAAAACATGATTTTCATTGGAGTGGGTCTTTAAATTCTCTTAAAGTCCAAACCTACAACTGAATACTGCACTAAAGACACAGCACGAAGGGGATTGAGTTTCAAATTTCTACAGCCAATCACAGCGCAGAACACAATGTGGTGTCAAAGAAAAAAAAAAATCAGCAAAACTGCAAGGCTGGGAAAGGTGAACCGTTTTATAGCAAAGAACCACTGTAAATGGTTTGTTCATAAAAAAAAATCGTATTCAGTTTACCAACATTTAAAAATGTTTTTTAAGCAAAATGCTGGAGGGATTCTGTTTATTTTTTAAAGCGCGAGTTCTCAACCAGGTTCATTTAAAATGCTTCAGAAAAATGAAAAAATAAATCAAATTATTTAAGATTTTTTACATCCTATTCAGCTTAAAGCCAAATTTGTTAAACCTCTATTCCAATATTGGTCTGTTTGAGTGACAAATAGATTGTGTAGTCCCTCTGGGTGTAATCCGCTATACTATGGATTCTTTTCCTAACTTTTCATTTAAACAGAGACTGCTTTACCTCAACCTACCTGGGGATGACGATGTGTGCTTGGGCATTGACAGATGCTGCAGGCAGGTTTGTACCCACCTTGGCACTCTTCTCATCCTTTTCTAAAACTCTTTTCACCCCACCCTGCAGGAAATACTCCTGACAGACACTGAATGAGATGAAAGCAAACACGTTCTTATCCACAGACGCTCAAACGAGTACGATCAAAAGCTGAAGTACATAAGCGAGATGTGAGAGGTCACCTGCGACACCACTCGATGCGGTTCTCTCCTTCACAGTTTTTGGTCCAGTGGTTATCAGCAAGATTTTTCATGGCCAAAGCGTACTCGCTTAGCATCTGCTCGTCCTCACAGTGCTCACGCCAGATCTTTTCAAAGTCACCCACTGAAGAAAGGAAAAAGAACAAGATTTTATTGCTTTAGAAAGACTTCAAATTCATTTTAGACTGTAAAAATAGGCTGATGTAGCAGAACATCCAAATCCTGCAGCAGTTTTTGAGAAGTCATCAAAAAATTAACCCACTTGCCAGCTTTAGTCATCAGTTTAAACCACGAAATATTATTTAACTTCCTTGAAAAGCTGCTGATAAGCCTTGCTACAGCTTCCAGTACTTCGACGCTACAACATTGCAGCGCACGTCGCTGAAAAAAGCACAAAGGTGGTACTGTTCTTCTTTTAAAAAAATTAAAAAATCCACCTCACAGCAACAATGATATCCTACACAAACGTCTCATCCAAACAGCTCAGAAACAGACAGCCTGTGGCATAAGCAAACAAGTTGATAAGACAGAAATCCCATGACCAGAAGGGTAAAACAAACTCATCTGATTTGCAGAAATGAAAAGCCAACGAGTCGATTGGTGGTAAACAGCGGTGCTCTGGAAGCACGCGATTCAATGCCAAGCCCTCCAGATCATGCTTTACTTATTAACCAATCATGAGGTCTGTTGGGATTCCTACAGTCTTCAAAACAACCAGTTTCTCCTCTCCACTTCTTTGTGGTTCATTTCTAGATGATTATCCAACATTCTGATTAAAGAGCATTTAAAAACTTTCCCTTCTTGGTTTAGCTCCATTCCAGAACATTAGGAGATGGGCTTTTATTGCTGAGGGCCTTAACCGTTTCTATACTGTTGAGGTGTTTACTACATTCTTTCTGATCCTTGCTTTGAAATTTAGGTGGAATTTAATGATCCACAACACGTTTCCCACAGACAGTCAGGAATTCATGCTGGAAATATTTTAATACATTATATCTGCAGTTTTTGAACCAGAAAAATGAATAAGTCATGCACGGAAAACAAATTACATGATTAAAATGAGCCCTTATATATTTCTTTTCTATTAGATTTATTTATTTATATTATTTTACTTTATATAAAAAAAGAGGGGAACAACATCCAAAACTATATTTTCATTTCTGCGCTATTCACCTGCAATTCCCTTAAGATGATGATTCATTTGATTTTAAAGATAGAAGATATGAAAATAAGCACAAAGGACCAAGGTACATTTTGCATGACAACAATAATTATATTTCTTTCAGACGTCAGAAAAACGTTCTTCATCAGTGCTGTAACATTAATCTGATTTCTTCTTTAACTGCTGACGGCAGCGAGCTTATGTAATCAGTCAGCAGCGACGTGTTGCAAGTAAGAGGGTTTTTCCAAACTTCCCATTTAGGACAAACGCGACTAGAAACAAAACTCACAGCAGCAGACAAACGTGCACAGAGCAAACCAAAGTTTTAGGGTGTTTGCAATTTTCAAGATATCTTCCTCGTGATCTGTTGGTTTCAATCACTGGTATGTATGTATGTGCACACCAGTATCTATCCATCTGCATAATATGGTTATACCACATAAAAAAAGGGAAAAAAAGATAATTTCTCTAAGAATAGAAATGAAGAACCAAAACTTACATCTGGCATTTACCACTGAAAGTGCAGAGATTACCTCATTAAAATAAAACCTCAACATAACATGTATTTTAAATAATAAAAAAGTAAAACAACAGCATTACATAATATGATGATTAAAACTGAATTAGCACAAAATTAAAATAAAATGCTTGCAAACCTTGCAATTATGTCACTCACTTTCCATATTTACGAAAAGTGGGAGATTCAGTCTTGACTTCGAAACAAAAAGACAGTCTGTTGTTTATTCGAGCTCCCATAAGCTTTTGATTTTTAAATCAGTTTAAATCCGTTTTGTATTCATTTTTAAATATTAAAACAGATGTGTAGAATTTAATCACAAATGTCATAATATCAGATGACAAAATGTTACTTTATTGCAGGCTTAGATTAAAAAAAAAATGCTATATAAAAGCTAATCTGGGCAGTCTACCTCTTTTATTGGCTTTAGAGAGGCAATAGAAAGTTATTTATTATCAGCAGATATAGCCCAGTAATGTTTTTCATTAGTAGAACTGCTAAAATATATGTTGTTAAGTGTGGGAAAGAAATAATAAGTGTTTGTAGGAGAGTACACAAATATTAAACACAGTCCAATGCCATCTTTAAGACGTATGCTAAATACAAACCTCGATCAAAGCATTCGCTTGCTAGCCAGCACAAAAATAGACGGGAAGCTAGGAAATAAAACCACAAGGAGCTTTTAATTTGATTAAAATATTGTACATGGTAAAGCAGTGTGTGTGAGAGAAGATTCGGCGTTAGCCACAGGGCTGCAGTGCCACAAAAGGGCCCAAACAAGCTGCTTACCCTCTTTGTATTTTCTGCGCAGTTTCCTGTGGACGTTTTTCACGAGCCCCGACAGCTTGTCCTGCTCCTGCTTGCACGGTGCTCCGTGCGGAATCGGCACGTAGGATCTCTTCGAGTGGCTCTCCGTCTCCCCTGTCTCTACGTTTTCCCGGGGGTTCATCGTTCCGCAGCACCGATGACGCCTCCGCTAACCGCTTCTCCTTTTCCAAACTGCAACCCGACCGGCCTGACACCGCCAGGCAACAACGCGCAAGGCGATTGGTCCACTTTGACACACATTCTTGGGAACTGACAGCCTCTCGTCCAATCACAGTCCGAGAAGGACTTCTTCGAATGACTGCGTGCTGCCGTGAGGCATTCAGGTGAACTCGTAAATTATACAATTTTAAATGCAATGATAAATTAGATAGGAAAACAAAACTAAAGGTACAGAAATTACTTTAAGATAGTCTTCTCTTTCACTTTTGAGCGATTTTTTTAGTGCTTTTGTGCTAATTATGGAGACAAAGAAGCAACATTTCGCTTTAGACTTAAAATCCAAATCGAGAGAGTTATTTTTTAATGACAACAGTTTTTTTTTATTTACTGAAGGTTTAATTTACCATAATCTAAGAATGCAACCCAGACATGTTAAGACATATCTGTTATTCAGCAACACAGACCTTCACTGCTATTGCAAGTGGGGTAATCCGAGGCCCAACCATGAAAAGATTATTTTTTTTAATTGACTGAATGGAATGATGATGCTCTAGAACAGGGGTGTCAAACTCATTTTGGTTCAGGGGCCACATTCAACCCGTCTGATCTCAAGTGGGCCGGACCAGTAATGTAACCTGATTTAAACTATGCAGTGATGGTCTCATCAACACCTCTAATAAATATACACAGTTGTGTAATATCTGTGATGTTGATGCTTTTTTCCAAAAATGACTTGATTCTGTATTCATTTGGCTGCCCTAGTCTCCTGAGAGATCATGTATCTGCAATCATAATCCTTGACACACTTCTGTTGGCAAAGGTCAACTGTTTTTTGGGGCACATGACTTCTGCAGCCTTCAGCATGCATTTCTTTTCACAAGTTCACCACCTGCAAATGGTTTGGATGTTTGCACCAACTTTTTTGCAATAAGGTAGATAGATTTCACTGCTCCATCACTGACGTCACGGCTGCAGTGAATGCAGCACTCCACGTCAGCCTTTCTTCTTTTTGACAATGGCATTTTGGTAATTGTGGTGTCACACCTGATCATTTTTATAGCCGTATGTTTGACACCCCTGCTCTAGAATGATATAAGATTTTTGAGGGGACAGTTTTTTTTTCCTTTGATTAAAAAATTCTGATAAAATGAATCAGCGGCACCCTATGGTCTTGTGGCAACTTTCACATGTTTTGGTCTCATTGCAAAAGTTTTGATTGCATTTCACCAAATGTGCATCAAATATTGACAATTTACAGTTAGTGTTCTTGACTTGAGGTTTATGTGTTCTGAAGTAAAGATAAATACTGCTCAGGCATCTGTTCAGACTATAGGCATCCATTCCTGTAAACCTCTGACATTTTGAGAGCACTCCTCTCGCTCAGAATATCTCACTGCATGTGATGACCGCAGTCATGTAACTGCAGAAATCCAAAGTAAATAAACAGTCATGCTCCCTGGCAAAAAGTAATCATAATATCAGTATAAGGGTAATTTCACTTCAAAACAAACGAACAAACACAAAAAAGATTAACCCTACAGTAATCCCCTTTTATTTTATCAATTCAAATTCCTTTCTCACTTTGACTTATTATTCTCAAAGTGTAGCTGGGATTAACAATGTATCAGGTTTTTATAGTCTTGTTGTTTAATAAATGTGACCACATTCCTTTTTTTTTTTTAGATACCTATAAAAACACTTTGAGTACACTTGATTTATTGCCGCACTCAGCCAGCAATATACTCATAAACAGCTCTGTCAGTGTTTCTGTGCAGACAGTTTGATGGCTGTGTTTCAGGGAACTGTTAAACACTGTAATAATGAGAAGGTGTGCAAGATTCCGTCTATTTGCCAAGAAAGACAGCCAAAAACAATCTCAACCATACAGTTAACAAAGACGAATTGCTTATTTCCTAATGAGATTTTATTACAGATGTGGTCCACACCACTGTAAGTTAGGTGACAGTTCAATAAAATTAAAAAAAAGTTTAAAAAGCTTGTTAAAAGCTTTAAAATTCCCCATTTATTTTTTTAAACACTTAAAGGAGCCAAAGCCTCCTCAGTTTACAGTGTTGCTATTCAAAGCATTGGTTTTTATTTTATTTTAATGGAGTGGATCATAGTCATTTAATACAAACCATGTTTTTCAATGAGAATTTGTTGAGAAATGACCAATTTAACAAGATTACTGCTTTGACTGTTCTCTAAGTACAAATAAAATAAGTTCTTAACAAAGTATAAGTTTGCCAGCTGTGATTTGGAAATGATAAAGACATTTCCTACAAACAAGTTGGGCATTAAGAGCCAGAAGAGGCAGAAACTTCAAATTTTATTCCCTGCCAGATGCTGTCGGAAAACTCGTAAGTGTCCCTTTTTCAAGGTTCCACAAATCAGCAACTTCATTTGATTGAGTTTTCATTCTCTGTGAAATGTTTGCGGCAGTTTTAAACACCTTGTGTTTGTGTAGACTTAGTGATGAAGATTTTCCCTTTAACGTCAGAGTGGATGCTATCAACCTATTGAGGTCCACAAGAGACCGTATTAAATAAATATATACAACGTTAAATCCTTAAATAAAAGTGTCATTAATCATTTAAAATTGTCATTAAATAAATAAAATTGGAGTTCAATATTAAAATTGCCATTAAAAAGCACATTTAAATATGTAATATTTATTTATTTATTTCATGGCCAGTGTGGGATGGAGAGACAAATTGAAATAAATATATTTGTTATTAAATTATTAAATAAAAGTTTCATTCAAAGCCAAAATTTTTAACATTTAAGTAACATCTAAATATTGAACTCCAAGTTATTTTATCGATTATATTATATTATAATAATGAACTAAAAGTCAATAATTGACATGTCATTTGTTCTAATTGAAGTGTGTTATTTTAGATGTGAACCTATAAAATTAAATGTGTTGTAAAGAAAGAAAAGGCAGCCTTCATGGTTTATCAATGTCTGAATTCGTTGTGTTCCTCTTGGTCTGGTTCTGTTGTCATTTGTTTGGCTTTCTGAATCACTTGAGCTTCCCTGACGTCTTTTAACAAGCAAATACATAAACAAATGAATGAATGAAAAAGTGAATAAATCAATTAATTAATAAACAAACAAATACATTAATGAATAAATAAATAAATACATACATGCATACATACATACATACCGTACCTACATAAAATTCATGAACAATAATGGAGCTAAACCGGAATAATTGAACAACAGACATGTTCTGAAAGACCAGAGGTAGGTAGTGTATCCAAAAATGTTACTCAAGTAAAAGTAGCATTACTTGAAAAACTTTGAAGTCTAGAATTAGCAAAAATTATCCAATGAATTAATTCTTTAAGTAAAAGTAAAACATGTAACTAATGACAAACATGTTCAAGTACTAAGAAATAGTTGAATCTGGTGTGGTTTATATTGTAACATTTTGCAGAAACTGGCATAACTTTTTGAATCAACTGAAAAAAAATGACTTCCTATTGTTTTACAGTCTTTTTTTTTTACCAACAATAAAAATGCTAAAAACATGTGTATGTTATCTAATATGCAATAATAAAACTTTTGTTGTCTCTGAGATTTTCACATCCCAACTATGATAGTGTTTGTTGCAGGCACACTGATGTGTTCAGCGGATTTTGGAAAGCTGAAACATTATACACTTGTTTACCCTTCAAATGCATGTATCTGTTTATATCAGTATTTCACTGATAGTACAAAACTTTTAAACAAAGAGAAGGAACTATATAGTTACAGTAATTGAGTAAAAGGGCTTATTTTCAAAAGTCTATTGAAGTAAAAGAAAAAGTATTGTTCGAAAAACTACTTTAAAAAAGCACTTTTTTTAACACCTAACACTTCTGTAGACTTCTCACAAGACATTTGAAACCAAATGAGTGACCCAACTTCAAAAAACATGCACTTAAAAACACTTAAAAACACCTGTTACAACTCTTAGATTAATGTATCTAGAATTGAATTAATTATTAGATGTCTAATTCTTTTTAAATGTTTTTTGTTGCCAACAACGCCAGAAAGCAATTTTTTTCACCTCTTACGCAGAACAATCTCGTTGTCTGGATGTTGGTGAGGTTTGAGACACAGGAGAACACAAATGCAGAGCCCCCTGACAACAGAATATGCACACATCCTTTGAGAATATATAGTGTTTATTTCATTATGTGTCACAAACAATATGTATTGTCCATTTTCATTCAAATACAGTCGTTGAAAAAAACATGACATAGACATGTCTTATTTACCTCTTCATCACAAGCTTTCTTTACTTTTTGAGACCCCAAGAAGGTCTTAATGGTTCTGGAGATATTTTTCTCTCCTTTTTCTGTGTTTTTTCTTTTTTTCAGGTGTTAAAGAATATCATATCCCAACAAAATGTGAATTGACTGTGATTTAGAATCAACCCAACATTAGAGACAGTAAAGGAGCTAAAACAAACCTTGTTTTTAACATGTTCTTTTAGCATTTTTCTGATAATGGAGGACATTTATAAAGAAAATGAAGCTTAAAATAGTATTTCTCTTTTCAAACCATTGTGAATCAAGAGCAGATGATAAATTGCAGTTAGAAAAAGATCACATTTGCTTTAAAGCTATAATGCTAACTAGTATGTGTTAAAACATTGTTTCTGCTAAAATGTGTCAGTTTTGGTTACTTTTGCACTTCTTACTTGTTGTTATGAGCCACTTGTTTCTCTCCTTGATACCACAGCCAAGCCACAGATATCAAATAGAGCCCAAAACAGGCCAGAAAATCGTATCGGTTTGCCACAGCTAGAAACACCACCAGCAAGGTGACGTATAACAGTGATTTTGAAATATTGCTCCAGGACATCCACCAGAAAACATTGTGGCAGTTGTCCTGTGACGGAGGCGCCGCATATTGATTCTCCTGAGCATGGCTGACGTGCTGCTCTTCATCTACAGATTCACAGATGGGGGGTAAGACAGGGGATGGGGGCCTGGCTCTGCTTACAGAGGGTCTTTTGCTTGCGGGGAATCCTACTTCTTTAACTGTGTCTTTAGCTGCCTGTGCTGGTGCTCCCACAGCTCTGAGACGAAACATATACAACTCCACCTCGTCGTCAGAATCGGACTCTGCTGAGCTGCTGTCCTGACTTGCTAGGCCACTGCTGCGTTCAGATGTGAAAGTGGACATTTCTTCACTGGAACACCTCTGTCTGAAATCTTTAAAACAATGTAAACCATCTTTCTTGTGTAAAATGTTGTCAGATTGGGCGCTTTCATGTTCATTCCTTCTTTTATCTTCATCATCAACAAAAACAGAAACATCCTCTGCCTTCATGTTTCGTATAACATGTGGGCCCTTTACATCTTCTCTGCTCTCTGTGGGTGCATCCAGCTTTTCTATTTCTCTGCTATTATCAGTCAAATGACCCGGTGTGCAATCTGAGTTCTGCTCCTCTTTGTTGTTGTTGTTTTTGAACTTTTCCTCACCCTTCGATTCCAAACCTTCCTCAAATTCCCAGTTTTGTCCTGTTTCTTCCTTTTTTGTTTCCTCCTCACTTTGGTTAACTGTCTCATCGACACTGATCCGCTTCGTTGCTGCAAAATATTTTTCTTCTGCAGTTTTTTTTCCAACAGCATGTTCTGTTATCACAACCTGGACATGCTCTGAGTCAGTGCATTTTTCAACCCCTGTTACCCCTTCTTTTTTGACCTCCCATGCTGCTTCAATATTCTCCTTCTCTGCTTGCATTTCTGCAGCTATCAATTGCTCCAGAAAAAACTCTATTTTATCTGTCTTCACTCCTCTGCAGTCCTCCACATTTAAATCAATCAGCCCATTGTTGTTTTCATTTGCTAATATGTTATTTTCCTCCTCCTCAACCATCATTTCCCAGTTTTTTACCATATTAATTTCTGCTACATAGAAATTGCCATCATTTTTTAAAATATCTTTCTTTCCATTAAGGTCATTTTCATCCAGATTTTCTTCTAAAGCCTCCATGTGAATGAAATCCTTATTTTCTTGATTTTGCATGGTCTCACCGACTTCACAAATGATATTTATTACTACTGAGGGTTTGGTTTCATCTTTATGAGGGCTTGATGTCTCAGTTGCTGTTGTGTTCAAAATTTTTACAAGTGTTTCTGGCCTTGAAATGAGACTGTTTGTACTTGTTTTAACGACTGCTTTATCACTGTTTTCAGACTGGAAGTCATTTTCCGCTGCTAACAGTTCTTCCTCTGTGAAAGATGCGTTGGCTTTTTTCTTTATTTTTGTCGAGTCGTTGTTCTGCGTCACCTCAGCCAAGTCACAGCTGCTCTGTTGGTCTGCATCGTCACCAGAGCGTCCCAACTCCCTCTGAAGGGATTTCGGATCAGCTCGTGTTTCAATCTTTGCATTTCTGTCAGCAACATTAACTGCAACGTGCAAACAAGCTCGCTCTGCTGGCTGCGGTCCGTCGATGGCTGTGCTGTGGTCACGGGTCAGATCATCTTCCTGTGTCTCTCCCTGGAGACCGTCACTATCTTTATCCCTCGTCTTTGTCTGGGAACTCAACAAGTTTGTCTCAAAAGAACAATTTACTCCATCAGGACCTTCTAACATGTCTGCTAAATGGGGCTGTGGACTTTGAGGGGACTTAACACAACTTTGTTCTGACTGAGCTGGACTCTGCACTGCATCTATACAATCCAGCTTTCTAAAGTCTACAGTTTGTTTGCAGACAGTCTGTGTCATCTCAGAGAGATCCACTCTCGTTTTGGTTTGTTTTTTCACATCAGCTGCACTCAGAATATCACCGTCTAACCTGCCAAACACCTGCGGATACAGAGGAGCCACCACGGTTGTAAACGTGAAGCTTTCTATGCTTTTGTCTGGATCCTGATAGCTTCTTTCAGCTGTTGCGTCACTAATGATTTCCTTGTCTGTAGGAAGAACAGGATCTTTGGGTGGATGCAGTGTGCTCTTTGGCACGTCTTCAACACTCTCCCCTCCTGCTGATGGGAGTTTGGACAACTCAACCTCCTTGTTTGCTGCAGAGCTTTGTTTTCCATTGAGAACAGGTTCACTGAGTGGTCCAGGAGCTTCAAAGACAAACTCTGAGCCCTCGGAGACCGAGTTTCCTTCTCGAGGTGCCTCTTTTGTTTCTGGGGGTGTTTCTTGTCTATCAGTGTCATCGACATCCCTTTGAGCAAAGTAGTTCCTCACCCGGTCCATTCGTTCAGCCTTCCTGCGCCTCCATTGGGTTCTGTTTTGCCCGTCCTCCATCTGTCCATCAACAGGGATACAGTCATTTCAGAGGGCTCAGTCGTGTTGCAACAGGAAAAAAGAATGAGTTGATATTTAAAGCCGCGCGCCTGAAGGCTTTATGGTGCAGAAGTGACAAAATACAAGGCACATAAGAGCTGCAAACAACAGGTCGTCTGCGCGCTGTCGGTACATTGTGCTACTCTGGTCACACTTGTGCTTCGATCACATGATAGAGTTGCATGTGAGTTTCTGTTGCAGGTAATGACACATTTAGCTTGTACAAAAAGGTCAGGTTCTGAAGTTTTCAGGTCACTCACCAGTACCTTTTGATTCTCTTCTGCTGAAGGACCGGCTTGGCTGTCAGATTTGCTGCAAGCTTTCCTTCTGTCCAGTTTAAGTGAAGACTTTTCTGGACAAAAAAAACAAAAGCTGCTATTTTAGTGCAGAAGTTTTCATTTTTTTAAAAAATAAGGTTTCGTCTTTGATAGAACTTCAGCAAAACAAACATTCACCTGATGTTGCTGTGTCCTGTGATGGAGCTTGCTTTGATGAAACGTTTTCCACCGTGGAGAGGCTCTGACTGTGAAATGGTTCAAATCCACATCAGTCAGACCTTATAAGTGTGTTTTTTAACATTTTTATGTATAAATCTCATAGGGATGCACAATTCTGGATCAAAAATCGAACTGTGAGGCACCATTGAACCAAATTGTAAGGAAAGTGAACTGTTGCATCTCTGTTGTATACCACTATGTTTACATAGAAAGAATAAAAATAACACATGCTGTACTTTAAGAAGAATTTATTGTTTATTGGTTATTACATTATACCAGTATACCATTTGAAAGGTTTTTCTTCATTGTTATATACCTGTTATCAAATAAAAAAATAGAGATTTTTTGAATGTTCAATGTTTTGTTGTTTTGTAAAACACAAATCAAATATCAAACCAAAACTAAACTATGACCCAAAAACTGAGAGTTCAACCAAATCGTTGGGAAAAGGAATCGCTGCCTCCCTAGAATCCCCCCAGAGAGGAGCAGAGCTAAGATGTATTGTCACTCAAGAACGATCAAGCTTCACCATAAATTAGGTTTATTGGCAAAATGAAACAAGTTCAACTACTGAGAAATGTCAACAAATAAAGATGTTTTATTAGTTTTATTTCTACATTTAATGACCAATTGAACCCTTGATTTCTTTTTTTCTTGAAGAAAACATTCAGGTTATATTGTATCGTAAATAATTTATCGAATATTTAGGAAAGGATGTGCAGAGTCGTAGTTTGCGAGTTCAAAGTAAAAGAACAGTGGCAGAAAGAGGACGTCATCATTGGCTGCCAATGGATTCCTGAGGAGGCCGATGGCCAAAAACACTCAACTGAAAGCTGAAGAAGAGTTAGGCTTTGAGGGTTTGCATATGAGCCTTAGAGGCTAATGGACTAAAACTTGATGAATAAAAAATAGGAATTCTGCTCTGTAATGTCATGAAAGTAAAATGAAGCCCTTCAGTGGTTTTCCAGCTTGTGGATTAATGGTATGTCTGAAGGTGGAACACTCGTCTGAAGAGAGCATTCTGCCTATACAACCTGTTGGTGGTTCTATGGAGAGGTTAAGCTTCCTATGCTATCGATATCTAAACTGTAGAAGGTGATATTAAATTGATGACGAATCAAGAAATCCTAGGAGAAAAGGTTGTGTCGTCTGTGAAGAGGATGAAGCTTAGGCATCACTGGACCTTCCAACAGGGCGGTGATCCCAGGAACATCTGAAAATCCACCAGAGCTTGGTTTCAGAAGAAGATTGTAGAGTGACTACTGTCAGTCACCTGACTTGGCTCATACTATGGAAGCATTTGCAGCTCAAATAATTTTCATAATGGAAACACTAAGATTTCTGTTGTCTGGAATATGTCATGTATGGAGGTTATAACTTATTCTGAACATTAAAGATAGTTCTGAAACATCACTAAATAATTTTGATTGTTTTTTAGATGTTTTACGAGGTTTTATGGTAATTCGAACAACTAAAAGTTCCATTTTGCCAGTAAAACCAATTTGAAAGTGAATTTTAAAATTAAAAGTCAGCAACAACAAACACATTTTTGATTTTTAAATACTCAAAAGATTAGAAACAATCCAGTCTTTTCTTACACTGGAAGTCCCTTCTATAAGTTTTTTTTTTTGTAAAAAAAGGAGCAGGAACAGTTATGATTTCCTTACCTGATGTTCTTCAAGCAGCTTTTCACGTTCACATTTTCCTTCTGCTGTGTGCTAGTGTCCTCTCTGATCCTTTGATGACAGAGCAGTACGTAGTTTCTGGTGTTATTGTTAGCCCAGAATGTCCCTTCTGGAGTCTCATACCGCAGGCAAAACTCTACTCTGACCCCCTGTTCCCTGAACCAAGGCACTAAGGTGAGCCTAAAGGAGAAGCAGTCTGTCACACCGTCGCTGGAGCCGGGGATGTACTCTGCCAGGAGGTCAAAGTGGGTGGCCCATTGGTCCAAAGTTGTTCTGATGAAAACCGCCTTACTGTAGGAGATGTTGAGGACACGGATCACTCCTTTCAAGATTGTGGTCCCTGGAAGAAAGTCGATTGTTTCCAGCTCTATTTTCTGCTCGAGCACTTTGGCAAACACCTTTTCAGATGACAACATGAGGGAGAAAGTTAAAGGTGAGAGGTAGTACTCTTCTCCATCTATGCCTGTGGCTCCAGGTGCATCTTGTCCAGGCAGTTTGGGTACCTCCCATGTATCAAACTCCTTCACCTCCACCAGGCTGAGGCCTTTGGCATCCGCAAAGGAGACTCTCCTGGAGCCGCACAGAGGAGCATCAGGCTCCAAGTCTTCATCAGTGATGGAGCTCTTTCTCCGAGGCAGAGGAGAGCATTTGGGCCTGATGGCGACAAAGTCCCCCTCATCTTCATCCACGTCCAAGATGTTGAACCCCGAGACTCCAAGGAGGTTGCAGGTCTGAGGAGGTCTAAGTTGTCCCACACACTCCATGCTGCTCTCTGAAAGAGTCAGTGGGAATGTTCAGTGCCTCTACCTCTGGCAACTGGCATTCAACATGCTCTGACTTGACAGATGGAGTCCAGTTACAGATGACATTGTTGCAAGGGCCAACACTATAAATAGGTCAGCAGGAACATACACTACGTACAGTAACCTAAGCCTAAAACACGAGACAGCTGTTTTGATACGAGCTAAAACACAACGTTTTGACACCATTTGGAGGTTTCTTGAGGTTTTTTGTGGACATCCTTCTTCTATAAATGTCCTAACTGCCCTCAAGAGATTTTTCCATCTCTGGTCAGTAATGACCCACAGGAGAATCACAACAGAACAAATGTTCATTCCATGTGTTGTCACACATAAATGTTTTTTCTTGGGCTGTATAAACCCAAAGTGTGGGATTGAAACACAGTTGTTATGCAAACTGTTTTATCTGTTAAGTCAAGGTTTCATCCATACCAGAATTTTATGTTTGTATCTATTTATATAATCAATAAGAACTCAATTTTTGTTACATGATATGTGATGTTCAAAAATAGTTATTGCAAAAGTGTAACAACATGGTTTGTTTTGTTATGTTGGAAGAACAAGCCATTGTCAACAAAATAGTTGAAGATCTATTCTTTTTTAATGTCTTTTTTCAGGCAACATGACAAAATGAACCAATTGGGAACAATATGACGGGGAAGCAGCCCACATCGCAGCACCATGGAAGCCACACAACAAAATGGATCCTACATCTTGAAAAGAGGTCATCTTTTATAGGTGGTTGGTTCCACCCCTTCACCAACCGACCCAATTACTGATCAAAAAAGAAACAAAAACTTTCAAATGTAACAGGTTTACCACAAACAAAACAAAAAATGTTCCCAGCAACATTCAAACTCAAATATGAAAACAAAAGAAAACATTTTAAATTTCAAACAGCAAACCAAAACCCTAGGTGGGTCCACTGGATGATGTAGGAAGTGCTATCAAGGAATCAGGAAGTAAACAAAAAAATACCACTGGTTGTGTCCGATTTCCTCCACTACTCACTACATAGTGCACTTTACAGTACGTTTGCTGTTTTGTAGTGCTGCCCGAATCCAAAACCCTAGAAGTCTCTGTGAAAAACCAGTTTGCATTGATGCTCACTAGATTGGCAAACATAGACCATAATGCATTGCGTTAGAAAAATTTTTTGTGAACAAAATGTATTTAATTATTTTTTTATTACCCATCAATGTTTTCATCATCAAACACACTGGATTCATAAATTGTCTTTGTGAAATGCTCGTACAGTACAGTACAGTACAGTCGATGTCCACGATCTATTAGCTTTTTTTTTTTCTGTTTCAGAGTTGATGTTTTGTGACATTATGTCACATGTGACAAACTTCATTGGTATCACACTTTACATTGCATTCTAGCACAATGCTATTTGTACATATGCATGTTTTGTGCTTTACTGATTTTTGATTCGCTGAAAAATGTGTCTGTACAACTTATTGCGTGAACTGCAGTCATCCCTGTATCTCATCCGCCCATTGGATTGACAAGATGGCTCAAAGTTTCCATCTGCAGTTGATCTAACTCTTTTTTATTGAGCATATTTATGATCAGAGAGCTCTGCTGTGTCAATAAATATCCGCTTGCATCATTAACCAATCACACAATAGTACATGCTCAACAAAAGTAAAGAATGTTTTTGTGTTTCAAACCCACAGAAGTCAATCAAGCTATTCTAAAACAACAGACGCACTGCTGACAAACGGTGTACTTTCAAATTATGCACAGCGTTTATTTTCGGTGCTGATCTTTAAATCTACACCCAGGGGGATTCCGCTTTCATCCAGAACCTAAATTGAAACAATTTATTTGGTTTTAATAGAGCCACAGATGCAGGATTCAGACATACATGAAGGTGAAACCTAAAACTCTCTTTGATCCACTTGACATTTTATTAATTTATATAGAGCTGTTTCTGAGTGATCTAAAAAAAGTCACAGATGGCACTTATTCACCAAAACATAACGTTTAAAGACAAGTGGACACTAAGTGTTGGATAAACGTTAGTGGACGTTCATAATCATCATAACTCAGCTTGTTGGATGAAAAAAATGTAAGAAATATGCAGAAACAGTGCATGGAAAGAAAAGTAAGTGCAACATTAGCAGCATTCTCTCTGCAGACTGAACCTTTTACTTTGTCACATTTCAAAATAGAAAGTATATGTAATCTTTGCACACATTCATCTGATTCTTATATTTGATCTAAACGGTTATTCTGGCTTACAGTTGTACTGAGTGAAACAAAGACTCCTCCCTCTGCAGGATGCCACCAAAGTCCATCACTTATCTCCTTTCATCAGCCCAGATCTGCTTTACTTGCAAGCTCCTGCTCTTCTTGGCTGCTCTGCATCCACCTAATCCCGTTAACGGTACGTACACTTCATGTGCATTTACTTACGTTTCACTTTTTTTTTTTTTCCTGGACTTTGTTTTTCATGCATAAAACTGCAGATTGCCAACAGGCCCCTTAGAAATAAGTTGAAAATTCATTCCTTATTGAAAAAAAGGCCAAAAGAAACTGCCAATGGGCTAAGATAAATTAGTTTACCAAAAATTCTCATTTTAAGAAATAAAAGTCTGGTCACCTAGACGTGTTTTCTCAAGCTAAGATTATTTTGTTATTGAAAAACTGCAAAAAATATATATTTTGAAAAAATTGATAAGATTATTCTTCTTGTAAGACATAAAATAAGACAAATTTTCTTGAAACAGAGGTCTTTTTACTTTCTTAGAATTCAGTTTTTGCAGTTTTTTTTTTGTTTTTTAGAATTGATTGACTCCATTTCTCCACAGTTAATTTCCTCATTAATTGTATAGGATCTTCGTGACTCTGTTGGAGACAGTAATTTTTTGGCGACGTTCTAACTTAAAACAGTGAGCAAGAAATGAAGGAAGATGAGTTTATAAAAGTACAACTGCCATGCAAAGCTTCGAGTGTCAAATTTGCTGTGTTACTGAAACTTCAAGTGAATTTGATTAAATTAAAATAAAATAAGTATCATTCTGACTGTGTTTTCTGAAATCATTTTTTTTCACTTCTTAGGATAATTAGCCTTTGATTTTCCTTGATTTCTCCTTTTAGCCTGCTCAAAAACGGCAACACAGGCTCTTAAAATAAGAACAAAAGTTTTGTTTTTGCCTTGTAGTTTGTACAAAGTCCTCATCCCGCTGGGATTATCATTTATCTCAGGCTCATCAATCTCACATCTTTTTTTTTTATGTTGCTTGTTATCTTCTAGGAGCTGAACAGAGATGCCAGAGTCTCCTCTTAGTCCCACGGCAGCCCGTCAAACCCCCGCCAGCTCCCTGCTCAGTCACACAGATGCAGGAGCAGAGAGAGTGGCTGATGGGGACTCCTGCAGGGGGTTGAGGGTTGAAAGCTGGCAAAGCCTCCTCCAAAAACAGGTTCATTAATCCCTCTACTCTCCCATTTAAGACAAAAACTTTAAATTAACAGATTATCTTGCTTTTTTTATGTTTTCTGTCAGAGCACTGACATTCCTGCTTGAAAGGCAGCTAAAAGAGACAAATTTGTTTTGAATTTGGGCTGAGAGATGATGAGCAGAACTCGTCGTCAAAAGTATTTTAAGTTTGTGAGCTTTTGCTCAAATATGTGATAAAATGGTAAATGGCGAATACTTTTATAGCGCTTTGCAGTCACAGTTCCATTCACCCATGCACACACTGATGCCAGATCTGCTGCAGAACACTGGCGCTAACCTATAACCACCAGGAGCAATGTGGGGTTCAACACACGGATCCAATCGGAGGTTGACCACTCTACCTCTGCACAACAGCCACGTATAAGAAAGACAGATTATCATTGAAGAAATTTAAACTTGCATCCTTTATTTTCCTTTCTTGTAAACTTACTTTGCTGAATTAGTGCAACAACCATAATCATTAACAACCGATCAGCTTTTCTCTAAAGCTTTTTCCTAAATTGTCTTAATATTCTGCTCATAATTTCAGTTTCTGATTCACCTCCTAAATTTAAGTCTTTCATTTTGAGTTTGTTTTTTAGTAATGAAGTAAAATATTTCAATTTGATTTGCGTAAAATTGTATATTTGGTACACCAACTAACTGAAGAACAGATGAATATTCAAACAAAGTATGTACATTTTTTCAATAGAAAAAGTTTTAATTTTTTTTCTTCTGTGCTCTAATTTCACATTTAAAGCAAATTTTACTTTGCTTAGAACATTTCCCTATAGAATAGAATATAATAGAATATAATAGAATAGAATAGAATTGAATAGCTTCTTAAACAAAAATACCCGACTTAAAAGTTGATGTGACAACACATGGACTACATTTAATCTCTATATTAATTTGTTGTAGAAAAAAATAAATAAGTGATTCTAACTTTGCCGAACAGCTATTTTTATTCATCATTTATGTAAAAAAGGAGATACTGGATTACAGCAAGCTTTTTTCACCACATGTTCGAAAAGTCTTCATGTAAGACTGTTCATAAAACACTTAGCTGTTTGGGTTTAGATCTTTGTTTTAATTTGTGATTGAAAATGAAATTGTTATCATGAATAAGGAAGTTTTGTAAAATATAAATCAAGAAGAACTAAAAAAAAAAAAAACTGTGATTTTTGTTATACTCGTTGTTCTAAAACACTTTTTTGATGTAATTCACACTCAAACAAATAAAATTGAATAAAACTAAGTAATAAAGTCCTTGAAAAAAATCTGTACAGAAGGTATAGATTTTTTAATGCAAATCACAAGTTTAAATTCTCTTGTTGGTTATATTTATTTTAATGCATTTTGTATAAATGCAACAGTTCATACATTCTGTTTAAATTACCAGTAAAAACAACATAAAATCTAACAAATTGTACTTTGCTGTAGTTATTCGAGTGTTTTTTTCTTCTTTGAATACATTTTTTCTTTGTTTTTTCACATTTGCAGCAGTCAATTGTCCATTTGTGTCCAAGCAGGGAAGCAGCTTTTTGTAGCTCAGTCCCAAACAAGAGCAGTTATTATTCTGCCAGTGTTTTCTCTCATTAATAGCCGTTCACTCCCATTAAAATCCACAACAAGCATGAAATTGTGCCGCTAATCAGGTCTCCCATTATCTCCCGTTTTATTTAGGGTCAATGACACAATTCAGCATGATGATGTTCACAGAAGGTTAACAACACTGTTGTGTAATTGGAAAAATTCACACTTAATGCTTGTTCATGTTGACCACCTGACTCTCCTGACTTCACAGTGATTCTTTGTCTTGAAGGCCTTGCTGTCTATGATGGCTCCTCAGCAGATGAAGCAGCTTCTGTCTCCAAACCAGCTGCAGGCTCTGATCCTCCACAAGCAGCAAGCCCTTCTGCTCTACCAGGTATGTTAATCCTAACGCTCTGCATAAGTTCCATTATATATATATATATATATTTTTTTTTTATGAGAAACAGAAGAAAGATATCTGTTGTTTACGTTATTATTTCAGGTGAAAACGACATAAACTCCAGAGAGGGGCAAAAATGATAATATTATCATCTTTTTTAAAGTTTTATCATGGGTTGAAAAGCAAAAGGAAAAGATAAAAGAAACAGTGTTGATGATAAATGTCATGCTTTAGAAAAAACTTAAGTAATAAAAAAAGACACCTCCCACCTTCACCCAACAGTAGCTGGGACAGGCTCCAGCAGTGACCCCAAAAGAGATTTAGTGGGTTTAGAAGCTGGCTGGATGGAAATTATCGCATAACAAAGTCGTTTGTCTTTACTTTTTTGTCTCTTTTTGCAGTCATTTTACAAAAGTGTGCAAAATATTCAAATTTGTACTGTCAGTGTTATCCTTTAACTCTTTTAACCTTCAGTCCAACCAAAAAAACTGATTGTGTCACAAAGTTCTGGGGTGAGGAAACTTTGCCAGAGATTCAGCTTCTGGTTTTGAGTGTAGCCTCAAAAATATGCAGAAAGTTCTTGTGTGCGTGTTTTGGACTGTCTAAGTAAAAAAAATGATGGTTTCATCTCACATCTGCCACCCTAAATGTTTAGCAACATCTGAGGGAGCTTTACAAGAAATACCAACAACAAAATGACCTTCAGCAAGAGCCCAACAAGAAAATGAGAGAGGTGAGTCTTTTTATTTTACTTTTTTATTTAGGAATTAGATTTTTTAGTTTTATTTGAAGGGTTATTTTGATAGATTTTTTTGTACTGTTTTTAATTATAAAACATGTTTTTGTGGATTTTATTTTAACATTTACAAGCAGTTATAATCCCTATGAGGAAGAAGTTGTTTTTCATGTTAATCCACACACACACATATATATATATATATATATATATATATGTATAAAATATGTATTATATATATATATATATATATATATATTATATACATATTTTATCCTCTGTAAGTTGCTTTTATTGCAAAACTTCAGCTTCATTCTTTATTCAAAATTCTTTTGGAAAAATAACAAACTCCAAAATACATTCTGTTAAATCTGGGGAGGTTGTTGGTGTGGTGTCACGATGTTATGCATACACTTTTTAAATATTATTTTAATTCATTTCCTTCTATTTTTCAAGCACAAAATAAAAAAAATTACATCACATGACATTAGACAGAAAATGATAAAGTGCTTAATAAAAGAGTGGGTAGATAAAAAGTCCTATACTTCCCACCCCCAATTTTACTATATTTAATACATACATTTTTACACATTAAACAAAGTGTCATTATTTTTTGCATAAACACAAAAGATTAAAGAAAAAATAAATTTTAAAAAAGCATCAAGGTTCAAAATCAACATCATAAAGTCATGATTGTCCGTCCATGTCCCTTTAGGCTTCTGATTTTCTAATTGATGTGTTTTCAAAAATGTTCAGTTGTTATATATGTTTTTAAATTGTGTAAACATTTTTACTCATTTTAAAGCTTTCCTCTGTGTTATTCCACCACCCCACAGACAGAAACGCACATTTTGGCTTGTACACTATATTCTCTTTCTCTGCCTGAAACAGTTTCTGGATGTCCATCATTTTACTTTTACATCCCAGAATTGTGATTTCACTCTTGATCCTGCAGCTGCCTGGAGATCAGCTCGTCTTCCAGCAGCTTCTTCAGCTCCAGCAGCAGCAGCTGCTTCAGACTCAGAGGCTGGCCTCTCCAAACCCGCCTTCAGGTCGCCCACTCTTTACCTTCATCTCCCAAAATTGATCGGATTAGTCTTTTATGTCTTTTCCAACTGCCATGCATGAAGAATGTGAACTTTTCTGTCATCTTTCAGGCTGTCTCAGTGCTGCAGAGATGCAGCAGATATGGAAAGATCTCACATTTGGAATACATGAAGAGAAAAACACCAAAAAGGAAAATCAGGACTCTGCAGCTCAGACGATGTCAGCAAAAGACTTGTGGAGACTGACTGGAGACCAGCTCCTGTCTTCAGGCGCGGCAGAATGGTAGGATCCTTCTGTTGTAAAGTCACTGCAGTGCTCAAGTGATGCTGTCTCTCTGTGAACATGAAAGACTTGTCATCTACAGACGTTGTCGTTCTACTCACAGCGAGTGGGAGTTGTTTGCTTTTGAGACTTCACATCCAATTCCCTGAGGAAAGGTGTAATTGTTTGTTTGCTTTGAGTTCCTCCACATGAGGTGGTTCAGCAAAAAGAAACTTTACACAACTACAGTACATGTCCCAAATCAAAAGTAAATAGTTTTCCGTTTATTTTTCGACAAACCTTTCCACCTTTCCCTGTCATGTCATGCTACCTAAAAAAGAGAACTACTTTTATGTGAGTCTTTTGTTGCAGTTTTGCTGCCTGTCTTTTGTGGATTCTCATCCTCCTCTTCCATCTTGTTTAGCACCAGTTCAGGTGATGAAGCAGCTGCACTCTTCAGTAATGGTGTGTGTAATTGGCCTGGCTGCGAGTCAGTCTGTGGAAACTTCAACCAGTTCATCAAGTAAGTTACATTCATGAATTCAAATTTAGCCTGAAAACAGGTTAAATGAGAACAAGATAGACTTATGTTTGTCACCTCAGTGTTGGATTTGTATTTATCAAGTCTATTTTTTAGTACAGACATGATTGATATCAAACAAGTTATCAAAGTCCCTTATCTTTTATCAACTGTTTTAACAGTTGATAAAAATCAGCTGTTAATAAGTAAGCTTTTGTGTACTCTTCTAATTTCTCCAAACATGGGGCCAAAACAAAGTCATCCAAATCAAAAGCCATTATCACGTACTCTTACAACAAAAACAGATCAACCAAACTACACAAACAAGCCCAACAAACAAATAAGTAAATACCAAAGCCATATATCATAAGACAATGGAAAACAGGCAACCAAACCTGTCGCAAAAAGCAAATAATCCCGGACGAGCCCCCAATTAATGCTGCACCACTGTCTAGGGGCTTGTTAAAGGATGTAACATTAAGTTAGAGAAAAACAAACAAAACACCCCTGACGACTCAAAAGCTCTCACAACAAAACCCAGGCTCATAGATAGGTGGATTTTTTTTACAGAAAAATGAAACCTACACCAAAACAACCAAAATACAAGGACAGGTGATGAATAACTGCTGAGCTGGAGGTTCTCGTCTAATCAGGTGCTCTCGACAATTAAGGCACCAAACTGTAAACAAAAAAAGTAGAAAAAAAAATAAAAACAGAAAACCTCCCACTCCAGCAGAAACAAACAAATAAAAACCATAGAAAAACACTCCACAAGTACAAAAAAAAAAAAAAAAAAATTACAGTCTCAGTTGTAACACATTACAGGATAATAAATTGTAGAAATGCTTCTGATCATTCATCCTTTTGTAGCGTTCCAGTCCAGCGGATGCAAATCAGGGTTCAGATCTTAATCTGTTCATGCAGTTCTAAATGCACCAATCAGGCTAATTTATACACTTATTTTCAAAATTCCAACCAGATAGGCTTATATACAGCAAGAACTACCCCAATAAAAATAAATACTGTTGGATTTATGGCTTTTTATGCACACATTGACACAATAACTTCTATCAGTGTTTTCTTTCTTTGTTAAAATATGTTTTATTCACGTTTATTTTTTACTTTTTTATTTTTATTGCTGGTTACTTTGTTTTTTTAAAAGATATTCCTACAATTGTTTTGTTTAATTTATATCAAGTCATCTTACTTAAATGTTTCTACAACCCTTAACGCTTTATATTAATGGGACTCAGTAAAAACTTAAAAAAACAAGAGAAAATGATCCTGTTACCTGCAGAGTTTTTTCTGCATTTCTAATGACCACATGCTTCGTGCAAATAGATTAGTTACATTTTGGATGTGGTAAAAATGTACACCCTGCTTTTAATACAAATGATTGGTGGTGGTGGGTGTTTTAAAAGCTCTAATTTTTACTCTCTGTTACATTTTGTAACAATAGCTAATCAATAATCAATCACAAATGTTGATTTATGCTCAAAATTGTGGCAATCAATATCTAAAAAGTCTTCTGTCTGCTCGTTGATCTTACATCTTGATCTTGACATTATTAATTGTTGAAGGATTTCAAATCAGGCATGCATTGTTGTATCTGCAAGAGAAAACGTCATCAAAAACATCTCTCTACGGGTCGTTTTTGTAGGACAGAAGAAGCATGTTTCATTCCTCGTGATGATAACTTTGCATGTGTTTTAGGCACATGAGCAGTGATCATGCTCTGGACGACAGGAGCACGGCTCAGTGCAGAGTCCAGATGCAGGTGGTTCAGCAGCTCGAGCTTCAGGTGAAACTCCCCAATTCATTGCCTCAATGTCAATGAAAGTGACATGAAATGTTCTTTAATGTCGAGCTCCGATCATCTTTTGATCTATTTTTAAAATGTTCCCAGTGGTCTTTTATTTAGGATTATGTTGTTTTTAGCCAAAATCTAAAATATCTGTGTCATTTTCTAGGACATGGTTTCTACTGAGCAGCAGAAGTTCATTGGAAATTCTCCTCTTACTTGTGGGCACTGTTGTGTAGAACAACCCCACCCCCTTTCTCCTCCTGATTGCTGAGAGCTCAGGGAGCTTGTTGCCTGCGCACTGCATTTTTTTACATCACAAATAAGCCCTTTTTTAAACACAATTTTTTCGTCTTGCTCCTGATTCATGATTTGAAAAAAGAAATACTCAAAAAAATGCAATTTTAGCTGAATTTTATTTACATTTGTCCTCCACCATGAGAAAGATGCCACACGAACATATTAAAAACACAATTTTCAGGAGGCTTCTCTCTTGAAAGCACTCCCCAAAGCCCCAGTAATTAGCTCATATCCACTTTGAAAAACTCGGAAACTGTTAAACCCTGCAGATCAGAACTCTAGCATAAATAATAATGTAGGAAAATGTAAAGTATTGTGGTTTTAAACATTTGGCACATAGATTAAAAAAAACTCTTTACATCTTCAAAAAACAAACAAGAAAACACACACACACACACACACACACATATATATATATATGTGTGTGTGTGTGTGTGTGTGTGTTTTCTTAGGCATTCAGTCATATTTTTCAGAGGAAATAATTCCTAATTAATGACCTCACTCTCCTCTCCTTAAACATTTCGCTGCTTCCAACAGCTCTCCAAAGAAAGGCTTTGCCTCCAAGCGATGATGGTCCACCTTCATCTGCCTTACTTAAAAGCACCGTCCTCTGACTCCGCTGCAGAGCTCTATGGACCACAGGTAGACACGCTGCAGAGACACCCGACTAAACAATGCAAATCAAATGAAAACTTGATTTTCGTCTCCATTCCTGAACTTTCTTCTAGACTATAAGTGACCAGATGAACTATCAGGCTTGAATTATCTAATTTCTCAGGCCCTTTAGGACAAACAGGTTTTGGAGGCACTCCTGCATGAAGTAGTCCATCAACTGTGTCTTATTGTGTTTTCAGGCAGCACACATACTGTGATTATGTGAAAAATAATTATTTGTTAATCTTCCAATCATCATGCCCTAATCACAACACTGACCAAACAATTTCACCCAGTAATTAACAATAATTGCCTTCCTTTTTGGGGGGGTAAACACAGAATAACCTCACTTGAGGCGATTCAAATCGCTTCGTTCCAGCCTGTTAAAAATGTCTCGCCATGTTTTTTTTTTTTTTCTTCTGTCAGTCCTTTTGTTCCTTTTGTTACCTTTGCTGTCAGCTCTGTTAGTCACCAAAAACCTGTGCCCAGGTGTCCCCACAACCTCTGGGTCCTGTCGGCTCTCGATCCAAGACGAGTGAAGAAGAGCCGTTGACTCTCAGAGTGAGTGCCGGGGCCATCAGACGTCCTCATCACCAGCTGATCTTCTCTTTGTCTTCAGGTAAAACCAGATCTTTTCAGCTAAAATACAGCTGGATTTTGATTTCTCTGCTACTTCTTTATCATCTTGTTTCAGAGAATGAATATGAGCTTTACAAAAGCGCAGACATCAGACCACCATTCACTTACGCAACTCTGATTCGACAGGTAACTCCACCATTTTCCTCAGGTCTTTGGAAATGTTTGCATTTTTGCTTAATGTGGGTTCTTGAACGCGCTTTTAGCAATTAGTGCTCACACTGGACTGTAGTTAGCAGATGTCGTTAGCACATGTACCTACTGTCCGAAGAGTCTTGGTGTCAAATTTTGAAGTGGTGCAAATCGTGTGAATCTTGCTCCAGACTTTTTCTTTCACAGCTCTATTCAGATGAAGGAAATATTCTGTGTATTTGGTGTAATTCTGGCCGGGCACAAACCACAAATATTAATTTCTCTTCCTTGATCAGTTTTTAAACGGTTCACACTTGTGAATTGAAAAAGAAGCATCTGTACATCGCTACCAAATCTGAGTCCCTGATTGGTTAACTGCTTTAACTTTCAACATGCGTTCAATAGCCACGTGATTTGCATGTGAAGCCCGAAAACACTCATAAAACTTTGCATAGCGGTCCATAAATGTGATATTTTTACACGCAAAAGCCCAAATCGCTCATTTACATAGACTTTTCTTTGGAAGAAGCCGCTTGAATGAGTGTTGCCAAAGGCGGTGTGAACTAACTAACTAGTTTCTACTCCAGCTTCCAAAATATGAATGTTTGCATGTTTTCAAGCTTTAATTTGTTAAAAAAAAAACAATTCAGCTTTGCAATCTTTAAACCACTCAGAACTTTAACATCATCCTGTCATGTGCAACGCTTTAATTCTACCCACAGGCTATTATGGATTCATCCGACATGCAGTTAACCCTCAACGAGATTTACAACTGGTTCACAGGGACGTTCGCCTATTTCAGAAGAAACGCTGCCACCTGGAAGGTTAGCACACTCACAAACAGTCATCTCCACAATAGGTCTGATCAAACAATGAGATCCTCTTCACTCTGGTCAGAACGCAGTCCGCCACAACCTGAGCCTTCACAAGTGCTTCGTACGTGTGGAGAACACGAAGGGAGCCGTGTGGACTGTCGATGAGACGGAGTACCAGAAGAGGAGGCTGCAGAGGATCACAGGGTAAAACTCCTGCTCCTCACCGCACTGCCTTCAAGAGAACCAGTGAAAACCTGAAGGAGATGTTTCCAGAAACATCTCCGTCTCAGAGAAACTAAAACACTGCCAGCTTGATGTGGTATAAAAATCCAGGATTGCAGGTCAGACAAAGATAAGGACAAAATCACCAAATTCTAAACATATTGATGACTAAGGAAAATAAGCACATATAAAAATCTATAACTCTATTTGGAAAAACAAAGTTTGGTACATTTGCCCAACTTTTTTCTGGCACAGGAAATTCAAAGAAAACATTTTAACAAACATAGTTTATGATTGACACAGTAAGTTTCTGTCAAAAAGCTGCTTTTGTTTTGTCGTTTGCACTTACGCTTTTTAAGTATCAAAGAAATACTGAGCTACTCATTTGGTAGAAGATGTTTAGTGGACCAAATGTAGACAGATGATGCAAAAAGAAACCAATTAGTGACGATTTTCACTTTAAAGAAAATTATTAGAGTAAAAGTTCAGCTTTACTGTCATTGCACGAGTCGCACGTACACAGCGACAAAATTGAGTTTGCATCCATCCAGAGTGCTTGAGCAATATACAAATGTAAATTTTAGAAGAAGATTGTTATTAAAGATATTAACAGGACAAACAAGTCAAGTTCTGAAGTGCAAATAGAAATTTTGTGTCCACAGTAGAATGTAAACATTTTCCAAGCAGAAATTGTCAAAGTACATTTACATGACTGGGTGCAGTTCTATTAGATAGTTTATGTTCTTCAGACCTTGTTTGTTACAAAAACACAAACATGTCTTCGCCAACGCAGGTGCAATGCCTTAATCACATGCACACAGACAAGGGTTGACCCCATTGACTGTATATAGAGAACTGGACTGAAAAAGTGAGACTTAACCCATAGAAAACGACTTACTTTCAGTTCCAACCAAATGAAGTCAATTCAGTTGACAATTTTTCCATGATATGTCTGTCGTCATATTGGAACCAGACATCCTCAGAAAGCCGTGATTGGTCCGTGTCAGTCTTAGTCTACATTTCTATGGCAACCGCTCTCTCTAGTCAGCAGTGAGCATGTTAGAAGGCCACACGCCTTTCACTGAAAGCGGGTTCAGGAGAATCTGTCAATAAAACGCTGAGACAGTTTGATGTGAGGCCACCTACTTTCATTGAGGCATTTGATTGATCAGTTTATACCTTGAATAACCTGCGCTACAGCAAGAATATCATGTAAAAAATTAGGCTTAGCAAGTACATGTCAAGAAGATGTACCAGAGCTAGAATAGTTATTCCGACAAATAGAAGGACTGAGTAATAGCTGAATAAAAAGTCTATTGGATTTTGGCTTTTGGGACCAGCAGGTACTTCCTTTTTGAAACCCGAGAAGGGAAGGGTCACTCAGTCCAATTCTCATATACAGTCAATGGTTGTCCCATACTGGTGTTGTTGTGTTTTTGAGTTGTCTGAGGGTCCTATACAGGTGCGGTTACATCTTAAAGGAAGCGCAGGTGTGCCTTGCAGTTCCCTAGAGGTTCTTGCGGTCACCTCAAAGGCGTAATGAAAATGGAACGTATGATGGTTGTACTATGGTGAAGATAATGTAAGTTACACACACTTATGACATATGTGAGATGCTGTCACACATATGCTGACGCTCCAGTCATTAGTAGGTGCGAGTACTGACTCCTTACTGACCGTGTGCAAATTCTGCATGCACAAGGTGTGCAGGTGATGCGTAAGATGCCCTCAAAAACTATGCTCTGATTGTCAAATTTCCTCTTTTCTAACAGCCAGGCTTTGTGCACGAAGCGTGAACCTTTAACTTGAACAGCATTAACAGATGGGGTTGATAGAATGAAAAATCTGTATGACATCCCTGCAATTCACCTACTTCACCTTTGCTGACCCTTATATATTTCTGAAGTGTTTGCTGCGACCTGTGACCTGCAGCATGCTCGTGGAAAAAAACGTCCATGAACATTTTGGCCTTACTGGCTCACTGAATGAACTACGATCTTAAAATTTCATGTGTACAGACTTTCCCATTTTTCGCCCACAGACAGCCCACTTCCACCAGTAAGGGCAGTTATGACTAAGACCTAAGATAAAATCAGAGCTGATCTCCTTTCTTATTTCCCTTCATTAGTCCGATATTTTTGGAAAATGAGCAAAACTTTGACCTGTTTTGTATTATCTATTTTTAACTGGTAGGTATTCTTGTTTTTTTCTGCAGAAGTGCATCATTGATGAAAACCGTCTGCTCAAAACAAACCTTTGGGAAAAGTCTGCACACTAGCTTACAGGTGAAAATTAATTTCAGTAACTTTTTAAAAACAGTGTGTGAAACTAATGGGTCTGCAGTGCAAATATGTCCGATTCTTGCTCTAAAAGTGCTTAGCTGATGGAGTTAACTTTCCTGGTGCTCATGAATTTTTATGATCGATTGTTTTGGTGATCGCATTAACCTACAGTGTTGAAGTTCTCTGCAGGCTTCACCGGGACAGGCGTCGCTGCCAAGATTCAGGAAGCAGAGTCTGAGTGCCACCTCGAGGCGTCAGTTACAGGAGCAGAGAGCGGCAGATGACAGCAGCCTAAGGAAGCAAATCCAGCAGTGAGTTGGATTGTTTGCGATCTCAATCGGCAGCTGACTCATCCTGATAGTAAAATGTAAGTTCTGGATTCTTGCAGGGACTGTTTTGATGAGCTGAACGACCAAGAATGTACGTTGACAGTGGTAAAATCCATCAGCCAGCAGGACAGCGCAAAAAAAACCCATGACAAGCAGCTGTATGATCTCGAATGACCCCTCTCAGCCGCTGTTCTCCGTTTACATGAACTGAAGATCCAATGAGAGAAAGCATTTTTCAATTAGCTATATGGAACGTTAAATGTTTTCTGAATTGATACAGTATTTCAAGATTTAAAAATGAAACCAGAGAAGAATGCAGCCAAAACATTTGGAGTAAAAACAGCAAAAGTTTAAAGGAAAAAGAAGGAAAGGTGTCACACTGTTTAATTTTGAAGTCTTTTTTACATGGCTGCAAAACATAAATGCAGTGATGTGTAAAATAGAAACAATATCAGTTCAGAAAACAAAAAAAATCTGAACAGTTATCATTAGTTTAAAGCTACTGCCGTGTAAATTCCTGTTTGTTTTTTTAAAAGACATTATTCAAACTTTCAATATAAGTGTGTAAGCTGTAAACATCAGATTTTAGTCCCTGGTGGTATTTGTGCCGTGTATATTTTAAATTATGTAAGCATCTTTGATCTAAATAAATAAGAAAATGGCTTCAGACGACCAGAAAAAAAAACAAGATTAAACATCTCAAGTAGAGCTATTTTAAGTTTTGCTGATAATTGTAGCTTTCACTTTAATATTTTTCTGTTTAAAAACACCCAAGGCAGAATAAAATACACATTTGACTGTTCGTCTGTAACCAGAAAAAAGTCTGCTGAAAGAAACGCTTCTGTTTACATATTCAAAGTGCATTCTGTGTTGTTTTTTTTTACCTTTATTCTTTTAAAAATCTGAAATATTCTGTATTAAAGGATAAGTAGTTAAGAGTTGAATACATGTAAGCAACTATTCATAATTGTTGTGTATGCATCCTTGTCTTTTCACTTTAATAAAGATGCTGCAGCTATAAGGAGTAGACACTTGCTGTTTTTCTGTGCAAATAAATAAACATGAAAACTTGTGGATGCTCTTCTTATTTCTTATCAAACCAATACTTTTTTTCGTTGTCTTTTCTTTTTCTTTTGGATATCAGAAGAATAGTGGCTGCTACCTTATCCTAATAAAATCAAATCCTTTGATAAAAGCAGATTGTAGTTATCATCTCAATGCAACAATGAGAATGCTAGAGAAAAGGGGTGCATTGGTTTTTTTTTTTAGGAATTTGAAAAGCACAAAGTACAGTGATGTTCATAAGATCTGTGCAGAGCATGAAAAATACTAAATTCTGCAGCTTTGCTGGTGATGCTACATAACAATCTAAATATTTGTTTTTTCCAAACATAGTTATGGCACAGTGACACTATCTTCTGAACTTAAAGTGGAAGACTACTTACTTTTTCAACAATACAGTATTTTCCATTTAGAGTGTAAAAACTTTCAGACTGCCCCTGCGACAGACTGGCGACCAGTCCAGGGGTGTACCCTGCCTTCGCCCATGAGTAGCCGGGTTAGGCTCCGGCAACCCTGTGACCCCGAAAGGGATAAAGCGGATTGGAAAATTAATGAATGAATGAAACTTTCAGACGACATAGGTCTGCGTTCAGCTACACAAGTGTCTCCAATTCTTACTCATTTTTACTTAGAACATTTTTTTTAATCACTTCATATCATAATGATCAATTCAGGGAAACACAGACAACAGTTTCCAACAGGCAGGAGGCTAAAATCCCAACTTTATAAATTCAGATTAGATAGGATCGAATGATCACACATACATTCTGAGAAAAGTACAAAACCGTAAAGATGATCTAAACACAGACTGGTTTGTTGCTGCTCTCCTCCCTTTTGGGAACCATGTGGTTCCAAGACCCATAAGTGTGGAGCCAGGATCACTGCCTAGTATCCTCAGCCCCGACACAAACTCCAAACAGTGACACTGTTTGTCCCATTTTATGCATATTTTAACTCACCCATCCATTTTCCTAATCCTTTTATGTAGGTCGTAGGTTGCTGTAGCCAACCCAGCTACTGTTGGCCAAGGTGGGGTACACGCTCAACAAGGGGTGCCCAAATCCAGGCCTCGAGGATCGACCTCCTGCTGGTTTTCCAGAAACCCTGCCTCATCTGCTGCAGATTACCTGGATAAGGTGTGTTTAGCCAATAAGGAGCTTCAAAAGCAGGTTGGTTGGAATGCATGCAGAACATTGGCCCTTGAGGCCTGGATTTGGGCACCCCTGGTCTGCTGGAGAAAACCCACACATGCACGAGGAGAACATGCAGAATCCACACGAGATGGGATTCGCACCAGAGCCCTGTCACTGTGGAGCGAGAGCACCAACCACTACACCATCGCGCAGCCCAGAACTCATTCAGTTTGTTTTATTTTAAGCTTGGATTTTTGATTCTGATCATGATGAATGTTTGTGATTGTTTAAGACCCTCTTAAGTTATTGGTGTCAAATTGTTTTGCTGATCATCCTGACAAGATTCAAATGACATTTTTGGTGATGCTGTTTTAGAATCCTTAATGCAATCAGAGAAAAACAGAAATTATTTTTAAAAAGCACTGAAATTAAATCAACATATCACTAAGATGAATGACAAAAGAAATGTAAAAAATATAAATGAGCTAAAAGGTAAAAATTTGGATTGAGCTTTTTGGTTGCTCTGGTTTTAAAGCTTTTGCTGGAAGGTAACGAGTTAGACGACAGGTTGCAGGAAAATAAACAAGATTGTTTCAATCAGGAGGGAATCTTGGTTGCAAACTGAGCTTTTAAAGTATTACAGCCATAACAAAATTAATGGACAAGCAATCCAAACCTGATGACAACGTCATGTCTGCCGCTGCGTCTGTTATCTTCACAGCCAAACACAGAACAAAAGGTTTTTCATCTTCCTGTTTTGACTAATGTCAGCGCCTGTCTTTGTTGATATCATGTTTGCTTTTTGTTTGCTTCTGCCTCTCAGTTCCGTCTTTGATTCCCTGTCAGGATATTAGAAGACATTTTTCCCTGGCTGTCTCTCAGTGTGGCGGCTCCGACTGAACGGTTTGTGTTGCTTTGATGTGCCACATGCTCACTGTGAGGCAGACGAGTCAATGCTGTTTTTCAGACTGGCGTTTCTGACAGCAGTTAGTCAACAGCCCCTTAGTTCTGTTACATGATTCAGTTTCAGTGTATAAACTCATTGAGTTCACACTCACATCTGTGAAACATTATTAAACCATTGTTTTGATTTCTTCTTTTTCAGGATGGCAGGGGGCAGAGAGCCTGTCCTCTGCTAATCAAACACTAGGAACGATTTTTTCTGGTTTTTATTTGTCTTAGAATTCAAAACACTTCTTGTTTTGTTCATATTGACATTCTGACTAATATTTCATACATGCATTTGTGCTTTGAACAAACAAAAAGCGGCACAGAATAAACTAAATACTTGACAATCCTGCAGGCAGCTTCAAAACAGATTAAAGGTGGTGCTAGAAGGTGACCTGGGATTTAAAACAAACAATACTACCAGAATTTTTCGACCATAAGTTGCTCCAGAGGGCTGCATGGTGGAGCAGTGGTTAATTCTCACAGCAAGATGACCCAACTGGGACCTTTCTGTGTGGAATTTGCATGTTCTCCCCATGCATACATGGATCTTCTCCAGCTTCCTTCCACACTTTAAAAACATGTATTGTGGGTGAATTGATGACTCTCAGTTGTCCCTATGTATGAGTGTGTGGTTGTGGCCCTACGACAGACTGGTAACCTGTCTAGAGTGTACCCAGCCTTCACTCGACAGCCGCCAGGCTAGGCTCCGGCAGCCCCGTGACCTCATCAGAGATAAAACGGGTAAAAAAATAAACAGTTTGAAGTCACTCTGGAGCAGGGACAGAGTCATGGGGGACTCCCAGCAATAAGCTTTGAGCCCCCCATCCTTGCGTCAACGTAATTATTGACAAAGATCAAGAAATCTTTAAAATAAGCTCTTGATAACCATTATACCTAAAGGACCACTCCACTGAAAATTGTTTTTTTGTGTTTTTAACATGTTCTTGTAGTATTTTTTATTTTTTTGCATTTCTGAGTATTTCTAAATTCAAACCGCGTTGTATAAAAAAACTGGATGCTTGTAAAAGCTTGGACAAATGACGACAATTGGACAAATTGCAATTCTGGCTCAAAACTGTAGAGCTGGATTGATTCAATATTGCTCACCATAATTTTTGCACCGCTAATGTTAGCTTGAAACAATAAGCTTGTGGATGAGCGTGCAGACAGAGCTATCAACGACAGGGAGGGGGAGGAAGCCGGGTTGCTCTGTGCCAACAGTCCCGCCCACCGCCCAGAATCGTATTTATAATGAGCTACTGCTCTATGTGTAAAATTCATTCATTCATTTTCCAAGCCGCTTTATCCCTTTCGGGGTCACGGGGTTGCCGGAGCCTAACCCGGCTACTCATGGGCGAAGGCAGGGTACACCCCTGGACTGGTCGCCAGTCTGTCGCAGGGGTATGTGTAAAATATGTCTTAAAATAAAACAACTAAGACTTTTAGATTTTGGCTAAAAACAGCCCAATCGTAATTAAAAGAATACTGGGAACGATTTAACAAAAGAAAAATATATGGTTGGAGTGGGACTTTAAGCATTGCAAAAAAAAAAAAAAAACATTAGCAAAATTCTTTTAAAAAATTATATAAAAACCATTATAATGATTATACTGTTAGAAATACGTATTTTTGATCCTTTCATCTGTTGTGGTCTTCCACTCTGCTGTTCTCATTTGCCCAACTGCCACTCTTCCAAAGTCTTCTGCCCCCCTACTGCCCGTCCATGTAAAACGTTCTAGCTCCGCCCCTGCTCTGGAGTAAAAATCGCTCTGGAGTATAATAGTCTCACGGTGTAGGACTGAGCAATGCTTCTTCTTCCTCACTGCTGTCAGTAGCAAATACTGATCCACACACCTACAGCACCCTCTAGTGGTTGTTACTTTTTATTTTTTAAAACAATCACATGTGTTGCACCCCCTCAGCCAAACTATTTGTACTGTGTTGTGAAAAACATATGTGGGTTAAAAAAGGTAAAAATATAAGAATATCAGTATAATATTGTAATGCACCTTGATCCTAAAAAATAATTGAATTTGTGCAACTATTCTTTTCTACAATCAAAAAGCATTTAGATTCTGAGGTTTTAAACAGTCATTTTATCTCTCTCTGAGTTCGTTTCATCCGCATGCATGTGTTGCATTACCGTATATGCACTGAATAAATTTTTGAATTCAACAATTAACTTTTTTTTTCTCGCTTATTTACGAGTATAATGTGCCAGGAACAAAATTAACTAAATATAAATCAAGTGTACAGACCCTGAAATTATTTTTTTCTGCAGGTTTCTGCATTTTACATTTAGCTGAGAAAAGTGCTTATTCCAGAAAAATGCATGGATTTTGTGTGTGTGTGTCTGTGTGTGTGTATGTGTCAGTTGGTGGGGGGCATACATCCAGACATCAACTCACACCTTTGTGGGGCATGTGTCTCTTCTGTGTCAAGTGATTAAAAGCACTGACAGTGAGAATGCAGACTAAAAGTACACCAGGGGGCCCTGCTGTTTTATCAACACGACTAAAGTGCCCACTGACATACTGGAGAGGAGAATGTATTTATGGAAGCAGCACACAACAGTACAAAGACGTGTCAGACCACAGCTCAGAGTCTCCTGAGCTGTGAGTCATGCTGGGTGTTGGAGGTTTCCTGGCTCCTCAGCGCAGAGAGAGGCAGGAGGACGAAGACGGTGTTTGGGGGAACAGCCATGAGAGTCTGACATGTTAGCAGAGAACCATTTAGGTGTGGAAGAGAAGGAGAAACAGAACAACTGGACTGAAGGCAAGTACTGAAGATCTGAGCAATAATCATTCACCAAAAACCTGTGTTGCGCAAAGCAGTTGTGGGTTTTATTGCTCGAATTGCTACCAAAATGATCATAACTGTGCTAGTATTGATTTGTTAAATGTTAGCCAAAAACATGTTATGGGATCTCAGATACAATCATGGGAGCTTTTTGGGGGAAAAAACGGTGGCTCTGTCAATAGATATTTGATATTTATACTTATTATTTTCATATTAAATTGTTTTTAATGCTGTATTTGACAGTCAGCGGAATTTTCTCTCATTTCAGATAAAAGATTAAGTTTTGTTTCTTATATTGCTGCAGTACAGCTGATTCATTGGCTTCATTTTCCATCTCATCTTAACAAAGAATTTTCCAGTTTTGATGACTAAAAAAAACAGCTTGCAGGCAATTATTTCAAGATTACATTTTATCCTGTTTCCATTCCATGTACTTTACGTCAGGAAACATGTTGATAATGTAAGTAAGAGACAGAACAGTGAGTTTAAAGTCTGATAAACGTATTAATAAGCCAATCTCTGATCTTTGTCTCAGCCTTATCTTACCCAGCATGCTTTTCTGTTGATGAACTTGGTTTCAAACCAGCTAAGGAAATCCTTTCAGTGTTGGAGCCTGTTAGCAGAGGAAACGCTGACCCCACCGCCCTCATCAGCAGTTAAGTGGAAACAATGCAGTGGGAAAGCATTGATGGTATTAATGTGGATGATGGACAATAATGTAATATCAGCTTTAATGTGGAGAAAAAGAAGTTTAGAAAGAATTATAAGTTAAAAGAAAAAATGTTGCTACCTTGTTTTGCTTACAGTCTGTCCAAGCAGAATGTTATAAAGCATTTTGTGAGACTGTCAATGAAATGACATTATGTAAGTTTAAACTTGAAAGTTACACTTGACAACAAAAGTTAACCCTTCTGTTTCTATTTACAGCTTTTGTTTTTAGAAAGACACGTTTTAAAAGTTTAAGGGCAAAAATAAAGAGTTGCTTTCACAACTTGATTATAAAGCTACAGACACACCAGGCACGTGACGCACATTTACCCCATGGTGTTCACACTGGAAGAGCAGGGAGAAGCTTCTTCTTCTTTTCCTTTTTGTACTGTCTTTCACAGCACTATTCCGATCATGTGAAAAACTTGGGCTATGTCTGAAGAGATTTGACTTAGCTTTGCCAACACAAAGCTAAGTCAAGAGAATACAATGATGAAGCCTTTCTTGCTCAGACCTGTGTGTCTTCTATGTCTGAAAACCCTTGCAGCTGACAGTATGAGACCCAACAAATTAAGAGGACACCTTGAAACATTACACCCCAGTAACGTCAATAAACCGCTCCATTTTATTTATTTTTTGGTGCACAAAATATGGCTGGGAAAAAGCAGGGATTGCAGGCACTGATCAGGCGCGTTTCCACAAATGCACAATGGACCCACTGTGTTTTGCACACAGAAGCGGTTGCATTGAGACAGATGAGTCTAGAATTAAACGACGTCCTGACAGATGTTATTAGAGTGGTCAATTCAATCAAAACAAGACCCCTGGAAGCGTGGCTGTTCTCCACACTTTGTGAAGAGATGGGAGCAAAACGATCGTTTATTTACATTTTTTTAGTCTCTAGCAGCAGGAATGTTTAGGATTTTGATATGTTATTAAAGTTAAACATATTTGGCTTATTTTCTCACAGTTTTGTCGCGGTGGTGTGAACATAGCTTAATGGTTTCATTTCACTTTGTCAACTGTGTCAAATAGTTTTCAAAAAGACACCAAAAATGTTTTCATACTTAATCTCAGCAACCACAGCAGCCATAAGTATTTCTATAGAATAAATCCTAACTTTACATGGCTTTAAGTGCTATAATTTAGACTTTGTGTACTGTTGGTTGAAAACACATTGATGAGGCCACATAAACTTTTCTCGATCACAAAATTAAGAAAGTCAGATGGTTTACTGGATCCACTCTTATTCTACAGTCGCACTGCCCTCGGAAACATGCGTTCAAGCAACTATTTCTAATAAAAACCTATGTAAATGTAGGTATATGTGCTGTTTACTGAACACTATGCCAGTTTCTACGCGTGGCCACTGAACGCGTTTTGTAAGTTCAACCAGTAAACCAATCAGGGATTCAGATTAGGTAGTGGTGGGGATGGGGTCCCTTTCAATTCACAAAAGTGCCAACCAACTCTTTGAAAATTGATCATGAAGGAGAAATTAATAATCGCGGTTTGAGTCCGGCTGGAATTCTATGACTCCAAGTCTTTCTTAAATCAGAATAGAGCTGCAAAAGAAAAAAGCCTGGAACAAGAGTCCCAAGATTAGCACCACTTTGACATTTTACACCCAGCCTCTTCCAGCTGTAGGTGGCAGACATGCACTATTATCGGGTAGTGTTAGTCCAGTGTGAAAACTATACCCTAAAAGTGCGTCACATGCCCAGTGTGAACATTTTTTTCATTGAATAAATAACTTTTACAAGTACTAAAGGAAAGATTAGAAATTTTCTGCTTTTTAAAAAAAAACTCATAAATCAGTATCTCCTAGAATGTCCCCTTGTTGAAAAATAAAACAAATAAGAATATATAGTTATATATATATAGTTATATCTTCAAAGTCTAATTAATTATAAAAGGAGTTTTGCATCACCTAATCTTTTCCTGTCTGTCTGGTGTCTCCAGTCCAACCTCTGCTAGCTGCAGCTCCACCAGGGGAGGCCACACAAGAAGCAGCAGCATTTCAAAAACCCCTTCTGCACTATCAAAGGAGTACATGTCCACCATGTGGCCTCCCGGTTCCCGAACACAGAGCGCAGCCTGTTCCTCAGCTGAAGAACTCGGAGTACAGCGGCAAAGGGAACAAAAGTGGCAAATCTGGATCCCACCAAAGTGCTGCTGAACCAGCTGGTAGGAGTTATGCTAAACATCAACTGAGACTTTATAATGAACACAGATCAACATACACTGTGGTATTCATCTTATAAACAATATGAACTAAATTAGTTTATGTACGATGATCACATTTCAAAGAAAGTAATACAAATATGATACAGTTCCGTTCCGAATGCGATGCATCAGATGTGTTTTATTTGGTGAAAACGAGAGAGGATCACAAAAATGGAGTGAACTTTCAGTAAACAAACAAAAACTGGAACCAAAAATTGTCATTCGAAGTATTGAATAAGAAAAGACTTTTCAGCACAGAGAGAAATCAAAATACTACTACTATTAAAATAATATTGCATCCTCCACATAGATAACCACCTTAGATGATATACTTTATAATAAGGTGCTCTCATCCCAGGTTTGTGTGAAAAACACACAATGTGTTATTTCTTTGCCTGCAGACAGTTAGCTTTTCCAGAGAAGCTCTACGTTCTAAAGCAGCATAAACACGGGAACATTGGTTCTTCATTTTCTTTTATGTGGCTTTTAATATCACAGTTAAAATATTGTTTAAACACAAAAGTAAGTTAGGCTGCATGGCTTCACACATACTGGAATTCCACGACTACAAGAATGACCATGGCAGGCATTTCAACTGTAGACATTTTGTATTATATTTGGATTTTAATGAAAATCATTTTAAAAACTGGTAAAACACAGAAAGAAACGAATTGAAAACTATAATAATGGAGTCTTTCACTTTCACCAAAAAATAAAAACTTATTCTTTTTATGTCATGGAATGTACCTCTTATCAGCCTTTTTTCATTCATGGCAACCTGCATAACATTTCTTTTTAACTTGTCTCTCTCGGGTTTAGAATGAAGCTTTATCTTGTTTTCAACATTAGAAAGCATAAATAACAACAAGACAATAGAGCTGAAGATCAGGACAATAGCAAATAGTGAAACATAACACCCCCTGTAAAAAAAAAAAGGAGTCAATTTGATTGCTATGGTTATTTGGGATGAAGTGAAACTGAATGTCATCATCCAATCAGTGATGTTTGATACTACCTACCTTTTCCGGTGTCATTTTTTAACATTTCCTTTTGATTTCTGGAAACTATTGTTTTTCAAAATGTTTCATTTTTTTATTGTGTTTTGGTTTCTGGAATTTTGTATTGATTTATAAAATGTTGTGCTGCATTTTTTTATTCCTTGCTTTGTATTTTTAATAGTTGTTGTGATCTTTAATATGTTTTTGAGCTGTTGTGATTTGCATTTCAGGGCCACCGTAGGAAGGCCATTCTCAAACCCTCCCTATCAGAACACACCCTTCAAACTCCAAAACAGAACTCAAGAACAACAGCATCTGCAGATAATGAGAAATGAAATGCTTTCAAACAAAACAGGGGAAACAGAAATGTGAAAACAACATAGCAATTCTTTTAACTGAATTTAACCCTGCAGAACCAAACTAATCTTTTTTTTTTTTACTTTCAAAATTTATTTAATTATTTATTTTTTGTTTGTTAATTTTAGGTAGCACTAATTACAGCGGCCAAAAAAAAAAAAAAAACTAAAATAATAATTAAAAGGAAGGGGGAAAAAAAGAAATAGAGCAGCCAAATGTGACCCTGTGTGTTCTTCAGGGCTCAAAAAGAAAACACAGTAAGCAGTAGAAAGAAATAGAAAAAAATTTAAAAAACATTTATTTAGCTACTTCTCTACAAAAATGTATACCCTTTTAGGAAAAGTTAAGGTCCTTTTGGTCCATGGGTGTTTTTTTGAATAAGTTATGACACTGCAAATTTAGAAGCAAGTTTTTTTAATCTTACCGGATTAAACAAATGTTATCTTTCTACAACATCTTGTTTATCAGAAAGTGTTGTGTCCATGAAGTGATGCATCAAAATCATTTCTTCTGCCACAGCTTTTATCTTTGCAGGCATTAGTATAGTTTCGTAGAGGGAGTGCTTATAATTTGAGCAGCAAAGCAGAGGACTATTGAGCCTTCTCTCTGGGGACTTCTGCTGTCTTCTTTTCATTTGCTTTCTTCAGTAAACAGGATGAAACAGCTGGGTTTGCATGAGCTCTCATACAGCAGCGTTGGTGAGGTTAACTCATGCAGGTTTTCTGCGCCTAATTTGGCTAACGGGGCAATTATCATGTGACGACTTCCTGCTTGTTCATGTTCATCACTGAAAGCTCTGCCTGGCCTTTTGTGTTTTCCCATGAGAACGGAAGGAAGTTCTGATTAAACAAACACAATCACATTTGATCACTCTAGAAATGTTTTCTCTTTTAAGTGTTGGATGGCAACAAACATCCAAGAGATTAATTTTTGGGGTTAATGGAATTGTTAATCCCTGCATTTGACAGGCTTTCAGAAGACACAACAGCTGTTGTGCGGCCTCACATTTTTTCCCTCGTTTCCTCCACAGATTCTTGTTTTCACCTGCTGCTGGCTTGCTTGTGGTGTCAGTTTTCAGTGCTGCTTTTGGGCCTGCTGGAGGCCTGCGCCTCCTGTCTGCAGGGCCTCTGCTCCTCCTGCTGCCACGCCTGCGCCCGCTGCTGCTCGTCCGTTTGGGACACGCCGTTGGAGGAGTTCAACTGCCACGCTCACTGCCACTCGGTTTTGTTTGAGTCGTGCTGCGAGCCAACCGAGTGTCTGGAGTTTTGCCTGGAGTGCTGTGAGATCTGCCACCGTGGCTAGAACGTTCTTCACCCAAACTTAAAGACTTTTTCTAACAGTCCTGTATTAAAGTAAATGCTTGAAATCTTACGTTTTCTGCAATCTTGTTGGTTATGGAGTGTAAAAAAAATTGAAAAGTTTTTGTTTTATCTAAAAAAAAAAGCAATCTATCTTTTGCAGAAACAGCTGTTTATCTCATGCACTACAGAAAAAAATGTATTGAGTATAGAAGATAAAAAATAAACATAGAAATAAATGCAACATTAAAGAACAAATTTAATTAACCTAATCACAAAACCTGAAACATGATTTTAAAGTTTAGAAATATTTGTAGAAGTCCAAATATAAAACAAGTTAAAAGCACAATAGATGCAAAATACCTCTTGCATCCACATGCATGGATTTCGGGTTATATTAACACAGGAGTCAATTATGTGTAACTGGGGCCCTTTGACTGCAAAAAACAAGCATAACAAGGTTAAAAGAAATCAATTAATATAAATGTATTTAATATTTTTGAGTTTATTAGAGCTAGGATATTTGAACACGTGAGCGTTTTTGTTTTAATGAATGTATTATTTTAATAAAAACAAAACAAAAAAAATGCAGGAACTTCATATAAAATGTAACAGACTTCAAATGTCTTTAAAAGGTAATGAAACGACTAGACTACTATGATTTGTTTATATGTTGCTTGTAGTTAGATTTTTTTTTTAATTATTTGCTACACTATTCAAACATGTCTTTGTTTATTTAATACTTGTAGCTGTTTATCTAGACGTGTTTGTTTATTGGACATATACTTGTTATTCAGCCATGTAGTTATAGAATGAATTAAGCTCACTTTTCTTTAATAGTTTTAGCACATCACCTGTCCGTCCGGGGTTGAGGATCCCTCCTTCATGTGGGCAACCCTGAGGTTTCTTAGTCCCCACCCACCCCAATAAGATAGGGTTTTTTTTTAATGAGTTTTTCCTCACCGCGAAGGAGGGTGTAAGGGCAGAGATGTTTGTTCAGCTTAGTCTGTTTTACAACCAGCTATTGTTTACTTTTACATGTTTTATAGTTTTTTTTGCTTCTTGCAATATATTGAGAATCAGTCCAATGAGACGGCTATGGCTGTAATATTGGGCTATATAAATAAAATTGAATTGAACTGAATTGAATTGAATTGAATTGAATTGAATTCTGCAGTTTTAGCAGTTGGCCATTGACTGTATAAGAGAACTGGACTGAGTAATCCCTCCCCCCCACATTCCAAACAGGAAGTACCCTCTGCCTCCAAGAAGCCAAAATCCCATAGACTTCTATAAAGAAAAAAACAGAAATAAACAGCGACTGAACTGACTTAATTTTGTTAGAGCTGGAAGTAAGTCATTTTCTATGGGGGACGTAACACTTACTCGATCCACCTTTCATACAGTCTGTGGGTTGGATGCAAAGTCACAAATCACAGTAAAAACAACAGGTTAAAACGAAATTGAATCAGACACGGGGGAGACAAAGCTAGGTAGTAATTCTGCATGTTTCAGTGTCTTGATGGTAGAATGTAAAACAATTCTGATAGCTCAACAAGATTACAAATGTAAAAGAGCTAACTTCTTAGCAATCTTTTACAAATTCTAAGCTTATTTCTTCCTAATCTATTTAATGAAACTCATTAGTTTTGTTTTGAAGCCCATCTAAACGGTTGATCTGATCTTTTCTCTTTACACTTAATTGTGTTAATATTGTGTTAATATTTTGTTTTAAGTAAAAAAAATAAAAAGCAAAATCTAGACTCTGTGGTTAAAGAATGCATTAGGCACACTCACCATATCTACAGTTCAGACCTCATTGCACAGAAGGGCTTTGGCTTAACAGAGTTCAAATAAATGAGAAAAACTCAGAATGTGAAAAGTTCCAACCCTTGTCTCTGCTGTTTGCTTCATACGATCGATCAACAGAGAGTTTTGAGTTTCACAGAGAACAGAAACAAATGAAAAACCTACCAACACTTTCCTCAACACTTTGCATATTTGTCAAAAAAGCACTTAAAGCATGAGACAGATGCTCACTGCCTCTGGATCTTTGAAGATCTGAGTCAGCTCCTTGAAAGCAGCACTTGACAGCAGAGAAGCAGAGTAAACAGCCAAAAATAAAACAAAGCGGTGCTGTCAATGTGAACGGGCACGCCAAAAGGCTCGTTTAAAACATGTTACAGCTCATGAATCCAATTTAAGTGTCCCTTTTTGCCCAACACACTTTGGATTGTGGAGAAAACAGATGTCTAAATCGAAGCGTGGCAAGAGCGCAGTGGAAAATGAACACTCAGGTTTGTTCCAGTTGTCTCCACTGATTTGTTCTGCTGATGTTTCCCTCCCTAGCTGTTCAATAACAGATTGTTGAACTGCAGCCTCACACAAACACTGAATGCTTGTTGACTTGGCATCCGCACCAAGAGAAACCTTTCTAATTTGACATAAGATTATAATATTCCTTCAATTGTATTTAAAGCGCCTTTCAAAAAGCACACTGTACAAAAAGGCAAAGGTCAATAAATTCACAAAAATGTTCATAAATAATAATAAAAAAAAAAACTAAAATAAATTCTAGAAATCAGCATCAGCTGCAGGGGAAGCTGATGGAAAGATTACATTAGAGAAAATGGGACGAATGTGTCCCAAATTAGATAAATGAACATATATGCTACTGCTTTATATTGAGCTTCAGTTAAACAATTTTTCAAATGGTCACACCTGGAACAAGTGGGACTGACTTAGCTTTAGTTAAGTTCACATAAAGTTGAACATTTTTCAGTTAAATCTTCAACAAATGTCACAAAAATGTTGTAAACGCAACTACACTTTAAATAATGCCAAATAAATAGTTTAAATAAATGAAGGAGAGAGCAAAAAGACATCTAACAAAGAAAAGTGTGACTCCTAAAAGTTGTTCATCCATCTTCTTCTGCTCATCTGGACCCAGAGCATGGAACCAGCAGTCTCAGTGGACTGCATGTTAAGTAAAGGTTGTTTAAAAAAAAAATATATATATATATATATATATATTTATATATAATTAATAAAATGAATATCTCACACTAAGAAAAGACAAAAGAAAGTGGGTTTTTGTAAAAGACAAAAAAAAAAAGAGGAAGAAAGCTGCTCCTGCCATGAAGTAACAATTTTTTTAAAAAAAGGAAAACATTTTGCACACACTTGCTGGCACACAGTGGTCAGCTGATGGCGTCTATTAATTCCCCAGCAGGATGGATCAGAGTACAGGCAGTGGTGAGGACTCCCAGCATCAGCTGCTCCAGCAGCAGGAACCTGGAGAGGAACAACAGCAGGGACCATGAGAACAAGAGCAGAGAGTGGACAAAAGTGTCCAAACTAAAAATCTTCCATCGCACAAACACTAATGAACTCTGAAACACACGTTATTCTACTCTGACTATTATAGCCATGCAATAATACCAGTGTCACAAACACCAATATACTCATGTACAAATACTGCAATCCACTTCAACTCCTCTGAAGATAATCTGTAACCTTATTTCATTATAACTTTTTCTGCAAAAAATAATAAAACAAATGGACTAAAATTATATTTCAATGTATGTTTTTGATATTTTTGAATCTTCTAAATACTTAGCAAAGACTCTCCATAAAACATGTTCTTGCAGGTCTGTCTGCAGCCCACAAACAGATCAAAGCTGCTTGTTAAAGCGGCATTACTTCGTTTATTTCCAACTGCAGCTGTTTCCACTGAGATCAAACTGTCATTAACAAAAGTTACAGACAATGTGCTCCAGAGAATGATGTTTGTCTTTCAAAAGATGCGTCACGAATCAAAGGTTTAAGACTAAAAAAAAAGCAGGAGTGCAGGTGGATAAAAATAAATCCACAAAAATGATCTCACTTGAAAAAAACAAACACTGAAGACAACTTTGGAAATAGAAAGAGAAATGCAAAAGAAAACATTGAAATTTCACTTTTTAGACATTCAATGATAAAGATGTGGAGGAGAAATGTACAATAACAAGCAAACAATTTAGAATGCCAGGAGAATATACCAGGGATAACAATAATATACCTTTTCAGTAACAATATAAAAGTAAAATCTAAAATATTTTTAAAAGGAAAAGAAAAAACCCATTAAATTCTAGATCTGCATCCCCAACGAACTCCAAATTATCATGAGTCTTGACAGCTCTAAGGTCTGCAGAGAATTTCACAGATCTGATATAGTTTTTAATTACAATTAATAAAATATTACATTGGTTTTTTTTTAGATGAAAATGTACATTTCTGGATATAAAATGTAGCTTGTATTATAAATAGATTAATTACAGTTGTGCTTATAAGTTTACATACCCTGGAAGAAAATATGATTTCTTGGTAATTTTTCAGTGAATTTTTAATGATATTCTGCTGCTCTGCAGACAATATTTCCTATAAACTAAACAGGCCTTTTGATTTAGGTGAAAAACTATACAATTATAATTAAAAGACCACTGGGAACAATTTTAAAACGGATAAAAATATAGCTGGAGTGGGACTTTTGTGGAAAGGTGTAAACAGTCAAAAAAAATGAAGCAATAATAAAACATTTTTAAAAAGAATGCTCTTCCCCACTTCACAAAGCAGTGGCGCCACCAGCTGTTGGCCATGAGTGGCCACCCCTGGCCAACACCTGGTCACCCCAAAGGCCACCCCACGGCCTCCTCACTTGACCGATTTACAACATTGATTCATGACCGTTTGCCTTCTTCCTGGGAGCCATGCTCTTTTTTGTTTTACATATGCATTTGCGCTCGCCCGCTATGGAAGTCCAGAAGAGACAAAATGAAATATATAAGCCATTAAATTGTTAAAAAAAAGTGTCATTAATTATTCAAAATTGGCATTAAATAAATAAAATTGGAAATCAAGACATAGATGTTGAAACATATGTGGCATTAAAATATAACAGTTGCCATTGAAAAACACATTTAAACATTTATTGACATATTTATTTATTTCATGGCCAGTGTGGGATGGAGAAGACAAATTGAAATGAATATTTTTATTATGAAATAAGTAAATGAAAGTGTCATTAATTATTTAAAATTGGAAATATCTATCCATCCATCCATCCAACCCTTTTCTTCCGCTTTTCCAGGATCAGGTTGCAGAGCCAGCAGTCTAAGCCCAGAGATGCCCAGACTTCCCTCTCTCTGCTCAATTCCTCCAGCTCCTCTGGGGGGGACCCCGAGGCGTTTCCAGGCCAGCCAAGGCACATAGTCTCTCCAGTGTGACCTGGGTCTTCCTTGGGGCCTCCGTCCAGTGGGACATGCCCGGAACACCTCTCTAGGAAGGCGTCCAGGTGGCATCCGAACCAGATGCCTGAGCCACCTCAACTGGCTCCTCTCAATGTGGAGGAGCAGCGGCTCTACTCCAAGCTCCTCCCGGGTGATCGAGCTTCTCACCCTAGAGAGGCCTCACCCTAAAATTGGAATAAATTAAAAGTGTAATTAAATGTGTCAATATTTTATCAAGATTAATTTTTAAATGATTTAATTACATATTTATTTATTTCATGATTTAATGACACATTTCATGGTCCCGTTTGCAGCGTTTCATTACGTCATCTGTCAAACTGTCCCGTCAAACTCAGAGGGCGTGGCTGACTCAGGTAATCTGTTCTCCATTGTTCTTGCATAGTTTGAATCTCATTAGGACTGCTGATCTCATGAAACTCAGGAATTTATTGAAGTTAAGTTTAAAAGGTTATATTCTGTTTTGATTGTTCACCTGTCAGTCAAACCAGGTTAAAGCTGATAGTCATCCTCCAAAACTGTTATCATTACTGTTAATAACCTTTAAGTGTCTGGTTTACAGTTCTTCATTGTCAGGTCATCTGTCTTATCCACTTTTTCTCTGTGAGTTTTGTCATGTTTAAGTTGTTTAAGTTTCTGTCACCAAGCCCAATCCTCTACATTTTGGGTCCAAGACAACCAGTTCCTGACACAACATGGCAGCATCCATATTGCAAAAAAATGGCAACTGAATTGATTTCATTTCACTGGGGCCAGTAACATTCCTTTTCTTTAAGGGACGTCACACTAACAGTCCAGTTCTCATAATGGTTTAAAGTCCCATTAGCTCCCATGCAACTAGGCGTGTGAAATTTCCTTTCCCCATTTGTCCCATCTCCTGGGGGAGCAGAGAGCTGCAGACACAGCAGCACCCAAGAACCATTTGGTGGTTTAACCCCCTTAATCCAACTCAATCCAACCTCTTACTGCTGAGTGTCAAGCAGTGGGGCTTTGGGTCCCATTTTTAGACTCCTTAGTGTGACTCAAACTGGATTTGAACTCACAACCTTCCAGTCTCATGGCGGACACTGTACAAAAAGGCCACTGAGCTGGTTTTAATGTGTCTTCACTGGCATTTAAAGGGTTAACTGATGCTTTTGTTCAAATAAAAAAATGTACATATCCAAAATCCTTTTAAACATCGTAGCTCAAACTTCTAACTTTAAATTGATCTCTGCTGTTATTTTGTGGGCAATATTTTGCAGATTATTGGCATCTTTTACCTAAACAAATGCTGCTATTTGCTCCCTTCAAACATCCCCACCATCAATACGTCCCCACCACAAACCACAAAATAAAATCCTCTAGTTTGCAAACCATTTTCCATTAACCATTAAATGAGACAATGTGTTTGTGTATCATCTCTACTAGATTGTCTCTCCTCCCTTTGGTCCTACATGCATCAGCCTCAAATGTCAGATATTCACCAGTTAAACCTCCATGACAACGGTGGTTCATCATAGCAGCAGTGCTACACAGTTTCGAGCACAGAAAGTTCCCTGACATTTTCAAATGAAGGATAGAATGTGCTGCTGTCTTGATACCAGTCAGTTGAGCTGTCAGTGTTTGAGATTCTGATAGAAAAGCCATTTAATCTGATTAGGAATCTTATGTTGCATTAGTGTGTTTAGTTTCGATGCAGCTAAGCATGTTTTAGAGATAAAACATCAAAAAGAACATTTTATTATCATGAATGTTGATGAAGTTGCAGAAAAAAGTCCAACTGACGAGTGGAGATAAATGAATCAACGTGATTTTTTTGCTTACATATAAATGATTACATCGCTGACTTACTCTTCTATTCTTCTGGGTTGGACATGACATGTGTATAAATAGGTGTTGTCCAGTTTCAAACTCCACTTGTTTTTCAACCAGAGAGGAAAAACACATTTCTAAGGTAATTATGGCTTTTGATGAAAAAGTTTAACATAATTTCCAGAATAAAATTTCTAATCCAATCTGAGCAATTCAATACATTTCTATTTAAAAATGTTTAAGATAAAAACAAGTGTGGCAGATAAATGTGTCGCTATTTTCATTAGCTTTGAATTGACTTTATTACGTTGCTTTTATTCTAAATGGATCACACAGTTATAGGAATTGTATCATCTTTTTAAAAAATATCTTTATTCCAATTCTGCCTTTAGATGATCGTGGAGAGTCTTTTGCTCAGCATCTTCAGCTTGCTGATTCCGAGCGTCTACAACCTTGCTCAAGTTTCCCCTGGAAAAGATCCAAACAAAAAGGATCATGATATCTCTAAAGGGTTGGATCAGCGCTCTTCGAAAGACTACCGGGATTATTCAGATGAATATGGTAGGTTTTGTTGTCCTTTCTTCTAACATTGTGACAAATATATTTTAAAAATTAGAAAAAAAAAAAAACTGCTTCCTGCTATAAACAATTGTGAAAAAATGGTGATGCTTTAAATCCTGTTCATCCATGCACAGCCATTGGTTTAAAATATTAACAAGTTCTACAAAGAAACACATTTTGGGATTTGTTTTCTTGGAATTGGTAGACTTAGCTGTACATTTACAAGTTAAAAAGAAGGTAAAAACTCCACTAAATTTCTGCCACCTCAAATAATTTGACCATATTTAAAATATTGCTGATTTTAAAATATAATAAATTATTTTTGGTGACAAACCTGAACCTAATTTTTATTGGTAAAATTATTGAACAATAAATCTGTTGCAGCAACTAATAGAACTGTCATACAGACAAAAACTCAGTCCGGTTATAACCAAGACATGTTGCTGTTTAAAAAAGTTTTTTTTACAAAAATGTGGGTGTCTGACTATTTCTGTGTTTGCTTTGGTTTGTTGGTTTTACATGCTAACTAATATATGTTGGTTAAAGTGAAAATAGATGAGCACTTTTCTTTTCTCTTTTTAATTTTGCTTTTTACCTTTTTAGTTTGCAAGTTAAAACTTAAGAAAAGAAGACTGCTGGCCAACTGAACCAACTGAACTACATCACACACCTTCTGGTCATTTTATTAGTTCAAAGGGCCTCATTTGTACTTTTCTTTACTGTTTTTATTCAAACCCAGATTCCCATTATCCACCTGTGCTTATGGGACCACCTGGACCATGTGGACCACCTGGACAACGTGGACCACCTGGACCATGTGGACCACCTGGATCACGTGGACCACCAGGACTAAATGGACAAAAAGGCCAAATGGGGGCAACTGGGTCTAAAGGATCACCAGGATCACCTGGAGAACAGGGTCCAGAGGGGGAAAAGGGTCTAAGGGGACCTCAAGGACCAAGGGGCCGAGCAGGAAAAATAGGACACTCTGGACTGAAAGGTGAAATGGGACCACAAGGGCCAAAGGGGGAAATGGGACCTGAAGGACAACGTGGACCACGTGGACCATGTGGACCTCAAGGACCAGGTGGACCAACCGGTCCTCAAGGACCAGATGGACCACCTGGACCTCAAGGACAACATGGACAAAAGGGTCACAAGGGGGCACCTGGACCATGTGGACCTCAAGGACAAACTGGACCTCCGGGACTAAAAGGAATGAAAGGTGAAATGGGACCAAAAGGACTACCGGGATCAGGAGGACCACGTGGACCATGTGGACCTAAAGGACAACAGGGATCAAAGGGTGACACGGGACCACAAGGGCCACAGGGTAAAATGGGACCTCAAGGACTACATGGTCATAAAGGACTTCCAGGACCAGTTGGACCAGCTGGACCTAAAGGACCTTCTGGACCAACTGGACCTCAAGGACCACGGGGACCAAAAGGTGAGATGGGATCCCCTGGATCAAAAGGACAACCTGGACCATGTGGACCACGTGGACCAACTGGAAATCAGGGGGGAAAAGGTGAAAAAGGGCATAAGGGAGAAAAAGGGGAAAAAGGATCAAAGGGGGAAAAAGGTGAACCTGGACCAGAAGGACCCACTGGACCATCTGGACCTCCAGGACCAAAAGGCTTAAAAGGTGAAAAGGGTGGGCCGGGGAAAAAAGGTGACCCTGGAATACAGGGATCCCGTGGACCATGTGGACCGCCAGGACCACCTGGATCAAAAGGTGAAAAGGGGAAAACAGGGCAAAGTGGACCTCCAGGACCATGTGGACCACATGGAATAAAAGGTGATAAAGGAATGCCAGGACCAACTGGACCTCCTGGACCATGTGGAGCACCTGGAAATCAATGGAAAAAGGGTTGTAAGGGAGATAAAGGTGATGTGGGACCACAGGGGCCTAAAGGAAGCACTGGTTCACCTGGACCAAAGGGTTCCAAGGGAGAAAAGGGAGACAAGGGAGAAAAGGGTGACAAGGGTGAAAAGGGTAAAAGAGGTAAAAGGGGTAAAAAGGGAGAAAAGGGGGAAATGGGTCCACCATGTTCACCATTACCAGAATTACCAATTCCACGAAGTCGACGTGGAAAAGATGGTCCAGTTGGAATGGCAGGACCAATTGGACCCCATGGAGCTACTGGACATCAAGGACCACGAGGCTTAATGGGTGAAATGGGACCACAGGGACCACCTGGTGAACCTGGACAACGAGGACCAGCTGGATCCCCTGGAACACCTGGAATCTGTAAAACAGGTACGCATCTTTTTATGTACCGACCACTTTAAATTAGCATGTAGACGCTAAATCAAGGTGATTATGAAGCTTTTGTGGTTTGATCCGTATTTGCATTGATAGGCATCAAGGGGTTAAAAATATTTATTATAAAACAAATGTGAAAGGCATGTGAGAGCATCGTAGGAACAATTGCTGTATATTACTATTTTTTTTTACTTGCTTTGTATTGAATTTTTTTCTCTGATCTAGATTTGGAAATCAGTGCCCTGCTGGACAGCGTTATCAAGATAAAGCAGCACATACTAGGTAAGATTATGTTCAAGATTACAACTTTTTTTGGAACCTAGAAAAGATGCAACTTTAGCATTTGTCAAACCCCTGTTCTACAGTCCTTGTTCCCATGTTTTGCCTTCTTCCTTGAAAACATTAGTTGATTGTTTTCTTCCCATTTTTCCAGCTAAAAACTTCCAATTCCTCTGGAACGTTGGTCAGAAATACTTTGTGTCCAACAAGGACAGTGGTTCTTTTCAGACGGCCGTGGAGTTCTGCTCCCAGCGAGGCCTGGAGCTGGCTCTGCCCCAGAATGAGGAGGAGAACAGCAAACTGATGGAGGTGTTTGGGGACGCCTTCAAAGAAGTCTGGATCAGCGTCAGCAACAAGACAGCAGAAGGGAATTTCCAGGTTGACATGGACCATAACCTTCTGATCTTTACCAAATGGGAAAAGGGCCAGCCAGATGACTCCATCCAGGGCACAGGCTGCACGGTTCTGACTAAAAATGGCTTCTGGAGCGTGATGCCTGACTGCTTTAGTGATGCCTTTATTGTTTGTCAGCTTTAAAAGAAGCAAAGTCTCTAATGCAGACAAACTGTCCTCTTTCATCATGGAAATGTGCATTAATGGTTTAAAAGATGTTTAACTTAGAAAATAAACACGTATAAACTACTTTTTCTGTTTTATGCTTTCACATGTGGGCTTTTGATGTCAATTCAGTATAGGTTGCTGTGACTTTCACATTAAAAGCTCCTGCATATGTCCCATTTAAAGATGTCTCAAACATGCTTTGTTAAACTTAATTTTTTGGTTTGTTTTTAGAAAAAACAAACAAACAAGACGCAAAGTCAAAAACATATTATCTATATTAAAAAAATAAAATAATATTCACGCAGGTTCAAAAAACTGGCTAAATGTAGGTTCTTGGACATACATTTATCCCATGAAATTCACATTGGACTGTCACTAACCGATACCAGCGCATGTCTGCCACCTACAGTTGGAAGAGGCTTGGTGCAAAATGTCAATGTGGTGCAAATCTTGCTTCAGACTTTTTCTATTGCAGCTCTAGTCCAATATATGAAAAACTTGGCATCATATAATTTCAGCCGGACACAAAA
>BSAI01000030.1:21664956-21686563 GCA_036245035.1 Adrianichthys oophorus | reverse complement strand
TTTTGTGTCCGGCTGAAATTATATGATGCCAAGTTTTTCATATATTGGACTAGAGCTGCAATAGAAAAAGTCTGAAGCAAGATTTGCACCACATTGACATTTTGCACCAAGCCTCTTCCAACTGTAGGTGGCAGACATGCGCTGGTATCGGTTAGTGACAGTCCAATGTGAATTTCATGGGATAAATGTATGTCCAAGAACCTACATTTAGCCAGTTTTTTGAACCTGCGTGAATATTATTTTATTTTTTTAATATAGATAATATGTTTTTGACTTTGCGTCTTGTTTGTTTGTTTTTTCTAAAAACAAACCAAAAAATTAAGTTTAACAAAGCATGTTTGAGACATCTTTAAATGGGACATATGCAGGAGCTTTTAATGTGAAAGTCACAGCAACCTATACTGAATTGACATCAAAAGCCCACATGTGAAAGCATAAAACAGAAAAAGTAGTTTATACGTGTTTATTTTCTAAGTTAAACATCTTTTAAATTAATGCACATTTAATGCACATTTCCATGATGAAAGAGGACAGTTTGTCTGCATTAGAGACTTTGCTTCTTTTAAAGCTGACAAACAATAAAGGCATCACTAAAGCAGTCAGGCATCACGCTCCAGAAGCCATTTTTAGTCAGAACCGTGCAGCCTGTGCCCTGGATGGAGTCATCTGGCGGACCCTTTTCCCATTTGGTAAAGATCAGAAGGTTATGGTTCATGTCAACCTGGAAATTCCCTTCTGCTGTCTTGTTGCTGACGCTGATCCAGACTTCTTTGAAGGCGTCCCCAAACACCTCCATCAGTTTGCTGTTCTCCTCCTCATTCTGGGGCAGAGCCAGCTCCAGGCCTCGCTGGGAGCAGAACTCCACGGCCGTCTGAAAAGAACCACTGTCCTTGTTGGACACAAAGTATTTCTGACCAACGTTCCAGAGGAATTGGAAGTTTTTAGCTGCAAAAAATAACACAGTGATAAACTGATGGTTACAAAAAAAAAAAACAGCTGGTTGGAGCATGAGTTTCCGTGGAAGCAAATGCCAGAAATTAAACTACAGCATTATGAGTTTGGAGCTCACAGAAAAATGTAAAAAAAAAAAACAAAAAAACAACAACAAAGAAAAAATTGGTGAGTAGTAATACCACTTGATGGCCTTATTACTATGTGGCCTAATCTACATTCAAGCTTGTGTCAAACAACATGATCTGCATTTTAAGAACATTTTTATACATTAAATTTTGATTTTATCAGTAAGAGTAAAACTACACTATGGACATTTTCATTTAATTTTAGTGTACTATACAAAAGCTGTTGTTCGAAAGGTAAATAGAAACTAAAAGGCTTTCAAAAACAAAAATTTGATTGGATTGGGTAAAGTCCCACTCCAATCATCTTCTATGTTCTGGGCTTAAAAGAAGTCTATGTTCTATTGTAATTGGGTTCCTAGTGGTCTTTTAATTATTATTTGACAGTTTTAGGCCTAAATCAAACAACCTGTCGTTTTCTAGGATAGCTTCTGCAGAGCAGCAGGAGTTCATTCGAAGACATACATGGATCTAGACGTCTACAAGCAGATGCATCAAAATGAAGCAGAGCAGGGAGCTTGTGGCTCGCCAAGCATATTTTCTACGTTACAAATAAGATATTTTTCAAACTGTGTTTTTTTTCGTCTGTTCCTGATTCATCAGTTGAATAAAGAAATACTCAGAAATGCACTTTTAAGCTCAATTTTCTTAATATATGTCTATATATATGAGAGAATGCCACAAGAACATGTTAAAAACACAAAAAACATGGTTTTCAGTGAAGTAGATCTTAAAAGTTAATCATAGTCTTTATCAAGACTACAATTCCTTGTTTCTCAAGGAATTTCTCTTACCTAAAATGTACTGTTTCATCTTGATGATGCTGTCCTGCAAGTCACGGACATTCAAGCATATGCATTCTAGATCAAAGAGGGAAAGATTACTTCATGGCAAAAGGATTGTAAATAGTTATAAAGCTCTTGAAATCTCACAATGTCAGCCAATTTTAGATGTTAACTGTTCTTTTTCTTTAGTTAGCTAACAGTTCCATAATAAAAAATATATATTTTTAATAACACAGTGTGTAAAAATGATAACTTAGACACTGAAAAGCTGTGCGGTTGGTGTATTCGTTTACCTTGTTTGCAATCTCAACAGCTTGCGTACAAGCTTTACAGTTATATTATGTTTTGTTATTCTTAGTTTTTTGTTCTTTTAACTACATGAAAACAACTTTCAACAAAGACGTCACTACTGCAAAATATTTATAACATAAAAAAAGCTTGTTGTTTGAATTAAATATTTGTCAATGAAAGAAATACAAGTAGTAATAAAGAAAAATAGATTGTCACCTGTTTCACAATCTCCTGGTACTCCTCGTGGTCCAGTTAATCCTTGTGGTCCCTGCAGTCCTCGTAAACCAGGTTCTCCAGGTGGTCCCTTTGGTCCCCATGGTCCCTGTAACCCCTGTGGTCCCATGTCACCCTTTAACCCCTGTGGTCCAAAATGTCCAGTCGGTCCTCGCAGTCCAATCGGTCCTGTTAGTCCTGATGGTCCACGTGGTCCAGGTGGCCCAAAATGTCCAATTATTGAACGTGGGCTTCTTTTGTTTGGAGGTCCTGGTGGCCCTGATTGTCCTGATTGTCCTGGTTCACCTTTATCTCCCTTTGGACCCAAGTCACCCTTTGCTCCCTTTCCTCCCATTTCACCCTCATTTCCTTTGGATCCCAGCAATCCTTGTGGTCCTGTGTCACCCTTTGACCCTTTTTGCCCATTATCACCATTTGATCCTGGAATTCCAGCTTGTCCGCCTGGTCCCTGATCACCTTTCTGCCCTGATGGTCCCACATCACCTTTTGGCCCCTGTAGTCCCATTTCCCCCTTTAATCCCGCATTTCCCTTTAGTCCCTGTGCTCCTATATTACCCTTTGACCCACTTGGTCCAATTTCCCCCTTTGTTCCCTTTAATCCTGTATTACCCTGTAGCCCCTGTTGTCCATTTTCCCCTACGTCCCCCTTTGTACCCTTGTCTCCCACTCCCCCTGGTAGTCCAGGAGGTCCTTGTGGTCCCTGTGTTCCCTCTACACCAATTTCCCCCTTTGTACCCTTTTCTCCCTTTTGACCTCCTGATGGTCCAGGTGGTCCCTGTGATCCCATTTCACCTTTTGGCCCCAGTGATCCCATTGCACCCTTGAGTCCCTTCTGTCCCTTATCACCCATCAACCCCTGTGATCCCTTGTGACCTTTTGGCCCTTGTGGTCCTAAATCCCCCCTTACTCCCTGCGGCCCTTTGTCACCTTTTGCTCCTGGATTCCCAGATGGTCCAGGTTGTCCCTGTAATCCCTTTTGACCCATTTCACCCTTTGGCCCTTGCTGTCCCATTTCCCCTTTTACACCCTTTGGTCCCTGAGGTCCTTTATTATCAGATTTTCCAGGTGGTCCAGGTGGCCCAATTTCACCCTTTGGCCCCTGTGGTCCAGTTTGACCTATAAGCCCTTTTGGTCCCATTTCACCCTTTGACCCCTTTGGCCCCATTTGACCTTTTTGCCCCTGTGGACCAATGTCACCCTTTGTTCCTTGCAAACCCGTTTTACCCATGGGCCCTTGTGGACCAATTTCTCCCTTCGGTCCCAGTGGTCCTGGAGTTCCACACATTCCAGGTATTCCCTTTGATCCCTTTTGTCCCTTATCACCCTTTGGTCCTTCTGATCCTTTGGTTCCAGGCAGGCCTTTTGGTCCTTGAGGTCCCGGAGATCCCTGTGGTCCTTGATGTCCTTTTTCACCCGTTGGCCCATGTGGTCCAGGTGGTCCACGTGGTCCACATGGTCCAGGTGGTCCACATGGTCCAGGTGGCCCAGGTAGTCCAGGTGGTCCACTTTCTCCAGGATGCACAGGTGGTAGAGGATAGTCTGAATGTAATAAAAGAGACAGAAACATTTACTGTACGTTTACTTTAAAAAGCAACTAAAGCCCAAAACGTTTTGAAAAGATTGACCAAATCCACTTGAAATACCTGCAACAAAGATTTTATTCCCCTTTAATATCCATGGGTGACAGATAAGAAGGGGAGGGGGGGGGGTGCTCAGACCCATGTAGCATTACTGCCCCCCACCTCTTACCTCCCATTTTCATCTGTCATCCATTGACCAAGATTTTTACAATGTGTTCATATTTATACTGTTTTTTTTTTTTTTACCAATATTCTATCCAATTCTATTTAGCTTTTTTTTTTTTAATCATATCGATATTTTTATTTGCTCTGTAATTGTTTTGCTCAGGACCAGAGATACAAATGAAGTTTCCCCTTTTAGTGAAATGAAAAATAAGGATCCTAAAAGTTAGTTTTTCATAAACTACTCAAAGGGAAGTTTATTTTATTTTTTGACTGTATATGAGAACTGGAGCAAGAGAGTGTGACGTCACCTTTGGAAAATGCCTTTCTTCCAGCTCCAACAAACAAAGATATTAAGTCAATTCAGTCACCATTTTTTCCAAAATACAGACATCTTTATATTTCTAAGTAGAAGTCTATGGGATTTTGGCTTCTTGGAACCAGTGAGTACTTCCTGTTTGGAATGTGAAGGGATAGGGGGTCACGCAGTCCAGTTCTCTATTTACAGTCGATGGTTTTATTACTTGGAATCAAAATAACTTTTTATTCAGTGATAATTACTGTACTGTTTGTTAAAACATTTCAATAGCATTTATCACAAATATTTTCAATTACATTTGTTCCTGAATTTTTTTAGAGTCAAGGAAATATATTTTAAAAATCCAACCCAAACTCATTAGTTTTGTTGTAATGGTGTTTGTTATTATCAGAATTTCTCACCTTTTTCAGAAGTCAAAGACCAGAAACCAATAGAAACTTAAATAACTTGAAAGTGGCATATTTACATTGCATCAAAGTATTAACTTTCAAAACAAAAGTACTACATTCTAATAAAAGCTTTTACTCTAACTAACGATATATTTTTTATTTTCTTTGAAAGCCTCACAGGCATGTAAAGTCTAACCCTTGTGTGATGAGTATTAAAAAAATCTGAAATAAACAATGCATTTCAGAATAAAATAAACTTAAAATGATAGGATTTTAAATTTTCATGTTGCTTCGTTTATTTACTTTGAAAATAAGCACTTTGTTGCCTTTCCTGTGACATTTCCCACTTAGCGTCTTGCTTAGTTTCAGGCAGTGTGTCTAAGTTTTTTTTTTTGCATTTTGTTTAGATTTTTAGATTTGGAAATACCGTTTGTCATTTAAACTTGGATAATTTGATTAAACTAGATCGCAATTCTGTAAACTCTAGAAGAGAACTATGGGTTAGTAGATAATCACAGAGAAGGAAACAGGAGAGTTAAGTAGGATCGGAAAGCCTATACGTGTGTGTTGGTAAGAGTGCCCGTGGCTTGTCATATTCTACAATTTTGTGATGTTTTTGTTTTATTCTTTCTCCTCTTGTCTCTTGTCTTTCCTACAGGAAGCAGATAAGGGACTTGAGAGATTATAAAGAGGGTTTAGACATTGAGATTAATGGATACACGTGCAATTTCTTTAGATATCTTGACTTTGACCTTAAACAATGTCTGCAGTCCTGGTAAAATGTCAAAATTGATTACAAAAAAAGGTTTTGCAAGTTGCTTAATGTCATCAGTTAAGTCCAATTTCTTTTTTTAACTTCCACTGGTTGCAGAGGTCTGCTTTATTAAAAAAAAAAACAACTAATCTTTGAAGAAATAAAATAGGAGTTAACTCTTGTATCAAAACTTAAAATTATTTTTGCAACGGTGGATAATATTCAAGTTTATCATTCAGGAATAATGGGAATTAGATGGATAATACTCTTTGCTTTTATGGTGAATCAAAACAGCAGGTAATCCGATTTTTTAGGCTGATTTTATATTTGCAACTGAATAATACCACACAGACATGGTTTATTGTTTTTCTTTTGAAGAGTTTTTTTTTTAAGAGGGGATGTTGTGCAACAAAATAGAATTATCTGTGTCAACTTTAACTTTTGTCAAACAGTAGAACTTCAGTGAAGTCAAGTTAAAATCACATCATTATGTCTAGAAAAACAAGAAAATAATATATTAGAGTATCGATTGTAGCATTAACTGTCTTGTTAATAACAGTGGAAGGTGTCTGCAGAACACTGACTCCACACAATGAAAACAGGATTATTGTGTTTATAAAATTCAACCTCTTCATGTATTATATCACTAATTTGCAATGTACAACTAAATCCAGGACTCCACTTTGTTGAGCTTTACCTTGAACGGAAAAAGCACTGAAGAATACATTTGAAATGATCGGAAATAAATTCAGTTACAAAGGAGTTAAAATTAAACATTTATAAAATATCGTTCACTCTTCGGTAAAAATTTCATGTCATGTGACTTTCTTCAATTTTTTTTTGTCTTTTTATTTCCATGGCTTTAAAAACAAAAGCTTTGAATTTGACATTCCAATGCTCTTTTGATTTTCACATAAATAGAAGAAAAAAGAACACTTCCATTAATTTATGTCAGAAAAATATTTAAAGAAATGAAACTTACCATATTTGTAGGCTGGATATGAGTATTTTGGTGGAGGACGAAAAGCCCATCCTTGGTTGAAGGGATTTAGAATCACCAAGCAGAGGACACAGAGATGAAGGAAAATCATCATCTTCAAATCATAAACCTGAAATGAAGATGAAATTACAGTTAAAGCATCCGACTGACATTGTTTTTGTAAACAGTTAATTTTACATTTAGAATAAAAAGCAATCAAAACATCAAAGGTATGATCATTACAATAAAATTTAAAGAAAGTAAAAAATAATTTTGTTTTCTATAGAAGTATAGGTTGTTTAAAACACTTCATATCGTCAATCTTGAAATCATGAATAAAAACTTATAACAATAAAACTGAATTTACCTTAGAAACGTTATGCTCTGTTGAGGGATAAACACAAAAAAGAAGAAAATCCTAACTGCAGTATATTTATATATATATAAATATAAATATGTATGAGGCCCAACCCAGAGAGAAAAAAAATCTGTTTGTGGTGCAACGTGACCATTATTTATCATGCAATCAGATGAAGAGATTCATTTAGACAAAGCGTTCCAGTATCAAGGTTTTATCCATATAGATTTACTGTTGCAACTGCATTGGGTTTCATTTTACCCTCTGAAACATATCCAGTTGCAGGATTCCGGCTTACGTGGAACAAAAAAAAAAAAAAAAAAAGCTTGTTTGACTGCTAAAGCAAAAGCTATATCAAAGTTTTGACTCTGTTTCATCAAAAAAACATCTCAAAGTGGTGGATGTTGAGCTTGAGTGATCCTAGGAGTTATGCAGTCTGTGACAAATACCCCTAGTTGGATTTCTCATGTCAGAGAGGTCCAAGGTTACGAGCCAGACGAGATCAGTAAAATAATAAAAACAAGGATGTTAAGATAACCCTTTATTTATTCCTGAGTGTGGAAATCAGTTCTAGGACCCATCCTGTTTATGCTTTACATGCTGCACTTAGAAAACACAATCAGGAATCACTGTATTAATTTTTACTGTGATGCGGATGATACACAGTTGTATTATCCATTAAACCTGACCAGAATGACCACATAGAGAAACTTAATGCCTGCATTAGAGACATCATGACATGGATGACAATTAATTACCTCTTCCTAAACTCAGAAAAACTGAGGTCATTATGCTAGGTCCTAAATACCTGAGAGATGCTCTACCTGATCAGATGGGTTCCCTGGATGGCATAAATATAGCCTCAAATTCCACAGTTACAAATCTAGGGGTTTTATTTGACCAGGATATTTCATTTAAGGCTCACATATCACAGGCTTGTAAAACTGCATTTTTTTCACCTACACAACATATCTAGGATCAGAAATATATTATCGAGACGTGATGCTGAAAAACTCATCCATGCATTTGTTATATGTTTTTCTTGCACCACAAATGGTCGGTTGGGGTTATGAGAGGCTGTAAGATAATGGGAGAGAGTGTAAAAATATTGAAGTGTGGAAAGGGTTATTCTGCACTAACAGTCCCTCTCGCAACTCATTGGCAAATTTTTAATAAACTACTGCCGCTTTGCAGAAGCTATGTTCTAGAAAATAATACTCTTTTGGGGGGCTAAAAACAGCATAAATATGATTGTAAAACCACTGGGAACACTTTTTAAAATAGATCAAAAGATGATTGGAGTGGGTCTCTAAAGAAAAATCTATGTTAATATTTGGTACAGTAGACTTTGTTTGCGATTACACAGGTCAAATGTTTCCTGTAGTTATTCACCAGGTTTGCACACACAGCAGGAGAGATTTTGGCCCACTCCTCCCCACAAATCTTTTCTAAGTCAGTCACGTTTCTGGACTGTCGCTGAGAAACACGTAGTTTGAGCTCCCTCCAAGGGTTTTCTATTGGATTTTGATCAGGAGATGGCTAGGCCACTCCAGAACCTTGATATGCTTTTTATGGAGTCACTCCTTGGTTCTCCTGGCTGTGTGCTTCGGGTCATTGTCATGTTGGAAGACCCAGCCATAAGCCATCTTCAATGCTCTAACTGAGGGAAGGAGGTTGTGCCCCAAAATATCACAATCTATGGCCCCAGTCATCTTCTCCCTAATACAGTGCAGTCGTCCTGTCCCACATGCAGAAAAAAACTCCCATAGCATGACACTACCACCACCATGCTTCAGAGTAGGAATGGTGTTCTTGGGATGGTACTCGTCGTTGTTCTTCCTCCAAACAAGCCAGTGGAATTAAGACCAAAAAGTTCTATTTTGGTCTCATCTGACCATATGACTTTCTCCCATGACTCCTCTGGATCATCCAAATGGTCATTGGCAAACTTAAGACGGGCCTGGACATGTGCTGGTTTAAGCAGGGGAAGCTTCTGTGCCATGCATGATTTCAAACCATGACATGTTAGTGTATTACCAACAGTAACCTTGGAAACGGTGGTCCTAGCTCTTTTCAGGTCATTGACCAGCTCCTCCTGTGTAGTTCTGGACTGAGTTCTCATCTTTCTTAGGATCATCAAGACCCCACAAGGTGAGATCTTGCATGGAACCCCAGTCTGAGAGAGATTGACATTCATGTTTAGCTTCTTCCATTTTCTAATAATTGCTCCAACAGTGGATCTTTTTTTCTCCAAGCTGCTTGGCAACTGCCCTGTAGTCTTTTCCAACCTTGTGGAGGTCTATAATTGTGTCTCTGGTGTCTTTGGACAGGTTTTTGGTCTTGTCCACGTTAGTAGTTGGAGTCTTATTGATTGTATGGGGTGGATATGTGTCATTATGTTGCTAATGACCTCAGACAAGTGCTTCTAATTTAGGGAAAATAAGTGGAGTGGAGGTGAACTATTTAAAGGCAAACAAACAGGTTTGTGACGGTCAGAGTTCTAGCTGGCAAACAGGTGTTCAAATTCATATTTACAGAAGTAGCATACAAATAAAATATTTTAAAAATCATACAATGTCATTTCAAGATTTTTTTTTAGATTTCGTCTCTCACATTGAGCATGCACCTAAGAGGAAAATATCAGACCCCTCCATGATTTCTATTTGGGAGAACTTGCAAAATCACAAGGTGTTCAAATACGTTTTTGCCTCATTGTTTCTCAGCTGGCCTGGTAGCACCTTTGTGTCCTTACAGCAGAAGTTGAAAGGGAGGGCATTTATGTTTAGACTGCTGCCTCCTGATTGGATTGATAGAGAAGTTGTTTTTTTTTTTTGTAAAGTCACGGACAAGACAGCTTAGTTTATGTAAGATCAGAACAGTCGCACGTTCAAGGGTAAAATTTGTAATTGTGCATTTCAGTTTTTTTAATAGCAGCTAGCCTTCATCAGTGCTCCATCACAGGATCCTTTTGGCAGCAGAACACAACAGAAAATGTGACATAGTTTAACACAAATATGACAGAAAAACTAGTTCAAAAGAATGAGGAGCAAAACCAAAAATTAACTAAGAAAACTAAACTGCAAACAGAAACTGCAAACGTGAACACAAAAATAATCAAAGTTTGAAGAAAAATACTTCAACAATAGAAACTTAAATCTCAAACCTTCACTTTTTTAGATACAGAACACTGCAAACTGGGAGAGCAAGACTCTGACTCAGTGGTTTAGCAATCATCATTGTTCCTACTTCCGTTTTTACTTATTTTCTTGTCCAGCAGCAGGGCTAACAGATTAGAGCAAAAGGCCTTTTGTGTTTGACAGATTTTACTGCTACAATCAGGAGTTATGTGGATTCACACCATTGACTGTTTATGAGAACTGGACTGAGTGATTCCTCCTTCCTGGTGTTCCAAACAGGAAGTACCCGCTGACCCCAAGAAGCCAAAATCCCATAGAAAACTGAACAGCTATTACTCAGTCATTGTTTTTTTTGGACGTGGTTTCTGCAGAGCGGCAGGAGTTTATCAAAATTTGTCTTTGAGTGGTGGGTGTGACTGTGGGCATGGAGTAAGCTCGGCCCTACTTCCTGTCGTCCTTCTTTTAACACTCTCTCCTGATAGTTTACAGCTCCTCACAAACCCAACCTAACATTACTTGTGCCACAAAAATGGAGAGCAATATTGGAGCTACCCAGCTATATCGTTTTGAGCCAGATGCCAGCTCAGTAAAGGAAAATGAAGACATGAATCTAGTGGATGCATCAGAATGGAGCGCAGCAGGGAGCTTGTGGCTTGCCTTAGTAACTTCCATGTCACACCAACAAGCTTTTTCCAAGAGCATTTTTTTTTCCATCAACACTTTTTTTTCCTGAGTCACAACGATTTGAATAAAGAAATACTCCGAAATTGAGTTGAAAGCCTAATTTTCTTCTTATATGTCTTCCATCATCAGAAAAATTTACAGGAACATGTTAAAAACACCCAAAATAAAATTTTCATCAAAAGTGGGTCATTAATTAAATTAAAAGATCAGGAGATGCTGCAGGAAATATATTTTATTTGAAAACAGTTGAAAAAAAAGTCTTAAAGAAGCACAAGTCAGTAAAACAGCTCAAAATATATATTTACGGAATGACTGAAACTTGCAAAACACAATATTGGAAATAAAGCAAAAAAAGATTTTTAAAAAATGGACAGGAGTACAAATGTATGTCTCTCAAAAGTAACTTAAAGACTCAGAAAATAAATTTCTCTAGCCTGAGATCTATATAGCAATGAAGGTGAAGGTTTATTTTGAAACCTCATATCCTAAGGTTTTACAATATTTAACAATTAAGTTTTTAATGTTGATTAGTATGTTTCTGTTCCGCAATTACGCTTTTGGAGTCTCTTCTTTTCCAGCATCTGTGCAACGATACTGATGTGTTGAAACACAAATAATTCATAACATTAACACAAAAATGTAATCATGACCAGACCTGTCAGAGGGACAGTCTAACCCAGGGATGGGCAACTCCAGGCCTCGAGGGCCGCAGTGTATGCAGGATTTCCAGATATCCAAGCCCTACTCATGACTGATTACCTGCTTCAGGTGTGTCCAGCCAATTAGAACATGCCAGATCATGGTATGTTGGAAAACATGCAGGAATGCGGCCCTCGAGGCCTGGAGTTGCCCATCCCTGGACTCTAGCCTGCCAGACAGTTCTCTCTCTGTTTGTAATTTTAAAAAAAAGTTTATCTGTTGTCTTTGAGTTTTGTCGTTCATAATCATTTTCGTTTTTTTTTTTTTTTTATTTCTATTTTAGTTTCAACTTTTTTGGGTAAAGTGTGTGTGGGTACGTTGGAAGGTGCTACTGTGTCATTTTCAGCAAGCTTGAAATTTTAAAAATATTTGTACATCCCCCTACAGTCTATAGTCAAAAACTATTAGTGAACATTTTTATCGCAACCTCTAGCAAAAACAGCTGCAACTTTAAGCTTTTTGTGCTGCGACTATGACAAAAAATACCTGCGAGATTTTGGAGGGATCTCTTTTTTTACATTTTCAGTTGCTTGTGTGCTTGGTGGTGTCAAGGAAAAGTTTACCTTGGTTGAAAAAAGTGTGAAAATATAGATATGAGGCAGCATTCTTTAAATTCAATCATTATTGGAAGCATACGAGCAATACTTGACTTGAGAATAAGGTAAAACCAAAGTAACTGTCAACTATATCTGACAGACAATAAAAGCATTGTAGTAGCATTCACGGATCACGCTCCAGAAGCCGTTTTCAGTCAGAACCGTGCAGCCTGTGCCCTGGATGGAGTCATCTGGCTGGCCGTTTTCCCATTTGGTAAAGATCAGAGGTTGATTGTTCATGTCAACCTGGAAATTCCCTTCTGCTGTCTTGTTGTTGACGCTGATCCAGACTTCTTTGAAGGCGTCCCCAAACACCTCCATCAGTTTGCTGTTCTCCTCCTCATTCTGGGGCAGAGCCAGCTCCAGGCCTCGCTGGGAGCAGAACTCCACGGCCGTCTCGAAAGAGTCTCTCGTCTTGTTGGACACAAAGAATTTCTGACCAACCCTCTGGACGAACAAATATTCCCGACCTGCACAAAACGAAATAAACAGGGTTTTTTTTGTTTTTTTTTTTAAACACATAACCTGGTTATTTTCTTTTTTGTGGAAACTCTTGAAAATAGCATGGCAGGAACTGTTAGAATTCAAACACCACCCATTTTTAATGATAATATTTAAAAAGTGAAGAGGCCACTTTGGAAAAAGCCACAACTGGCCTAATCAAGTCCCACTCCAATCATCTTTTGATCTTTTTTAAAAGCAATCTCAGCAGTCTTTTATTTATGATTTTGCCGTATTCAACCAATATTAAGAGAACCAGCTATTTTCTAGGACATCGTTTAAGAAATCTAGTTGGAGTGGGACTTCAATTATAAGTTTCACTTCCATTCTCTTTGAGTCACCTCTGTTTTAAAAAGGCTTTTTCCCCATCCTTAAAAAAAATAAAATTGAGACATTCATTAGGTAGTGTGCACCTTACCCAGTACATACTGCTGTAACTTTGTTAAGCTTTCCTGCACGGCCTTCAATTCTGATGAATAGCTGCAAGTATCTGAATCAAAGAGATAACGCGTTAAAGAAACAGGACAGAGGTTAGTTTGAAGTCAAATAATAATAATGATAACTGTCAAGGTCCTGAAAGACTGTTAGTCTCTGCTGCCTTTTTTTAATCTGGTAAGTAATTTTAGAATTGTATTTATTAGTTAATCTTCATGACAAATAAATAATAGTTATATGATTGATAATAAAAGCAGAACATCTTTAAAGGCAAAGGCTAAGTGGACAACATAATGCAGTGCAATACACAGATATCTTGAAATAATAAACAAATATGAAGTACAAAGCAAAACTTAAGTCTTTTGCAGATGAACCACCTAAAAACCTTTTTAAATTGCTTTGTGCAAACTATGTTCAAAAAAGTAAATCATTTTACTTTATCACTTGTTACTGACATTTAAAGAGGATTCCTTCCATCAGAACATTACTGCATCTCAACTGCAATGCATTACAAAGCTGCTGTATAACCCTTGACTTCCTGTCAATGAAAGAAGGTCAGACATAGAGCAAAAACAAGTAGAAAGAACAAAATAAGAAAACTTTACATTTAGATAATTGCATATAATGTAATGTTGTTTTCCCCAGGCTGCTAATATTATAGTATGCAAAATGGTTGATAAATGTTTTAATTCTTTTCATCAATGAAGATGGGATAATGAGCATGATGGACTTTCTTTTGTCAGTTTGAGGACCAAACTTCAGCTTTGGTTATTTTAGTGTATGAAGATCAAAATGGAAGCAAATCTAGTTTTACACTCATAGATAAAGGGGCAAAAGAAGAAAAGATAATTATTCCAATAGCTGGTTTTGAATTTTTAACTGTTCAAATCATCTCAATTATTAATATAAATGTTTTGAACCCTGAAAATTACTTGTGATGATGGCGTCATTTTTCAAACTTGCTTCAAAGTAACACAAATTGAGGGTGAGCCCTGATGACATGTTATAAATGCACAAGTTACTTAGAGCTATTTTATACTAGGAGACACATTCAAAAATGGCTAAAAAACAAACAGATTATGAGTCAAGCTTTAAAGTCATAGTTTATGTGCAAGCGGGCTTTCTTCGAGTTAAGTTTAAGATTTTTTAAGATCTTGTGGATCAAAATCAAGACCAATTTCACAGCTTGACTCCCAGCCCTGCTGACGAAGAAAAATTAAATCCCTGAATTTCAAAACAATAATTTCTTAAACAAACAAAACCACAGTGCATTTGAATGGGAAATACAAATAATCAATTAATTAAAAACATTCACAAACAAAGACAACTTTTTAGCTTTGCACTATTGACAGCAATCTCTTCATCAACTGTTTCAAACAGCACAATTTTTAAGGCTCAAATGTCACAATTTTAAACTTCTTTAAGGCTTTCTAAGGTAATAATTCCAAATTCATACATTCAACCTAGAGAAACCCAGACAAGTTAATGTACATTATGATTTATATCGGTATTTATATTTATATTTATCTTAACTTAACCAGGTTTATGCTTTAAACAATGCGATTGCCTACCATTGTCTTGTTGTTTCACAGCAAAAACTGAATCTTAAGAAAGTTTAAAAAAACTTGTTTCAAGAAAAAATGTTTCATTTTTTGTCTTGCAAGAAAAAAATATCTTCTTAAGAATTTTTTTTCAGTAGCAAAATCTATATATAGATATAGATATCTATTTATATATTTTCCTTAAAATAAGAGTTCTTGGTCGGAGCATTTTTCTTACCCCATTGGCAGATTTTTTTTTTACTTAAGAAAATGTTTGGAAGTTTAAGAATTTTTAAGTTATTTCTAGGGAGCTTGTTTTTGCAGTGTAAATGTAATTAAATAAAGTAAAAGTAATCTAAAAACAGTTATAGTATTTCATAATCAAATTTGTACAATTTCTGGGGAAGTACTGCCTAAGTTTTAAACGTGTTTACTCTTTTCTTATCTGTCTGGATGCCATTGTCATTTTGGAGACATTTGGTTTCTCTTGTTATTCTTTGCTGCTTTCTGAGTGCCAGGACTCCATCTAATCTGAAATTCCAAGTATGAGCAAAGAGCTTTGGCCACCTAAAGGTCAACAGACCATTTTCTAGCTGACACCCATCAGCTCTTTTATTGTGGTTCAACCTTGTGATGGTTGATAGTGTTGTTATTAGGGCACATTGTTGCTTCAGTAGATTATAAAATGTAATGTCACTGTCTCACCAAAACGGTGTTATTTTGACCTGAAGAGGCCACGGGCTTACAGTTATTATGTCTTGTCATTCACAAATTAAAATTTAAAGATTTAACACTTTGAGTGTATTTTTTTCCTCTTGGTAATGGCTCTGAACTTTATGGTCCGTGAAGAGAAAAAAAGAATTCCTGGATCAAGCAATATTTTATTCTTCTGGTAAGCTGTCTACTATGAGACGCTATAGATATTTTTTTTTAAAAAGTACAGGAGAGTGCTCACCTTTGTCACAGATCCCTGGTGGTCCACTTTGTCCGGTGGGACCCGATGGTCCAGATATACCACGTAGTCCAGTTGGTCCTCTTTCACCTTTTTGACCCTGTGGTCCTCTACTCCCAGGAGATCCATGTCCTCCGTGAAGTCCCTGTGGTCCCTGAGAACCTTTTTCCCCCTTTGGTCCTTGTTTACCTTCCTCCCCAGGTTTACCTTGTGGTCCCACTTTACCCTGTTCACCTTTAGCTCCTGGAATCCCTTGTGCTCCGTGAAATCCTTGTGGTCCACGTTCCCCCTTTGGTCCCTGTTCACCTACATCCCCAGGTGATCCATCAAGTCTAAGGAATCCTGGTCTTCCTGGTGGTCCGCTAAGGCCCTGAGGTCCAGGATTTCCTTTTTCACCTTTTGGTCCTCTCATACTAAGTCCAGCTGGTCCAGGTGGTCCAGGTAGTCCACATGGTCCACATGGTCCACATGGTCCAAAGCCTGAGCATAAAACAATTGCAAGTGAAAACATGGTCAACACTGTTAAAGTCTTGAGACAGACGGTCTAAAGAGGAAACTCTATCCAACAATAGGGAGTCTTCTAAAATTTTGATCAAGTGAAATGAGGACAACACAATGATGGCCTGAAAAGGTCTCTTCTGCATGACCACGACAACAGTACTTTAGAATTGAAAATACAAAAGCACAAAATGTTAAGTCATAGCTAAAACTGTCTATCCCATCATCACAAAAAATGTTGCAGACTTTTTCAAATGGTTTGTTTTAACATAAGAACAGAGCAATTGTCCTGTCATCCTGAGACATCACAGTAAAACTCTTAAAAAATACTTTGCTAGTTTAGCTTAAGTGGTCTTAATGATCCACTCCAATGTAGGTGGTGTTTTTAACATGTTTTTGTACCATGTTTTGATAATGGAAGACATATATTAAAATTTTTTATTTAAAATAGCATTTCTGAGTATTTCCTCTGTCAAATCCTTGTGAATCAGGAGCTGATGAAAAAATGCAGTTAGAAAAAGCTTGTAAGTGTGATGTAGAAGCTACTACGGCAAGCCACAAGCTCCCCACTCTGCTCCATCCAAATGTATTAACTTTTAGACAACTACCATAGATCCATGTACGTCTGTGTTTTCCTCGTCTAAGCTGGAATCCGACTCAAAACCGTACGGCTGGATGGCTCTGAAATTTCTCGCCATTTTTGATTCATCGGTAATGTGAGGTTGGGGTTGTGAAGGGCCGTAAGCTGGTGGGACACAACATAAAAAGAACAGTTGAAACTGTTGGCACTTCCGTGATATAAAAAAGACGCTAACCAGATGTCACCACCAAGTCTGAGTCCTTGAGTGCCGTGTAGCAGTGAATAGGCGTCAAAAAGTTTAACTGGTTGAACTTTCAGCTCTCAATCAATGATTTATATGTAGAGCCCACAAACGGACTTAAAAACATCCGTAGCAATCATGAGTGTTCTAGACGCAGAAGCCAGAAATTCTGAGCTACACTTTTAAGACTTTTCATTGAAATTGACTGCTTAAACGCGAGTCAAAACACCAGGTGTAAATACAGCATCTGAGGCAAATTTCTAAAGAACTTCTGTTGCTCTGCAGAAACTATGTTCTAGACAGTGTTGGGGGAAATGTATTACAAAGTAACAAATTACTGTAATTTGATTACTTTTGTCAATAACAGAGTAAAGTAACGAATTGCAGTTCAACTTTCAGCAATGAAATCACAGTTTCTAGACTACAGAAACCCTCATTACTTAATTTCTCACATTTTGGTGCAGTGAAACCGTAGATGACTAATAAAAAATTTAACTTGTGTAAAGAGCTGGCTTTGATTTTGTTTCTAGGGTATCGGCAACAAAATAAATACTTTTTTTTTTTTTTTAAACAGAGTTCCTGATGCAAGTGCACTAATGCAGTGTTAGAGATTGGTCAAAGTAAAATGAAATATAGACATGGGTGAATTCGTTGGGGTATTTGGCAACTGGAGATATTTGAATTATTCCCAATTTGTTGAAAATAAAGACAAAAACATTTCAGTTAAGTGCAAGTTATGTCCTGGAAATGAACAGCTTTTCACTGCCCCAGTGTCAAATAGCAACCTGTCTTTATACTATGTGGATTCTATACAATGCACACTTTCTCATGTGTCGAAATGAATGATGGGGTGCTAAAAACTTGATTGCGATTGTGTAGCCTCTATGTTTTGTGAATTTTACATGGATACCTCTTTGGGTTTGCTTTATTTGAGAATTTGAATGTGAGTGGGAAAAAAATAAAGTAAAATAACGAGTAGTGAATTGCCTTTTAAATTGGGTAATGAGAAAAGTAATTTAATTACAATTTCATCAAGTAATAATGTAAATTAATCAAATACCCATTAAAAGGAATTTTACCCAATAATGGTCTAAGGCTGAGTGATAAAAGGATAATGATATATATCTCGACAGAACTTTTTCTTAATAGAATAACTAGTCTGTCGCGATAGACTTTTGCTTTGAAGGGTCAGAAATTAACACTCGCTAGTTGCAAGCATTTTCTCCTGTTTGGAGAGCAATAAGACAAAAGAGCGCTGTTAAAAGAAAGAAGAAAGGAAAATGTTGTTTTATTTTAATTTCTATATTTTTATTTGTTATTATTATATTAATAATAACCATATTTTTTTCAGCCCTCGAACTTCCATTTCCCCCTCTGACCACCAGAGGAAGCCGTCTCCAGAGTATTGACATTCTCCTGAGCACTGTCCTCACTACATCTCCCATCAGCCTTTGCTCCCAGGTCTCACCAGCTGTTCTGCATCATGCAGTCAACACAAACAGTAATTAGTTTTTGTCAAGTTATTAGAAAGTTATTAGAATCCTACGGATTCTGCAAACTCTTGTTTGTTTTCACATAAAGTCTGAGGATTTCTACTCCTGACTTGACTGCGTCCTGCCTTTCTCCATGTATTTTGACTCGGGCCTGGTTTTTGACTTCATATATATATATATATATTAGTGCTGTCAATTGATCAAAAAAATCATCAGATTAATCACACTTTTGGATTGTGATTAATCAGGATTATTCACAATGTTTTACTAGGTAAATTTTTATTCGACAATATGCACCTTTTGAACAAAAAAAAGGCAGGAGAGAACATTTTTCCTTCATTTTAATTGTTTGAATTTTTTGAATTTATATAGTTTTTACTCAGATATCTCAGAAGTGTAATTTGTGTACACAAAACACATCAACAGTAAGATGAGCTGAACTGTAATTGTTTCTGCAATTTAAATGGTCTGGGTGAATACTCAAATCTTTTTGGTTGCTAGGTGTTGTTGCGCACCTTAAAAAGAAGTTCCGGTCACATAGCCCAAATGTTCTATATCACTGCTTCTTGCAGGCTTCTTTAAAACAAAATTTTTGCTTGATCTTCTGGACAAAAACAAGCGGTAAGTGGTGAACTTTCTCTCTGAACTGATGCTTTATTTAACCTGTTGTGACAATCAGCACATATATCGTTTTCCTTTGCCGCTGCAGTCACGGTCTGCTGGCCCAGCAATGTATTCTCGTGTTACCATAACAACAGCCCGCATCATGTATGAAATAGTCCACTTTTAGAAAAAAAAAAAACAAGAAAAAAGTAATGAAAATGTAGTAAATATTTATATATTTTGTAAGTGACCATGGTATAAGTGTAATAATGCCCGACGCGAAGTGGAAGACTGTCGCTTCTGACATGTAATTAATCAGGGTTAATAAATAATGCGTTCATTTTTTTTATTAATCATGTGGGTTAACGCGCTAACATTAACAGCCCTTATATATAAGAAAATATTTACAAAAAATATTTATAATCTTTTATCTATTTTTACTTTTTATTCTTCTTTTCTTCTTTTTGTCATTTTTATATTTTATTTATATTACATTTTATTTCAACATTTTAAGAAGAGACAGCTGTGTTGTTAGATGCTAATGCTGTGATGCTAATGATGCTAAACATGAACCGGTTTAAAGTCGGAAAATATTTTCACGGACAAGCATTTAAGGCAAATACAGACGAGACAATACATTTAAATCTGGTATTAATTAGCATTGTATGAATAAGACATGTAATGTATGTAATAATGTTACTTTAATTCTTGGAAATCTAATTTTTTATAGAAACGAATTAGTAACTCCTTACAGTCACTTAATAACCCCAGAGAAAAAATCTTGGAGCCGCCCCTGATGAGTTCATACTATTGATAAAATACTTTTTATGCTATTTTATTTTCTTTTTAAAAAAAAACTGAAATTTTTTTTAAAAAAGTAAAACGCCTATGGCATTTTTGTGTAAAATAGAGTTATAACTTGGCCAGTGACTCAAAAATTACATTTTGGCCTCTGTGTTAAGGTGTTTTAGTTATTTAAAATTCAACAAAAAACAGAGTAACGTGCACTGCAAATTGTGCAGATGGCATGTTACTTTTAAAACTGGAGAAACCACCAACCTTTTTTATCACCTGAAGCAGTGCCACCAAGCATGCTCAATCTCAGATTGAAATAAACAATAATTCTCCAGCAAAAACAACAAAGGTAAGAGCTGCACAGCAGCAACAGTCTAAGCAAGGAACAAATTCTGAAAAATTGCTTTTAGTTTTTAGCTAATTCACAGGACGTTGACAAAAATGTTTGTCTATTTTATGTTTGTTCTGTAAACTCTGTAAACCATCAGAATGTATTTGTAGGATTTGTTTTTAAATGAAACCAATCAAACAATTTAGTGTTCTTTTTTATTTGTGTTCTCTTTTGAAACCAGAAGGAATTTAGTTTATTTTTCAGTTTAGTTTGTAATATTTATTCCTTTTTAATTAGTTGTCTTAAAAAATCTGTTGCATTACGTTCCTTTAGTGCATGTGTCATGTCTGAAATATATTTAAATAAAACAATAAATAAAACAAATCTTTAATTCTAAACAAATTGCTGATGATTACACATTTCTCCTATAAGCCAAAGAGCTTTCAAATTTGACATAAATTGTGATCTGATTTTTTATTTTCTATTCTATATTGCCCAGCTCTATTGGTCCTATGAAACACACAGGTTTTCTGGGTTTTTTTCTTGGCTGAAAAAGAACATAAGCATAATTAAAAGACCACTGGGAACACTTTGAAAAGATTATTGGAGTCTATAAGTAATGCATTATGGTAAATAAGTGTCATAAACCTACCGTACTGGGATTCTTCTGAGGGGAATCTGAATGGCGGCCATTGGCTGTAGCTCACAGGAATGGTTCCACAGAGGACACAAAGAAGAAGGCAAGACCACATCTTTTAAGACAAAACACAAACGGTCAAGTTTGACTCTTTGTGCAATTACAATCTCTGTACTCTCAAATTTTACCCCTGTGAACCCGAAAGGGACAAAGCAGGTTTAGAAAATGGATGGATGGATACCTTAGATGTTGTAATTCCCTATTGGAGTTTTAAAATCCCATACAAAAAACTGCATGTTTGGAGACTTATATACACAAAAGTCATGCAGGTCCAGCCCAGAGGAAGTGAGATGTTAAAATTTCCAGTTAAAATTGCACAATCCTTACCAATGAACAATAGACACATTCATTATTCACATTCATGATACATTTGAAATGGGAAGTGGGGTGTCTCCCATTGCTGTGCCAGCATTATATGTAAAAATGACTCATGCGTGGGCATCATTTCAACAGTTACATTTCCTTCAAGAAACGTTTTTTATTAAACGAGAAAAAGTCAATCTTGTTGCCATCTTCTGTACACTCATGTGGGAGGTAGTCAGCCACATATTGTATTAGGCTCTTTTGTGAAAGTCTGGGGAAAGTTTGGGCTTTGTATCCATTCCTGGCAACGTCATTCTTTGAATATTAGAGAAAAATAACACTTGTTTTGGCTTTGTTTTACTTTGACAAAATATTTCTGTTTTTTGGTTCATCTCGGACACTATCTCTGTTGTTTTTTCAGAATCTCCAGCAAGGACACCAACACAAGTCTGAGTTGAGCTTTTTATAATTCTGTTGAAAATGAGCTTGCTGACAATGTCAAGCCTTGATGCAATCAACACATGTATGTTTTTTTTTAATGCATTTGAATGTGAAGGACAACCCCAGCACAATAGGAGGTCAGGTAAAGTTCCA
>BSAI01000030.1:21470729-21656036 GCA_036245035.1 Adrianichthys oophorus | reverse complement strand
CAGATTTGGAGATGCAGCTACAGGCTGAAGCTCAGCAGAAGATGGAAAACATGGAGATACTGCAGCTGGGAGTTGCAGAGCTGGAGCATCAGCTTGAGGAGCAGAGTAGTTCTGATGCTTATGTTCATGTAAGAAGCTTCACTCCAGCTTGAAATTGTAAACATTTCTGTCATAAATCATTCATCTTTTTTCCCAGATGAGAAGAGAGTTTGCAGAAGCCATCCAGCTTTGTGACAATCTAACTTCAGAGAAGGTAACGATCCACATCTACCTTAAACCTGCTCCTGCTGAGAACGGGTGATGTTTAAAATGTCCCTAGAATACAGTCTGATTTGAAAGCAAAGAAGAATTAAAGTTAGAGGTCATTAAAGGTTCTTCTGCTGCTCCAACCGCTGAAACTTTGTTTCTATAGGACATGATTGCTGCTGAGAGAGACTCCTTGAAGCAGGAGCTGGGCATGTTCAAAGAACAGATGGAACATCTGGAGCGAGAAAAGGCTGCTTTGTCCGAGGAACTGAAGGAGATGAAGGACTTAGAAGAGTTCAATGCTCTGGAAGAGGACTTTAGGAAGGAGCAGGAGGTAACTCTGAATAGAGCAGATTTAACATTTGGATCAGGTTGCAGCCCGACAGGGAAGTTTGTTTGGGAGAGTTGTCTATGTCTGAACGTGGAGCTCAGGTCGTCAATTGACAACCTTTGCAATTTCTCTGATTCTGAACTAGAGATTCATTAGCAGCGCTTGGTTTAGAATGTTAACTATTTCCATTTATCAAGCACTGGAGTGGAAGGATCATAATGTGGGCTTATTCAAGAAGCTTTGGGAGTCTTGCTGTGTAACCTGGACAAACAAAGCCTTCAGCTAAAAGTTTTTTTTTAATTTTTTTTTACACAGCTTTTTTGCATTAAAACAAAGTTTTTATCAAACAAACTTTTTTGTTGTTTCACAAAACGCTCCAAAACCAAGCTTGTTCAAACATAAAACTGCATTTTTGTCATCCTTTCATACATGTTCTGTTTTCCTCTGCAGAACGAGTTCAGAAGTCAAATTTCTGCCCTGGAAAAAGCCCTGGAATCTGCTGAACTTCAGCGTGTGAAGCTTCAGGTGAGCTGAAGGGGGTGAGGTTTCAATAATGATGACGGAAAATCCGAAAAAAAAAACATTTACCAATGCTACACTGGGACACCTCCACATGCTAAGTTTTGGTTTAAAGGAATTTTTTTTTTCACAGTGATTGAACAGGGCATTTCTGCTCTGATTTTATTAAATGGTTTCCATTTTTGTCACACATAACTTAACTCATCAAAAATTGATTAAGCTAGTAATATTTAAAGATTGCAACACAAAATGAAAGGGAAAAAATAACAACAGATTCTTTTAAAAAAAGAGAGAAATAAGTTTGAATTTAGTTTTTTTTTTTTTCCATGAAATTCTGAAGGATTTGACTGACTAGCTTGAATTTGTCTGAGGTTTACTGAGGATCTGCAACTTCCTGTCTTTAAATTCCCTGAGCTCAAATATGTTCACTAAACCCTGAGGCCGAAGACGGGTTTGAAAATGATTTTGTGGAGGTGGATGGTGTTCTGTGAAAGTATTCCATCTGCTGGATCAGTTCTCATTGACTGTATATGAGAACTGGACTGAGTGACTCCTTCCCCTGTTGCGTTCCAAACAGGAAGTACCCTCTGCCTCCAAGAAGTCAAAATCCCAAAGACTTCTATTTAGAAATAATCAGTTATTGCTCAGTCATTCTATAGGTCAAAATACCCTTTCTTGCTCTGATACCTTTTTTTTTTTTTTTTTTTTTACATGTTCTTGATAGTCCTCGTGTGTTAAATATTTTTTTTTTCACTCCTGCAAGTTACTCGAGTTGTAAACTGACCAATCAGACGCCTCAGTAATAGTAGCTGGTGCCTGCTGGCCCCCACATCACAATGCTTTTGAACAGCGTTCAAAATGTTTGATTTCATGTAGCCCGCTTTCAGTGGTAGGGCTGGGCCATCTTTCTGATTGGTGAGAATGGTTGACAAAACAAACTCGGAGATAAACTTTTATGTAAACATGTTTGTTTTAAATGTTGATGTATATTTGCATCTGTTTAAGACATTTCATACTTTATTATTGCTGAGTTTTTGCTGTATATATTAATAGGTTGGAAATGAATTAGGCCTGACTGTATTTATTATTTTTTTTCCTAAGAACAAACTTCAAACTGTTTCTGAAGAGCTCAAGAAGAAAAGTGAATATGCAGAAGAACTCAAGAATATGGTTTGTTTACTTTTTTATTGTGTTCCCACATTATAATAGGTCCTGTTGGCTCATGTGTATATGTTTGTGTTTATGCAGAACTTTGTGTTTACATACAAAGATTCCTGTTGTGGGTGTGTGTGTGTGTGTGTGACTGCACTGAAAGTGATGTGAAAAAGAAAAGAGTGAAGGGCTGTCTTCTTGAGTTGTTCTACAGTTTCTGTCAGTTTAGCAGCTATAGAGCTGCTTTGAACATGCTGTCCTGCTAGCTTACAGCCCCTCACACCTCCAATCTAACATCAACGGTGCAACAAAAATAAAGCACTTTGAATTGTCTTTTTACACAAAATGTGCTGTACCAATAAACTTATCTAACTCCTCCTCCTTCATCCGCGCAGAGCGGGAAAAATCTGGTTCAGGAGGTGGTGGAGCTTCGGCGCTCTCTAGACGACGCAGAGGGTCTCAGCAGAGACACCAAGAAGGAGTGGGCTGTCCTCCGCAGTCAGAACATCTCTCTGCTGGAGCTAAACGTGAGTGTTCTGCTCTGTGGCAATAAAGTTTATACAAAAAAAAAACGCCAGAAAGCTCTGGCTCTCTGAACATGTTGACATGAGTATAAACAGAGTTTGAGTTCTTTCAAAGATTCACTTTTTGCTTTTCTACAGGCGACTCTGACGGGCAGCCAGGAGAAGATGGAAGCTGAGCTGAACGCTCTGCGTCTGCAGCTGGAGACGGAGAGATCGCGGAACAAGAAGATGCAGAGCGACCTCCAGAAAGAGCTGAACGTCGCCTTTGATGAAAACACCAAGCTCACCTCTCTGCTGGACGGCAAAGTCCCAAAAGGTAACTTAAGAATCTGGGTTTGAATCGGAACTTTCCACCAGAATAAGGGCTGGTCCTAAATCTGCTCTGTTTCAGATCTTGTCAACAGCATGGAACTCGAGAAAAGAGCGGCTGCCACCACGAAGGAGCTGATGGCGGCTCACGAGGCAACGGAGGCTCTCAAGGCTCAGCTGGAGGAACTTGAGGCTCTTCCAGATAAAGTGGACAACTTGATCAAACAGGTGAGTCCCACAAACTACGAATTCCAGGAGCTGAGATCAGTTTTCTAAAGATAATTTTTCTGTCAGGTGGAGGGTTTGTCAGAGGAGCTGCAAGGCGTTGAAGCCGAGCGGGATAGCCTGCTGTCGGCTCGTGCTCAGAGTCAGCTGGAGGAGCAGCAGCTCAGAGAAGCTCTGCAGAGCTGTGAGGAGGAGCTACACAGAATCCAGGCCGAGCAGCAGGTGGAGTCTCTGAGCTCCCACCAGGAGAGCTGGGGCACCGAGAGGAGTCAGCTCCAGGCTTCTCTGGAGGACATGGAAGAGAAGGTAAGGTGCAACTCTGGATGGAGGATTTCTTGTGGGGAAATTGTATGATTGTCAGGTTCCTCGAATGAAAAATACAGATCAAAATGTTAAAGTTTGATTTCTAGTTTAAGTACATTTTTTAGTTTTTAACAGATCAGTAGAATAAATGTTCAGTGGGACAATTTGCTACACAAAATAAACTAATAAAAAATATACTATTTTAAAAAATTAAAAATGGAAAAACACATCTGTCTAATGGGCCGTAGACTGTCCCTGAGGTGGAGATTCGATTCAGGAATCAAGATCAAACCACAACTCTGACTATTTAATATGTTGTGTGTGGTTGCTATATGCATTTCCCTTTCTGGATGATTGTAAATTAAACTATGTATTTAATTACTATCATTTATGCCTTCTATTTAGAACTGGATGTCAGGATCAAGAAAACATAAGGAATGAAAACACAAATTATATTTGTGACTTCAAACAATGTCACACTCAGAAGTTTTGCTGTCAACTTCCTGGTTAATTTCAGCAGTGAACCAAATATAAACACCACTGTTGTTCTGGGTCATTTAACAACTAATCCTAAAAATGTTCTCCACAGTTTTGCCAAACATTAGTAGATAAACAAAAAGCCCAAACATTCCACACTTTAGAAGAACATCTTACAGACACGTTCCACCACAGCTCCTGCACTGTGCTAGCAGACACTTGCATGATAAAACATAATTGATCCGGATTTTTAATTTTTTTTTTTTTTTTTTTCAATAAAAGAACTTTGTTTCAAACATATTTTACAATTTGAATAATCAGTTTATCAGAACTTATTTCAGTTAAAAAAAATCTTATTTTTGTATGTAAAAAAACAAAAACACTTCTTTTATTTTGAAAATTAGAACCTCCACCGACACAATTACTTTGAAAATCCATTTTCTTCTTGTGTCGGCAGCACATACTGTTTGTGTAGTTCATACACCTAAAATCCAAAATTATTCTGCAATTTTAGAGCAATAATTCCTTCTGGCATAGCTACATTGGATTATAAACGTTTATTAATGTGCAATGTCCCTTTCTTAAAATTAGTGCTTGAATTCTTTCAAACTCAAGTTTAACTTTAGCTTAAAAATGATTAAATTTTTAGATCAAAGAACAACCAAAATTTAGGTTTCATGTTTAGTAGGGAAAAGAATCCTTTGTTTTCTTTCTTTTTTTCATCAATTTTTTTTCAATCCTTTTCCATCTGGTAGTGTAGTTTGCACAGGTGAAGCAGTGTCTGGAAAAAGACTTAAATTTAACTCCTGCTGTCAGTTTTTGCCCATCCATCCAGAGTTAGAAGTTTTGGTGTTTTTTTGCGTTCCAGGCTGCAGAGACTCAGGTTCTCCTGGAGTCTCTTCAAAACCAGCTTCAGGATGAAAGGCAGAGGATCTCTGATCTGCAGAAGGAGTTCAGCGAGCAGGTGGGTGAAGCATAGATGCCCATCTCCGTGTCTAGCTGCTCTCTGTTGCTTAATGGATTCTCTTCATGCGAGCAGATGCTAAGGGTGTTTCAGGAGCTCCAGATGGGTGGCGCTCAGAGCTCAGTGTTGGAGATGGAGCGGCTGCTCTCTGATGTTGCTGCTCTGGTGGCGGAGAGGGACCAGCTGAAGGAGGACATGAGGGAGAACGTGGATATGGTCTGTGGCCGTGTCCTTAGGGGTTTTACACCCAACCTGAACTGGTTTCTGTGTTTTAGATTCACTAACTACAACACTGTGACAACAGATGATCGAGACTCAGGCGGAGCTCAGGGCGGCGCTGGAGAAGAACCGCGAGCAGACAAAGCAGATCAAACTCCTGGAAGCTGCTCAAGCAGCAAAGGTGGAGAATTCACAGCTGGAGGAGCTTCAAACAAAGGTAAGAGAAGCTGATCTGGAAAACCAAACCAGAACTTCAGAAAAGACGGACGATGTTCAATGAAGACTCCATATGGACTGTGGCAGGTGAGGAGCCTGAGCCAGGAGCTCACCAGCCTGCAGCTGGAGAGGGACCGTCTGCAGTCTGAGCAGACATCCTCGTCTGCGCAGGAGAAGCAGCTGCTGCACAGAGTGACTGCGCTTACAGAGGAGAGGGATCAGCTGCACGAGATCCTGGAGGGAGTCAGGGAGGAGAAGAAGCAGCTGCGATCAGAGCTGGAGGAACAGATGGAGACGGTCTGTCAGAACCTTTGTTCAAATCTTTCTGAGCTTCAAACCTTCACGTGCTGCAGGTTCAAAGACAAGGATCCAGAGTCCAGCAGTTTTAAGTGTTTTGTTTCACATTTGTGTTAATACATTTTGATATTTAAGCTTTTGTTCATTTATTGCAGAGATGACGCAAAGGCCGTTCTATTTTTTTAAACAAATTTTGTTTTACTTTGTCATAAAGTTGTATTTAGAAAATAATATTTGTATTTATTCCCTTCGGTCAGTTCCTCCAACAATCCAACCTTTCATCAGTTCTCTGTGTATCCTGTCTTCTTTTTTTTTGTTTTTGTTTTTGTTCATTTATCAAAAATGAATATAAATGTGAGCCTGTCTGCTTTTTATACTGATTAGCTTTTGTTAACTTCTAATCTGTTGGAATGATTAGCACCAAAAACTGAAATGCCAAGATGTTGTGGATCAGTTGATTTCCAGATGCTGAATGAAGGTCATCAGCTTAAAAACAGCTCCAAATCTGTGCTGTCGGGGAAAAAAATGCTCAGATGATCAAAGAGTTTTGTCTTTATCTGTTTGTGGTTCACAGGCGGTTGAGGCTCAAGGCCTCCTCCATTCGGTTCAGCAGCAGCTGCGGGAGCAGATCCAGAGTTTCCATGATCTTCAAACCACCAGAGAAGAGGAGCAAAGGCAGTTGGAGCAGCAGGTTTGCTCACTGAGATGTCACTGAAGACTTTAACTCTGCTCCTGGTTTCACAAAAACTCTAGCATTCCTTCTCCTACTGTAGCTTTCAGAGAGGACAACTCGCCTCCAGTCTCTGCAGGAGGAACTGCAGGAGCAGAAGCAAACACAATCTGATCAAACAAAAGAGTTTGAGCAGAGGGAGTCAGATTTGAAACAACAGGTGATGCAAACTGTTTTTTCTTTCTTTTATTGCATGTTTCAGCCCTAAACCTCAGTTTGGAAGGTCGGCTTGTTCACATTCTCCCTTCTTTTTAAAACAGCTCCTGCTTCTGACGGAGGAGCTTGAAAAAGTAGAGAGGAATGATCTGATCCTTCAAGGGAAAGCTGGTGGTCAGAGATCCTCAAAGGAGGTGGAGGAGGAGGAGCTGCTGTGCAGAGTGTCTGCGCTCAAAGAGGAAAGGGATCAAATCCAGCAGGAGCTCAGAGAGGAGAAGCAGCTGAAAGGAGAGCTGGAAGGAAGGATGGAAATGCTGCAGGCAGAGGTTCGTCTTTGAAGAAAAGCAGCTTTGAAAAATCAGAAGTTCAACATGATCTAACAACTGGAGGCTTTCCTCCTCTGGACAGATTTCAGGACTGAATGTGAGTTTACAGAGCATTGGAGAGCAGAGGAAGCAGCTGGAGGAAGATCTGCAGCACAGCGTGGATTTGGTGAGAACAGTCACTGATTACTTTTTTTTTTTTTAGTTTCCATTCCTGATGGAAAGCTGAGTTTGGGGTTTTCTTTTTTAGGCGTCTTCAAGAGAAGCTCTCCTGAAGTCTGTCCAGCAGGAGCTAAAGGAACAGAAGAGCATCCACTCTGATCTGGAGAAACTGCTCCAGGAGAAGGAAAGCTCCTTCAGTCACCAGGTCAAGGACGAACCTTCTGAGCAACCCTAATGTTTAGAGCTGGATGCAGCTTAACTTCTTTTCTCATGCACAGATGCAGGACCTGTTAGGACAATTGGAGAGTGCTGAAGCTGAGAGGAGGTCCCTGCTATGTGAGAGCCAGAAGCTCACAGAGGAGAAGGAGGAGCTTCTGTGCAGAGTGACATCTCTAAAGGAGGACAATTACCAGCTGGGAGCTCAGCTAGACGAAGGAGCAGAGAAGGTTTCCCATTGTCTTTGAACATGCAGTACCGTCACATGAAAAGCTGCTTTGGTTCTCCAGGACTGACCGTTTCCACGTGTTCATGCAGATCTGTGACCTGCAGCAGAAGCTGAGCCGACAGGAGCAGCTGGAGATACAACGAACTTTAGAGCGAGAGCAGGAGAGCCGGCAACACCGAGGGGTGGGTCCGAAGCATCAAGGGGAAGAGAGGGGTTCTGAAAATCAAATAAGAAATAATCTGAACCCAGCCTTTTTTTTATTTCAGTAAAAATATTTCAACGCAAACATTTTTTTAATCTTTCGTAATTGGATTTTATTCTGAAACGTTTGGAAGGTTTTAAATAATGACAGAAAAATGAAAACGTTTTTATATCTTTGGTTATTGATTCTCTGGAGGCTAGCAGTCTGAGAGTCAAATAACTGATAAAGATAATTTGAATATTTTTATTAGTTTTTGATAAATAAATAATGCATATTTAATCCTTTTATACTTATATTTTCATTACCAAGAAATACTTGTATAATTATTCATAAGAAATCAGACAAAAATGATCATTTTTGTGTTTTTTATTTTTATGTTCATTTTAATCTTTTGACTTCGAGCTTAATTTTTTTCCCCCATACAAATCTTTTTGGGTGAAGCTGCTGATTGAAACGAACAGAAACATCTCCGCCCTCAAAGAGCAGCTGTTCACTCTGGAGCAGAAGAGCAGAGAAAAGGAGGAGAAGCAGGAGGCAGCGCCATCATCTCTGCAGGAGTCCAGAGTTCTCCTCCAGGTGAGACTGGATGAGAATGAGTTATTAATGAGATGAATATTCATAACCTCAAGTCTGAATGCAGCAGCTGAATGTGATTTCTGGGTCTTGTTGCAGGAATCTTTTGGGAAATTGGAGGAGTTTATTAACGCCTGCAGAGGGCGCTTCTCCGTCCCTCTGGACCCGGCTCTGAGGACGCAGTGTTCCCTCATCCACCTGCATATCAGCTCTCTTCCAGAAGCCAGTGTAGATGTGTACAGGTCAATGCAGCAGCAGGGGCTGCAGTGCGTTCAGAGGCTGCAGAGCGTTCAGGTAAGGACCTCCTCTCAGACATTCCAGCTGAAGTCCAGAACAGATGGAAAACTCCTGTCTCTCCTCTCAGATGCAGCTCCAAGCGCAAGCCGTCTCCTACGGACGACTGCTGGAGGTGCTGGTGAAGAAGGAGGAGGCCGTGTTTGAGGAGCGGCGGCTGCAGGACCTGCTGCTGTGCAGAATGCAGGATCCTGACTGCGACCTGCAGGCTCTGTGGGAGTGCAGACTGAGTGAACTGCTGGACAAACGGCGGGTTCACCATCAGGTGAGCCCCAGCTGAAGGCATCAGTGAGGGAGGGGGGCAAAACAATACAGATATTTGACTTGTTTTGTTTTGGATTGAACATTCAAATTAGCGATGCATTCATCTGATGTTTCAGAGAGGCCTAAAGGTTGAAAACGACAAACATTTAAAACTCTTTTTTTTTTTTAAGGGTGTCAAATTGTTGCTTTAATCGTAATTATTTAATTACAGAAAATTTGGCGTGCTTTTGTTTTTGCATTAATCTCATTTTTAATCCATAAATAATATCTTTTATGTAAGAGATAATTCCCAACGAGGTGTCCATTTTCATAAATTAGTAGTGCCTCGGACAGTTGCTTCAGAGAAGTCTGTTAATTTCTGATAATGGACACCTTGAAGGGCATTATTCTGCTTATACCATAGTCACTTACCAAAGAAATGCATATCAAATCATAGTACTTGTTATTTTTTAGGTTTAAATATCTTTTTCACAAAAAGCAAACTATTTAAAATGCATTGCAACACGTTGTTATGGTAACGGCTACAGTACCTGAGCCTTTCCTTCAAAGCTGGGCTCAAACTTCATGACTGTTTTCAGAAAGTGGACAACACCTTGGAGAAGTTCTGGGCCCAGATGAGGTCCCACACGTTGGAGTTGAGAGCTGAGATCACAGCAAGGGAGAAGTTCAGGGAGCAGCTGCAGGCCGCCGCCGCCAAGCAGCCAATCGTTCTCTGTGAGCTGGACGGTGTCCTGCAGTGCGAGCTGGAGCGCAGGTCTGCTGCAGCACAAAGCAGCGCTGCGGATGTGCAGGTGAGCGTCATACCGGTTTCTCTGGGTTTCCCCGTTTGTGACAAATCTCATGCTTTTTTCTTGTTTTTCCGGCAGTTCATGGAGGAGCAGAAGGTTCTGTTTGATGAACTGAAACAGCAGGACGTCCAAACAGAATCTCTTCTCAGAGAGGAAAAAAGCAAGACGTGCACTCTGCTGCAGACTCTAGAGGGCGCTCCTCTGAAGACAGAACTCTCTCTGCTCAAAGACAACCAGGAGCTCCATCTGCAGCTCCAAGAAGCTCAAGAAAACATCAAAGTCAGTCTGGGATGGTTTCTGAAAAACAACTTATGTCTTTAGATTGTCTGATATGTTCACATTTTTAGCCAAATAATAAAAAGCACCTATTTTTAATTCAAAACTAAAACTTCTCTAAAACGCCTGCTTCTGATTCCAGGCTCTGCACGTGCAGCTGGAGCAGCTGCAGGCAAGCGCCCGCAGCCGCTTATCCAGCCACAAAGAGGCCACACAGCTGCTGCAGACAGAGCTGCAGGACAGCCGCGCGCTCGTCCAGGAGAAGGAGAGCGCCATCCACACGCTCAGGAGCAAACTGCGCGAGTCCGAGGTGCATTGCAGTTTAACACAAATAAATTCAATAGAATTATGTGAGAAGGCAGACAGAAGAACATGTAAACAGAAATCTGTTTGGACCAGAAAATTCATTTTTAGTTTTTTAAACAAAACTGAAGTTGTTCTTCCACGTTTGCACTCATGACTGGCTCAAAGGAGACTATCACTTTAGAAACTAAGCATTTATACCTCAGTACAGACACGCTGGAGTGAATGGAGGCGGAAATTTATGGTTATGCTGGTCGAGCCAACCTGGTTCCTGTTTTGTTTTCAAACTGGCTTCAAACAGGAAGTTAGTGTTATGTTTGGATACAACTTCACATGGCCATTTTCTTTTAGAATCCTCTTTTCACAGTTTTCTATTAAAATCAAATCATTGTGGATTTAAAATTGTGTGTGTCAGCAGCTGCATGGCAGCAAACACATCTTTAATAAAAAAAAAAAAGTGATTTTATTTTGAAGGAAGATGAGAAGCAAAATGTAATATTCAAATTTTGGATGAAACGATTAAGTAATGCAGCTTTAAAATGTGAAAATCTCTCTGCTGAAGCTTTTAAAAAAACACACTTCCTTTCTTGTGCTATTCTTCAGTGACTTTGGTTTTAAGTGTGGATTTCTGTGGTTTTGCTGACAGAAGAGAGCGTCTCCTGCTGCAGAAGATCTGGAGAATCTGAAAAAGAAACTGTTACAAACAGAAGTGGAGCTCACTTCAATGTCAGAAGAACACAAGCAAGAGTAAGACTCATCGCCACGGATCTGATTTCTGGAGCTCTGGTTTGTAAGCGCTGAGATGTTTTTTGGTTTTTTTTTGTTCTTCAGGATCCAGAAGATGAGCTCACTGTTGAGCATTAAGGAGGACTCACTGAGGAGGCTGAAGGAGGAGCTGAGGAGGTCCCAGCAGCGGGGGGAGGAATCCTGTAAGATGGCAGGATCTTGTAGTTGTTCTTAGAGATTTTCTGACCTCCAAGCATACAACTTCTGAACTGTGGTTGCATTATCAGTTCTGCAGGGTGAGGATCTTCATGCAAAACTGATGAACCCCAAAGGTCAGGTGGTCCAGAGCAGCGTTCTGCTTGAAAAGACCAAGCTGGAAGAAGAAGTCAAACAGCTTCATCTGAAAATCACCCAGCTGGAAAGGTAACAGAGTGGATTTGAAGGTTGTTTTGAAGATAAGATGAAAAAGAAAGTAATGCGTGTTTCTCTTCAGCTTGGTGTCCAGTCTGCAGGCTGAGGTCACTAAATGGAAGAACAGAGCCATCAAACTGAAAAACAAAACTGAGGTGAACAAGCCTCCGTCGCCTTGCACCACCGCCAAGAGACCTCCCAACATGACTGCCGACCTCCTGTGCTCGCCCAAGAAGATGCTACTGACTTCCAGCAAGATCCTGGCCTCGCCTCGGAAGGCTCCCGAGTCTCCCAGCAAACCCCTGGACTCGCCCAAGTCCCTGCTCTTCAGATCACCCAGGAGCAGGTTCTTTGACACGGGCGGGGCCTCTGAGGCGCTCTATAGAAACCGTCCCAAACAGTTCTTTGATAACTCTGGCCTAGGAACCACTCCAGGTAATCCCCATCTTCATCCTGACGTTCTCACATGTTGCTGTTTAAATCCTGCAGCAGCGCTGCTCTTATTGTGAAAGGTCTGCGTTTTCTTGTCTGTGATGTTTCGATTTTTTTAACAGAGATCTCGTTCGCTCCTGACTCAGATGACAGCAGCATCGGTAATATTTGCCCTGTCTGGCGGTGTGAACGCTCACTGGTTGTTTTACTGATGGAAACAGGGGCTGATGGGATGTCACTAGTTCTTTAAAAAGACTTGAACCATGTTTCCACTGAGCTGCTGTGTTCAGATTGAAACAGTTTGGAAGCATTAACATTCTGCATTTTGTATCAACCTTAACTATAAAATGAGTGTTCCTGAAATTAGCCAGCTTGCATTTTTAAATATTAAAAAAAAAAAATTCCAAAAAGTAATCTTTCTATCATCGGAAGTTGAGCCGGCATTATAAAGCTGGAACCAAAGTGCCGGTCTTTATTTGCACGTCCTCAGAAAAGGACACTGCTGGTTTTACTGTGAAGGTGCTCAGTGAAAACACAACTTCACACAAGGAGGCATGTGTGTGGACAGCACTTTGTTTTGGGAAAGGCCCTTGACCTAGAAGTTTCTTGAGTCATTGTGGAGTTGTTGATTCAAAAGAATTTTCCTGCTTACCGGTACTAATATTTTCACATTTTCAGAAAATGCAATCAAAACTTTTATCTGTTCTATTATTATTTTTTTGTAGTTTGTATAATTATTTTTTTCTTTTTCATGTTTATGGTTAAAGCGCAGATATTTTTCAATTTAAATGAAAAAGTTAAATGTCAATTTGTTGTTTTTCAGATGCAGCAGCTGGAGTCGACAGAACGGACCCATGGTGGCCTAGTTCTCCCAAAAAAGAAGATTTTTGCAAACCCCAATGAACATGAAAAGCAGGCATTTTTAAATATATATATATATATATATACACACACACACACACTTTTCTTTGATTTAATAAAGAAACAATACATTTTGTGTTACCATGTTGTTTTATTCTGACTACCTCTTTCTTTTCTCTCCTTCAAAATAAAAGTCAAGATGATTGTCCTCTGATTTATTTTTTTTTTCCCCGCTTCAGGTAGAATTTAACAAAATTTTAAAAAAGGAAAAACGGGGTGTTCACATACTCATAAACTGAAGCTTACTTTGGTTTGTAATTTTTAAAAAGGTTTTCAAGTAGTGGCATATCAATAATTAGTCACTTTAGTGGGGGAAAGTTTTGTTTATTTTTTATTTTCATATTTTCACTACATTTCCCATGAACTTGACACTATGACATGTCTTCAACATTACAGTTGTGTGATGAGTTAATCCCAAGCAAAAGGTATATCAGGATCTGTGTATGTTGCCTTATCCCTTAATATTCCCAAAAGTACAATTACAAAAATAGATAAAATGGTGTATGATTATATTTGGAAGAAAACCAACAATACCTTTAAAATTAAGTGAATTATAGAATTTTTGAAAAAACATAACAGCGTTTGGAATGCTTTTCTGACATTTGTTCAATAATCATGGTGGCATTGGTTTTCTACTGAAGTGTAATGTTTCTGCTGTTAAAATGAGCTGAATTCCATGAACCAGCTCTTTTATCTTGGATATTGATTTATAAACACAACTTAAGCCCACACAGGTATTTTATTTAGAATAACAAATAACTACTATACAAAAACAAATCACTGTTTTGTCATCCATGGTTTGATAGAGACATTTTGTTAGTTGGTCAGTGATGTACTGTGCGTGGTACATATTAAGCATTTTTACTGTATTGTTCAGAACTGAATGACTCTTTATTCTATAGGTCTACATGTTTGACTTGTGCATCTTTTTCCAGATGGATACAATTCAGTGTGACTGTAAAGCACTTTGGGCCTTCAAGGAAGAAAAGCATTAAACAAGTACATGCCATTTACCAGTTTTGTTTAATTTTATTGTAACTCCTAATGAATGTAAGTTATTTTACCCTCTTCAACAGATCCTGTTTCATTTTCCAGATGTTTTGTTTTGGTTTTTCTTTGGTTTCCAGGCATGTTTTATTTTATTATATTTCAGTTTATTTTATTGTGAATTTGATTAAGTCTGTGCTAATTTAAGTGCCAAATTAGCAATCTTCAGTCTTCAGATACCAATATTCCCAATTTCTGGTAAATTTCAGGATCTTAGAAAAATCCAGATTTAACTCTCCATCAGCAGTTGCTTAAAATAATAGAGAAATCAGTTTGGATCCTCCAGACTAAAGTTTCAAGCTTCTATAACTGGGTTATATTTCTACTGAAAAACCTCGGCGCCTAAAGGATTTTGTTTAAAAAAAAGCATAATTCATCAGTAAGAAAGACATTTTAAATAATCAGTCATAACCAATAAACTTTATGGTGTATGAAACATACCCAATTTTCAACATTAGTAGCATTTATCGTAGAAAAAAAATTATAAATGACAGCAGCAAGGAGGCACTGTCTCACAAAACGAGTTCTGAGAGTGAAGTTGGTTCTCTGAGCCTGCAGTTTCATACTACTGATTCCAGCAGGTTCACTTCAGATTCTGAAACATATAGCATACTTTAATTATACTGCTGAAATAAATCAAATTTTTATCATAGATATTGGAATTACAAAGAAAAGATGCATCAATAAATATATCAGAAGTCAAATAACTTGTTCGGTTCCTCCTGTGGCAACATTTCTTTTGGTATTCATCCATGGGGCGCTTAAACTGCATGGGAAACATCAAATACCACTATCTATAAATACTGTATTCATAATAAACTAAAAGAAGTTTCATAAAAATTTTACATCAGATTTATCCAGTCAAAGATGCATCAAGGAAATTTAAAATGAACATAGATGAGTCTTGTGGTTTTTTGTCAGTCAACTTGAGAGACCGTTTTTCATTAATTCTTTCACTGTTTTTACACCAGAAAATGTTGATGTGTTGTTGAATACTTTAAAATAACAAAACTCAATGTTAATATAAGAAGTAATATTCCTGATGTCATTCTATATTTTGAATCATATGTTTATCCAATAATTACATTTTTTGTTATTCAATTTTTATTTTTGGGAACTTCCATATTTACAAGTATAAATGGTCAAATTCACAACTCTATTTTATAATTTCTTTTATCTGGACTTTAAATCATATCATAAAACAAAAGAACCCATGCGAAATCTGAAGGCTTCAAGAACATTTAATATTTTAAAGGAACTGCATATTTTTACTTTTTGAGTTTATATACAGCATATATTAAATGGTAACCCTCTGGTTTGTTAATCTTGTATGTTAATGTGCCGGTTGCGCTGTACATATAGTGTTTTCTGTTACCTACAAAAATAAACGAGTTAAGGTGGGGACTGCTGTGGAGAACATTCCACTAAGGAAGAATGAGGCGTTAGGGAAACGCTCAAAGAAGGGCGGAAAATAATAAAAGACTTTAAATTACTATGCAACAAATTTTTAAAAAGAAGTAAAAGCAAAAACATTTGGTTAAAAAATGCTTTTTGGACTAAAAAAAAGGAAATCTAAGATATTTCAGTGCGGTGATGAAAGCTCCGAGGACATTTGAACGCATCGAAAAAATGAAGAGTTAAGACAAAGTAAATTGACAAAAATTGGTAAATACAGATTAACTTGTTTTTTCTATTTAAATTCAGTATTAACATTCTCAAGTTCTGAAAAGTTAAAATGATTATTGGAACAGTTAAAAAAAACTATCAAAAGTTGATAGTTTATCAACTACAATTTATAAACGTTAAATGTTATAAATTGAAATTATACTGTTCTTTGATCAAATTCAAAGCTTTGAGCTTTTGTTTTTGTTGGCTTGCATTTTGTTATATAGGACTAATAAAAAAAGTTTTTTTTTTTACATTTGATTGGAGGATATTTTAATTGGCTGAAAGCTTTAGGAACTTTTTGGCGAAAGTGATTGAAAATGATAATTAGGAAAGAGGTCAATGAAGGGCTATACCTATATAGGTAAATATTACTATTATTATGTATTATAATATGATTACTTGCTGAAGTTCAACTTTTGCTTTTGACAACACTGAAGCTCGAAAATCACGTGACCGCTGCATCATCACTCCCCCTCCTCTTTCCCCCATCATCCCTCAGTTTGTCCCGGAGATAACGGCGGTGTCTGTGCGCCTTTCAGAGCCTTCCTCCTCCACCGACTCTCCATTGTTGGCGAGTATTAAGCCCCCACACGCACCAAGCCGCGACCATGTCCACCAGCTCCGCTTTCAATGATGAGAAGGGAGGCTCGTCCAGTATCGGGGAACCGGAATACGGCCACGATCCGGCCAGCGGAGGGATTTTCTCCTCTGATTATAAAAGGTAGAGCCTTCCGCCGTTTTGCTCAGATTGTCGAAGTTACATCGGGCGGGGGGGAGGTGCAGACAAAGTGCGTTTTTTAAATGGGATCCCAGAGTGCATAAAAACAACCGACTTGAAGTTTGGTATGGGAGAGGGCCGCCGCCGCGCGGCAGCTGCGTTGTGTTGTCATGGCCGTGATTTGGGCACCTAGCTGCAGCCGACTGCGTGTCCCTTCAGCCGTCTGCGGACAAGGAAACCTTTTCTATCGAAATGTAGCGACGCTTTGTGAAGGTGAGATGTGATTGGGGTCTTTTGGTAGGAAGTAGGCCTGAGCTCTGGCATTTCAGTACCACCCCTGCTGAACAGCGACTGCCGCGCACGCGCACACCCCCGGAGAACGCTCACGACCACAGCCGGAACAGCAGGCTCGTGATGCTGCTTTACCACGTGCTTGGTGTTTATTTTCACTTCATATCCATCCGCTTAAAGTAATTAGATAAAAGTAATCAATTTACTGATTATTTCTTTAATTATTCTAAGTTTCTGCAGTAAATCAAAGTCATTTTTATGATATGTCCAAGAATCTCTAATGTAATTTAGGTTAATTTTTAAGCTTCACTAATCTCACTTATATTGATCATTTTAAATTTGATAACTTTATCCTTTTCCATCAATTTACTGAAAAACATTAATCTCAGGTCACATAGAAAGCAAGCACTCTAGGAAATGCAAATCAAAATACGTTAATAGATTCTGTTGTTATATTGTTTATGTTAAACCTTGATTTAAGCAAAAAAAAAAAACACAGAGAGAAAGAGAGACAGTAGATGATTTACCATGCATGCATGAGGTGATAGCGATGAATGACTCTAAGCTGCGAGGTAAGATAGCTGTCAATAAGAATGAAGTTGTATTCATAAATAACTTTTTCTTCATGGATACGTTTCTTATTGACAGCTATCTTATCCCAGACACATTGCCCTCAGCAAAGCGCAGCAAGGAACCACTTTCAATGAAAAGTCTATGTAAACACATGTTCAAAACTCTCATGTTCAAAAGTAGCTACGCAAGTTTTTACAACAGTTTTTGGCTCTTTGTACAAAACGCCAATATATGCGCATTGAAAGCTAAACCAGTTGAACTTTGACCAAGCAGGAACTCGGATTTAGTCATGACATTTGGATGACCTCCCTTTCATTTCAGAGAAGTGGCAATGGATTGAAAATTATTTATGGAGGAGAACTTAATAGTTGCAGTTTGTGTCCGGCTGGAATTATACCCCACCAAAGTTTTTCACGTATCGGAATAGAGCTGTGAAAGAAAAAGTCTCAAAAAAGATTCACCAGATTTGCACTGCTTCAACATTTCACACCAAGCCTCTTCCAACTGACGGACACGCAGCAGTAAACAGTAGGAAGAGAAGAAGAAGCTCCTCCCACTACATGCGTGTTCGAGAATGTGTTTTTGAATGCATTCTCCCTGCTTGAATGTAGCACCACAGAAAAGAACCTCAGTTTGAGGCAGAGATGCTTTTCAAATCATTTTGCCTTCAATTACAGCAGTGTTGAACTGAAGCATCCAAACATGTATACTTTACCCTGAAGAATTGATTGAAGACCCACGCTGATGAAAATTGTGTTTTTAACATGTTCTTGGGGCATTGTTCTGATGATGGAGAACATATATAGAGAGCTCAAAATTGCATTTCTTTAGTATTTCTTTACTCAGATCATTATGAATCAAGAGCAGATGAAAACTGCTGTTTGTAAAAGGGTATATTTGTGACGTAGATAATATGCTGGACCACAAGCTCCCTGCTCCACGGGGCTGGTGGCTCCACACCAACAGCCCACAAACTCAGAGGCCGCTCTGCAGCAAGTATGCTCTAAAAAAAACAACATAGGTTTTTTTTATGTTAACCCAAAACAGCATAATTATAATAATACAAATAAAAACCCTGGGAATGGTTTTACAATAGATCAAAAGATGATGGGAGTGAGACTTCAAGTAAAACACACTCATCCTATCATTGTACCGGAATGTGGTTATCTAAAATGGAATAAATGGAAAAGGACTACTCTGTCTGGATTATCAGACATGTAAACAAACATTTGTAATCACAAAGTATACTGTACTACATGAAAAAGATTTGCTTTTTTTTCTTCTAAAAGTTGTTTTGTGATGTGTTTTATGTGCGGACAGAGTTTGCTGAGAAAATGTCTTACCAAACTGTATTTGTGAGTTATGTAACCTTCCATCCAACATCTCCTGTACAATCTGGACATACAGTCATGTGAAAAAATGAGGACACCCTAAGAAAGCTTGTATATTTTCCCACACGTTTGGAAACATACACATTTAACATCAATTTGAACGTCACTGAGTGATCCATTAAACTTTTTTTTCCACCCATTTGAAACTTTCTAAATGTAATATTAAAAGAATGTAATTTCTGCTGATGTTTAAGTTCAGACGATTCACACTTAAGACACATTTAAGTGACTGGTAAATGCCACAAAAAGGTGTCTCAGTGACGCGATTTCAGGAAAGTAGCAAAAATCGCTAATAGGAGGCAGGAGGTCCAAGCTTTGACCTCCATTAAAATATGAATTTTTGTTTCTATCAGTAGAATACCATTGATGTTTTTGTTCAATTTTTGTTAAATCACTTTCTTTTTTAGAAAATGTTCAAAATAAGATTGGACATTGATATGTGAACATCTTTTAAGACAGATTTGATTATTTAATGAGTGTGTCCTAATTTTTAGGAGCTTTCCCTCTGACGTGGTTCAGTACGTACCTCAATACATGGTCCATGAATCAAAGCATAAAAGATTCAAACTTTGTGTTGATACGACACAGTGCAGTTCTTTGACCTAAATAAATACAGTCTAAATATTGATTATTCATTTGGCATTTAAAGTTTTAAAGGAAAATGCCTTTTAACAGAAAGCATTTTTCTTACTGTCACTTTTTATTTAAATCAACAAAAGCAAAATGTCACCAGGACATAACTGCAAACATTAAAACCTGGCATTATGGGCCATTCAGACTGTTCTGTTTCTTGATGTTAATAAAAGTTTGTTAATAAATAGATGTATTTTTATTTACATTTCAGAAAAAATATGTAAAATCAATATTCATTATCAACATTTTTTTTTTAAGTTTAGAGGAACAGTCAAGTTGAATACTTTATACTTTTTTCTTGAAAGGAGTTGTAGAATAATAAAGGAGGTGAAATAGAAACAGGTTTATAATTTTCTTTTAGCAAAAGGATTGATCGTCGCAGTATAATGCTGTTTTTTCATTCTCCATCCATCTATTTTTTCCTTATAAAAATGTGCTGTTGAAAAATGTTTACCTTCTTTTTTAAATTGTTGCAAACTTCTTACTGTAATGCAGCTGATAGAGTGTGCTGCATCAGAATAAGGCAGAGTGCAAAAGCATGCAGTTCCTGCGGGTTTGGTCTTTACTGACGGTTCAAAACACTGCCAACAAAAACAGATAATAGCTTCTTAGTTCAGGAGACATCTGTGGTCCTCATGGTTTGTGCCAGTTCTATTGCTTTATTACTAGGATTTATTTTTGACGATCCGGCCATGTGTGTTTTTCTAATTTGTCACAACAACATCTGGAATTAAGCACAGAGCCCAACATTTTTTGCTAAGGTAAATATTGTAATCAACCACAAATGTATTGATTGTGGAAATTTTCAAGTCAGATAAAAATTCCATTCGCACAGAAGGTTAAATGACCAGTGGATGTTATACAGTCGGGACCGAAGATCTCAAATTGAATCATCTTCCAGCTAAACACAGGCTATTATTGACTGTCTTGTTTGCAGAAATTGGCTTCTGGTGTGCATCTGTAAACAGTAGAGGTGTAACGATTAATCGATTCATCAATTTCTGTTCCTACGATCCAACCAGATCGATCTGTCTGAGGCAGAATCGACCCATACCATTAAAAACATGTTTCAAAGTGAGATAAATCGATAATCAAATTGAAATTGGAAAATACCATTTGGATTGAGACATGATAGGTTTATTTTACTAAAACGTAGAAATGATTACGTGCATCACAGCTGACAACACACGTAATGGCGGCAAAAAATGATGAATCCATCATTACAATCTAATGTGTGGAAACACTTTGAATTTTACAAAGAAGTGACCTTAGTGTGGTAGAATGTTCTAATAATGTTCCCCTTGGATTATTTTAATGTGGAAAAACAACAGTTATGAAACAAAAATATGAAAGTATGAATTCTTATTTGTTTCTTCACATATTTTATTTGCAATAAATACCATGAATCTGGAAAACTGCCCCTCCACTGTTCAGTACCAAGTGTTATCTCTGAGTCACACTGGTTGATGTTCGGGCTAAAGATGTCCTGGATCCATTTTAGGTCAGTGAAAGGGATTGTTCAACATGAACCAAAACCAAAAGTGAATCGAATTGTCAACCACAAATACAGAATCGAATCGTTGTTAAAATGAATTGTTACACCCCTAATAAACAGACAAAATAAAAGATTAAAAAAAACTAGCAAAACACTTGATCTTTGTGCAAATTTTTTTTGGTCATCTTAAAAAAATTACATTCAGGCAAAAATTCCGCCAACTAATTTGATTCAAAGAAAAGGAAGAAAAAAGCTAACGAGAGTCCCATTACTTTACTGTTAGAGTTTAGAAGCCATGAAATCATTTCTGACAAAAGATCTCTGATGTTACTGTCTTTAACCGGCAGTCCTTTAAAGAAAATGATTATAATGAAAGCGATTATGTTTGTTTGTGCTAATTTATTCACCATTGCTGAAGGCAAGATTCTTCTTCCCTCTTCTGATATTTTCTTCTGATAGTATTTCTGCTCTTCATTATTAATTGTGATTAGTGCGAATTGTCCAGTTTGAGCATTACATTTAGTGGACAACAAAAAATTGTCCAGTTTGAACATTGATAATACATTTCCTTGTTGTTTTATGAATCAAAATTCTATCTCTATAAATAATGTTATTATTTTACCAAATAATAGTCTGATTTTACGTAATGTGAAAAACACGTAAGTTAAAATTGAATGACTTGGGGTTTAAATTTAACATAGCCACACCTCCTGCCTATATAAGCACTGATACTGTATTAGTGTCGTTTTGTTAGTTGAAAAATAAAAACACCAAAAATTGTTTTTGTGTGTCTCAGGTCGTTAAATGTTTTTTTTCTTAGAATAACAAAAAATATATACATAGCTCATAGTTCCCTATAAACAGAATAAAATCTGGTTAAAGGCTCTGTTGAACATTGTTCAGTATTCATAACCATCGAGATTATATGTTTGCTGTCATCACAGCTGTGCATCTCCTCCTGCGCTCTCTGCCTTATGGCTAAAAGCTGCAGATGAACATCAGCAATGAACAGCCTGGTGTCCTTCAGTCCTTCACCAGCAGGGGGAGCTCACTGTGTGCACAGCTGAGGGAACTGCAGGACTGTCCGTGCTGAAAGTCTGCTTTCACTGAATGGTGTTAGCTGAGCATGTTGATTCCAAGATCTGTTTGCAGAAAGGATGTCTACCTGAAAGAGACAGTCAGACCAGTTTGTCTGCACACACCATGGAGAATGGCCCTGCTCTGAGGCTCACTGCTGTCTCCTTGGAAACACAGCCTCAGTGTTTTTCATAACAGCTTTATTTTCCCTTTCTTTTTAAGCTTTTGATAGTGTGGCATCTGGTTGAGAAGAGAGTGAGCGGATGAAAGTGCTCATAACTTCTGTTTTGATTCTCCACCAATTGTTTAGCACCTTTTCTATCAAAAACGAACTGTTATTGTTAATATCTAAATGAAAACATACACATATACAGTGTATTTGAATATTTACTTACACATGAGATTATGCTTGTAGGCACATAAGCACACTTTGAAAGAGGAGATGAAAATAGTTGACTTTTATTTTGAAATTCTTTTAGCTTCATGAGTATTTTCAGTAAATCTGGGACAAATTTCCTCTCTAAGGTGAAACATCTTGTTAAGATGTTTACGTAAAAAATTAGAGCAAGCGTGTGTGCTTGAATTCTATTACACATTTTACCTACAGTAAGTCATTAGTATTGTGTTTGTAAATCAAACCAGAAAAGATAAAAATAAAATAAAATAAAAGCATGATAAAATCCAAAGCAATATAGTTTTTTTGTCTAATTACCTTATCCCTAATTTTTGATTCATTTGAAGAATGGACATGAAAAACAAACGTGTGAAGATGCAGGATTTGAATTATTCATGAAGGAGCTTTTTCCTTTTTAAATTCCCTTTAGGATGAGCAACCCCTCCATTAGAAAAAAAAATCCAAATCCGTAAAACCAAAAATTACAGGTCTTGTTTTACAAAAAGGTGGATCTTCTATAAAAGGTTTGTGGATGGTTCTTTGGAAATGCTGCGATTGGATGCTAAAGGCTGCAGTTTGGAGAAACAGAATACCTTTCTGAGGCAACTGGAGGAGTAAATGTTCTCGACTTTACATCAACTTGTGTTTTACAACCCTTTTAGGGCACATCATTCCACAAATGCTTGGATGCGTCTCTGTACATGCAGCTGCAGCCTTGATCCGGGGTCAAAAGTCTCATTAGTCATTAGCGAATGTCAACAGATCCTGAAGGAGATTGTTGCTTCTGATCCAATTTGTGAATTGTGCTTTGAGGCAGTCACTGGGAACATGGAGGAGAAGAGTGGGAGAGAAAGAGAGAAGTGTCCTCGTCACGACACTGTCGGAAAAGCTGAGTCATGTTAGACCAGAAGAAAGGAGGCACGGTGCAAAAAAAAAGGATAAAACAGAGCAGATTCTCAACACAAAGAGCGAGAAATGTGACAGCGTCTGCCTCGGCGATTCATTTGTGGCACTGACTCAGAATGAGGTTCTAGCAGTTTAGCAAAGATGATAGGTGTGAGGAGAGAAGCTGATAATGTGGTAAAAAAATGGCAGAAGCTCTGTCATTGGTGGGAGATCATGCATGCATGCATGCGTGTATCACAGAGGGGAGGGTGCAACAGGAACCTCATGAGGAGGAGCTGTTAGAGGAGAGGCGTCACAGCACATAAAACTCCACGCCCCTCCCTGCTGAGCATCCATTTACTGAGCCGGCGCTGTGCACAGACTCAGCAGCAGAAGGGGGAGACGCAGAAGTGCTCCAAAGCATCCCTGGATTTAGAATAGAGCCCTGCAGCGGCACCGAATTGAAGCATCGCGACGCTGGAGCATCTGTGAAGAGACTTGCTGTGTCAGTCATGCAAGAAACATCACCGCTGGATTTATCTAACAGGTTATTTATAAAGGAGGTGCTCTCGAGTGTGTGAAGACCATCTGAAGAACATCACTGGAGCTTCAGTTGATGAACACCAAGGAACCACTCAAGAAACCAGCAATCCTCATTCTTTTTGCCTACCAACTCTGATACGGGTTTTAAAGATGACCACCATGCAGAAGCTGCTGCAGCTGCCAGTGAACGCTGTGAACATTGTGAAGACGGTGCAGAGTCAGGTGCAAGGCCAGGAGGAGGCCAAGAGTCCGGTGCTGACCCCCGACAGCGGGCAGCAGACCTGGTACAACGCCCTCCAACCTGATGAGCTGCGCCACCTCCGGTCTTCTTCAAGTACAGGTGGAGGTGGAGACCAGGAGGAGCGAGCAACTCTGGAAGAAGGTGGCGGAGGAGGTGGTGGCAGTTTCCAGACTCAGCTGCTGCGGTAGGATAATCATAGCAATTCCATGCTTTCCTTCATGCTGGAGGAGTGTTGGAGGCCTCATTGTCAGAGCAGCTTTCATTGGCGGCTATAGGGTCAAACAGCACCTGCTAATAAATAATAGGACCTTGGATTTCAACAAAAAAACAGCAGTGTTTGCTCTTTGTTATAACTTTAATAAGTGAAAACAAATCAGAAATCCACTTTTGGACTCACTATAAACCACATTAACATAAAGCAAGGGAGGTTAGTTTCAAATAAACTCAGTTTATTTAAGAGTCAAACTTCACTCAAATGCACCTTTTTTTAATCAAAGAAGTTGTGTACCTCTGCTTTTTCATTTTCATTTTCCAATCCGCTGTATCCCTTTCGGGGTCACGGGGTTGCCGGAGCCTAACCCGGCTACTTATGGGCGAAGGCAGGGTACACCCCTGGACTGGTCGCCAGTCTGTCGCAGGGGCATGTCCCTTCATTTCATCTCATTTTTTAGTTGGTTTGTGAGGTCGCCTTTGGATACTGGCCTACTTTCAGCGATACTTTGTAGAAGGAGAGTCCTGATAATCTTTGTGCTTTGGTGCCAGGTAACCTGACCCTTCGTACCACGGCGGGTTAAATAATTCAGAGCTGTTGTAAATTCAGACATTGGTTTTTTTTTGTGGGACTCCAGAGTAACCAGAGGAGGGATGGTGGGATGAAATTGCCCCTGTGCCTTTGTCCCTTTTTCACACGTTTCACAGACGGAGTGTGTTTAGTTTTATAAGACAGGAGAATTGAAGGAGTCGATAAGCATCTGCAGGGTCGTCACCTGTCCTCCTGAAATTGCTTTGAGGTTTTTCGTTTTGTTTATTTGTGCTTAACTTTGAATTTCCTTTGATCTTTTTGTCTTTGAAAAAACAGCTGTCTCAGTAAACAAAACTGTTGTCTCCTTCCCTTTAGGCAACATTTTTCTTTACTATGAAATTAAACTTTCACCACCTCTTTTTATCATTTGAATACATGTGAACGCTTCTAACGTATGGCTCAATTATCTGTGGATGCAGACTCACCACCAGACTGGCTCTAGTCTGGGTATAGCAGAACTAAGAAGACGTTTTAGGTATTAATTAATCTTAGCAAAGCTTGTTTGGCTTTAAAGAAGCTGCATGAATCCACGTCACACAGTTAATTAGCAGAGCTGATTAGCACGAGTTATTATTCTGAGCTGTAAAACAAATTAAACATCAGAGTTTTTCTCCTTGCTGGGGACACATTGCAGAGTCAATATGAAATCATCTTTTTAAACCATAATAAATAGAAGCCTTCCCTCACAGTCCGCTTTAATCTTCAGTAGTCGGGTTTTTTTTCTTTTAGCATTTTTAACTATTTAAGCGTTCGCTCTAATGATTAACTTTTTTTTAGAACTACCCTAGCTTCTATTTTACTGCACGGTGCAGCGGTACGGCGGTTGACCTCTGATTGGAAGATTGCAGGTTCAATTCCCGCCTTGCCCGCCCATGTGTTGAAGTGTCCTTGGACAAGACACTGAACCCTACATTGCCTCTGGTGGGAGGTTGGCGCCAGTGTTCGACAGCGGAGCCGCTATCGGTGTGTGAATGTGACTGTAAAGCGCTTTGGGCCTTCAAGGAAGGTAGAAACGCGCAATACAAGTATACGCCATTTACAGACCATTTCTCTTGCTATGCTCAGGCTCATCCCACAAAAAGACCAGAAAGCAACAACTTTGGCTAAAGTTTGTGGAACTACTTTTGCCAGTTTGGGTTTCCAGCAAAACTGCACGCAAACCAAGGGCACACTTTGAAAGTATGGTTGTCAAGGAGCTGCGTAAATGCATGGGTATCACAAAGACCCACACCACTCCATACCACCCCCACGGCAACGGTACAACTGAAAGATTCAAGAGAACCTTGATGAACATGCTGGGAACCCTGAAGCCACACCTGAAACTCTGGGGGCATGAGCATTCAGATGCATTGACACATGCCTTTAAATGCACTCAACATGACTCCACGGGTGTCACACCATACTTCCTGTTGTTCGGCAGACATCCCAGATTCCCAGTTGATCTGATTTTTGGACTCTCAACCACCATCATTGTAGATATGGGTACACCAAATATGTCCAGAAATTACATGACTTCCTCTCACTTGCTTATGTTTTAGCAAATCAATCCTCTAGACATGCTAAAGAGCAGCAGAAGAAGTTCTATGACAAAAAAGCAAAGAGCAGAGAGTTTAGCACTGGCGACAGAGCTTTGGTGAAGGTCTGTCACATCGAAGGAAGGCAGAAGCTAGGAGATAAACGGGGAGCCTGTCCATACATTGTGGTGAAGAAACAGATGATCTGAACCAAACTTTAAAAACATAATACTGTGGATCTGACATCATGCATTCAAAACCTTTAGCAGAAATGCTCTGAGTATAATTACCAAATTGGAATCAGCCGAGAGGATTAATTACAGAACCTGGTGTGAACAAGATTTATGAGGAACAGAAATACAACCTTTAAAATATTACCAAAACAAAACTAAAGACAGATGTTAATCAGATACATACATAAACTTAACTCTAGTTTAAAATAATAATATTTAATATAAAATAATTTCAATAGCTAATAAAAGTTAAAAAAAACAATACGGTCCTTGCAGACAGGACCCTGCTGCTGCGGGCCATAATTAGAGGTAGCGTGGCAGAAATGGTTGACATAAATAAATACCTCTGGACAAAAATTCACTAGCGGTTCCTCTAACCAGCGCTCATGTGGGATTATGTGACTCATTACTTTGTACTGGGTCAATTTGTAGCCATTGTTTTGGCCTGCAGTCATCGTTGCTGGCTATAAAAGAATCACAGCCTTTCCAGGAGCAGGCACGACAAAGAAGCATGAGAATTGTTGGAACATGCTCATAGAGGTTGTGCTGCATCAATGGATTCATGCTCACCTGTCAGAATACGGATTCATGTCATATGGCATTTAAATTTCAAATGTAAAATAAAACAATGAGGCATAAAGAGTCATTTTCAGTACAGTTGTTAATTCATGGAGCCTAGCAAAGTATTTACATTTTTTTGAACAGGAACTGACTTGGCTCTTCATCACAACTCGCCCTCTGGATGAATACAGGCTGTCTGCGAGCCAAAAATAATTCAACCTTTACGGGGCACGCAGAAGGCCTAGAAATGGGAACATTAGACAATCAAAACCATCCTATTGGGGTCCTACGGGCATTTGCAGGCAGTCAGTATGGATCCAGTAAGTGCACCTCACTAACGATTAGTGTCATGGAAGGGCATCATAAGTTAGCATCACCCATACATCATGAGTTAATGCAACTTACATTAGCCTTTATAAATGTATACTTCACGATACACTTCACAACAATCATATCCTCCATTTTAATGACGTCCCTTAAGTGGCGAGCCTCAAGGGAACTGCAAGACACACCTAATACCCCCTTAAGACGCTGCCGCTCTTCTCAATGACCCTCTACGCACCTGAACAACCCAAAAACCTGCAGCACCTGTAGAGATCAGCCCCCGTACGGGTGCATGCACGGGTGCACGGGCTTTACTGAGCTCCAGTTACTTTTATTTTCAAATGGCCTTTGAAACAGAAGTCAAAAGGAGTCTTCTTGCTGCTGCCTTCTGCGTGTCACTGCAAAATCGTCAGTCACTGCTGCCGTAATTAAAAAGATCATCCCTTCAGGGCCTGCTGGGGCTCCAAGTATTTCTAATGTGAGGCAGAGAAATGCTTAATTTTAAATACCATATTTTTCTTTTTCTCTCTTTTTTGTCCAATTTGGAACTGAATTTCCTTTATTGCTCAGTTTCCTTTAAACATTTGGTTCATTACTGATCCTAGCAGTGAATCTGAGAGTAAAACTTTGTCATCCTGAACATATTTACCTCCCTATTACCATGTTTTTAATCTGTTTTGACTTTGAGGAGCTTCAGAGATCCACTAGCATGTCAGCAGACTTTTTCTTCTTTCACTTTTCAATGTCAGAAAATCTTAATTCACTGCTAATAAAGAAATAAACTAAAACAGAGAGGCAAACAAATTCCAACAAACTCAACAGCATCTTTAATATAAGCAGAGCTTACAATAATATAACAAAGGCTACAGGCAGTTAGTTGTCTGTCATCATGGAACCACAGGATTCAATTATCAGCAGGAAATCAGCATTATCTTTTCCCTCATCTCCAGATGCTTCATTTATGATTCAGTCATCTATCAATTATCAGCCAATCCAGTAGAAGTGGGGAAGGGAGAGGGGTTATCCAAAAATACTGTCTGTAAAGCTACGTTCAAACCTGGTATGTGACACTCTTTCAAGAACGTGCTACGCGTTTGACCCATGATGTTCACACTGGACTGTCGCTACTCGATACTATCACATGTCCGCCCACCTACGGCTGGTAGAGGCTTGTTGCGATTTGTTGAATTGGTGCAAATCTTACACCAGGTTTTTTTTTCACAGCTCTTTTTCAATAGGCTATACGAAAGACTTGAGCCTCGTTTCCACTGAGCGGTACGGTACGGTAAGGAGTGGTACGCTATGGTCCAGTTAATTCTAGCGAGCATTTCCACTCAGTTAACCCTCGCTTCCACTGAGCGTTTTGTTTTCACAGCGCATGTGTGGTGTATACCGCTAACTTATCATAGCGTCATTATAGTGCAATGACAACAAAAGCAACAACAATGGAGGTCATCCAGCAGCTCGTCTTTTTATTGCTTTATTTCTAGTGCATCGTGTATAACAGGAATATAACGTTGTTTGAAAGAAGTTTGAATAGAGACACATAGAAATGTTGGAAACGTTATCTTAAATGAGTGCAATATTGGCGCTTTCTAATGTCATCACTTTCTGCCAATCAATGGGTGTCTACAGCGGCTCCACCCCAACCGTTCCGTTCCACTTTTTAATGGACTTACAACCTATGGGGACTCCCCAAAAGGTGTGGATCAGTACTGTTTAATGGGTTCACGTTACAATGGAAAATACCGGACCGGTCCGCTCAGTGGAAACAACGCTTTGGTGTCATTTTATTCAGACTGGGCACAAACCGGTCTTTACAAATCCAAGTCGCTGACTGGTCAAAATTTAACCTGCTATAAGTTTCAACGCGAGTTCAATGGCCACATGTGTCATACATAGAGCTCAAAAATGGTTGTATAAACATACAGTTGCGCAGAACGCGAAAGTTTTGAACAGAAGTTTGAAATGTGAGTTTGCATTCGTTTACATAGACTTTTCATTGGAAGCAGTTGCTTGCCTTGGGCAGCAGCCTCAGAAACATCTTGTTCCAAAACTTCAACATGTTGTTACATATAAGTTATCACTCTTATTGTTTAGGACAAAAGTGTGCACCTATATGGTTACCAAGTAACTATATTCAGCTTATGACAATCGCCCAAATCAAACTCATACTGCCAGTTAACAATTTCATGAACGCAATATTTAACCTGCATGACAGAGCGACTTACTGTTACACAGCAAGTATTATATTGTTTGCACAGATTAAAACAAAGACTGAGAGCAAAGCTGCATGAGCGCTTGTCTGCAGAGTTGTGTTGAACAGACTGCGTTCTGCAGTGGCCACCTCCTCACAGACTGCAGGCTCTCCATTCACTGCTGCTGTGTGATTAAAGAGATGAATTATTTTCACCGCCTCAGCAGCGGTTCTGGAAGCATTGAGAGTCCTGCCTGCACTTAAATTTCTTGTTTTTGGAAGAAAACTATTTCAAAAGGTGGAGAACTTCTATGTGACTTGTTGCCAACATACGTTTTCATAAATCTCAAGGCAAACAGACAAAGGCAAGGCAAGTTTATTTGTGTAGAACATTTCAAGTGCAAAGACAATTCAAAGTGCTTTACATAGAACAAAGAAAGAAAGAAAATCCACACCTGTAGAGAGAGAACAGGCAAACTTCACACAGAGGGGTCCCAGCTGGGATTTGAACCAGGGCTCTTCTCAAAGTAACCACTACATTCCACCTTTTCCTTCTCAGATAACTAGTAATCACAAAGTTCTACATTCAAAGAAGTAGCAAACATTTCTACTGAAATGTCGCTGGGGTTAAAAGTCTCAAACTCTTGCATCAAAACAACAATCCAGCATCTATATTTCCGTTTAGATGTTTAACTTGTCATATAACTGAATAAAATGAAGGTAAAAGGTTTAATCTAGAGTGGATTATTACCAGAATAATTTAAAGCAGATTTTTTAATCTTCTGTTTCATAACAAGTTGTAGTTGCTGTTCAGAGGGCAAAGTTCTAAAAGTATAGACTTGAATTTAAACGTATGGATTAGGAAGAAAGTGGACTTCACACTAATGTGGTCGTGTCTGAAAATAAAAGTAGAAAAAGGATGACGGTACCCCAAAATTACAATGATAAAAGACATGTTTGACTTGGATTTTCTACTTTATATCTAGTAAATGTTTAAAAAAGTACTCTAAAAGACATCTAAAAATATCCCAGGATTAGATGTCTACAAGTAGATGTGTGGGAGACTTCTATATGCAGAACACTATTGGTAGTCATCTAATAGAGTAACAAAATAGAGTTGTCTGAGATGTCCTGTAGAGGTCTACAATAAATGTATATTTGTTCTCAAATATGCATCTATTGAAGATGTCTATAAGTTATTTAATAGACATCATGTGTCCGGTGGGAAGAAACTACTCAAATAGCATGTTTACAATGCGCAAGGCATGATGGGTCTGTGAAATAATAAGCTGTGGAAATGTTGACTAATAGAGATCTAAACCGCAATATGCAAAAGACCTTTATGCACTTGATGTCTATCAGATACATAATGTATTTCTATAGCTGTGAGCTTTGAAAAAGCCATGATTTAGATCTCAAATAGATATCTAATAGACGTGTCCATGCCTAGTGGGTACTTCTCTGTTCACATCTTAGTTATGTAATTATACAAATATAATTCAGTAATCTTTATTTAATTAGATTATTGGGCTTATTTTTACATTTTGAGTTTCTGGCATGGAGCAATCCCACCTCGCCTTCCCCTCCCCGTTGCTTAGAGCTGAGAGCAAGGAGCTTGTGGTCCGCCCAGCGTATTTTCTGTCTCCAACACAATCTTTTTCCAACAGCAATTTTTTTATCTGCTCCTGATTCACAATGATTTGAATAAAGAAACACTCAGGTATAAAATTTTAAGCTTAATTTTCTTTATATACAGTATGTCCTCCATTAGAAAAATGCCACAATAAAATGCTAAAAACACCAAAAACATGATTTCATCCAAGTGGGTTTTTAAACCACGTGCTACAGTCAGTGACAATGTTTAATGAAATGTGATGATAGTTTAAATTTTGTAAAGCTCAACAAAAATATGTATAGTTCAAAGTTAAAAAGTCAAGAATGTCCAGTACAAGTGGGAGGAGTTTGATTAAAAGATACTGTTGAGTTTACAGAAAAATCATCTCACAAAAAAATTTTGTGCACATTTTATTTGTTCTGATTTTTTGGTGTAAGCAATCAAACTAATATTTTTTTTTTTCATTATTTTACTTTTCAGTTGCCAAATTTGTAAAGAGCACTCAATGATGGAAGGAATCGATTTGTCATAGACTTTAAAAACTATATATTATCCATGTGCAAAAATTCATCTGAAAGTCTTTGGGATTTGAGAAAGCATTTATTGATGTTAAGTCTTGTTTTTTCATTGAATAACTTTTACCCCATACCATCACACCACCCCCACCAACAAACTGAACTGACGCCTTTATCCTTTCAACATCTAAAAACATAAAAAAAAACAAAAAATGTTTATTTCTATTGCACCTTTTTCAGGTAAAAATCACAAAGTGCTTCACAATAATAAAACATAAAATTACAACCATGCATCATTTAATAATCGCAGATAAACAAAGTAATAGACAGTAAAACAAAGTAAAAAAAAAACAGTAAAAGACAAAATTGGATTAATTAAAAGCTCTTCTGAATAAATACATACAGTATATATACTCCACACTTTAACTCTTCTCTACATTCTTACAGAATCAATTCTCATTGCTGAGCATTATGTTTCTATGCCCACTTTGCAGCCAGACTCAGACAGGTTTATATGGATCAGTTTATTTAGAAGGTGGTACTTAAGCTCAACAAAAATAAAAAGGGCTGCAGCTCATTTTTTTAGCTTGAAGTTGCATAATGATCCTATCAAAACCATCAGTCAGCTGGGAGATCTCTGTTCTAGGTGGAGACAACAGCTGACCACGAAATCAGGACGAAAGTCCACATACAGTATGCTGATAGCAGACAGTCAAAACAAGAGTCAATAGAATTTAAAGAAAAAAAAACTGTTTGGCATTTTGGCAAAGTATGGGCAATTTCTTCAGTCACACAATGGAAATGCACCAGAAATGTGATGCCATTCTAAGGAAATAAATAAGCTTTTCAAAGGAATGAGAGGCAACATAAAAAACAAAAAAAAAAAAGCCTCTTCAAGACAATATTTCCTTGCTTTTTATGTAATGTGCTTTTGCATGGGGACTCTGGATTAAGACTTAACCACGAGAACATGAAGAATATTGAAGAGGTATTTCCAGACCACAGATATTGACCTGTTTCTCCTGTTCTGTGTCTGTTGTTACCCGACAATGCTTAGTGTCCTTCATCAACTTAAACATTTCTATAGTAGAATGAAAGAAAACCATATAGCTTTGCTGCCATCCATAGATACTTCAATCCTTCTTCTTTCTTTGTTAGATTATAATCATGATGTACTTTTACTCTCCTGTATTTTTCTCAGGTTCTTACAGATATCTTGATGTTGACTTTTCCAGGTAAACTCAGTCATTTGAGGTCTGACAGCTTCAGACTGTGTCGTTCATTGAAACTTGAGACTTCAGTAAAACAAAAGCTAAAAGCATAGAAGCAAAATCACTCGATTTCATTTTATTACATCCTTTGTTGCCTAGGAAACTAGTTGGGTTTCTTTAGGGTGGAGGCTCATTTTTATTAAACAGTTTCACAAGGAATTTATTGAATAAGTGATGTCAGCAGAATAATCAGACATGAAGACTTTAAATAAAAAAAAATTGATATTGTAAATTATGTATTGTCAGTCCTTTTATTTTTTTCATAGAAGTTTTATAAAGTTGAGTTGTTACCAAATAAATAGTTGAACTACTGCATCGATATTTCCACTGATCCAGGACATTACCTAGCATTTCTATGCAAAAATGATTCAATATTTTAATGGTATGTGAAATCCCTGGTATAGAAAGCTATTCTATTTAATTAAACTGATTTTAATAGATAAATAAATGTAAATAACCCATTTGTTTCTTCTTTTATTTTTCGATGAATAAAAGTAAAGTTGGGGTTCAGAAAGAAGCTGGCATGAATGAAGTCTCTCTGCTCAAATGAAAACAAACACCACAAATTTCTGGTCTGCTTCATGTCTTCACACCGACAGCTGCAGCAGAAATCCCATCAGCAGTGATCAGCTGCCACGGCGTATCTGCCATGTGCTCACTCCACCCAGAAGGTTTAGCAGAACCTGTCGGAACTGTTAATTCCACTTTGTGTAGTTGTGCGGCAGCAGGGTGGGGCTGTCAGCCTAGATCCACTCAGACAGGGATCGTGGGTCTGTGAGTGTCTCTAAAAGATCTCGTGAATGAAAAGCCTGGAGTGGTGTATGTTAGCAGAGTAGCAAGCTCCACGCTGACATGACAGCTGACATTGTTGATAATCAAAGAATAGGAAAACAGCAAAACATCCACGCTGGTGATGGATTCATTTTGTCATATTTTGGGGGGAAAGGTGTGATGATGCTCTGAGTGGGGAGTCTGTCCTGTTCAGTATAATGTAAACGTTTCATTTAGCATGATTTTATATAATTCAACTAGTTTTATTGTTAGTCATTTTTTGTCTTTACAACAGGGATGTCCAGTTTTTGCAAAGAGGGCCAGATGGGGGGGGCTACATTTTTATGGTTGTGCTTGTTTTTTAATCTGTTTTATTTAAATGTAAAGTACTTTGTGTTATGCTTCTTAGGAAAAGTGCTATACAAATAAAGTTTGATTTGATTTGATGAGGTGAACCTGTGTACACCCTTATAATAATATGAAATGCAAATTAACTATTTCATGAACATTTTTTGCAATGGGATACTTTTCATTTCTTTACATAGAACAGAAACATATTTAAATATATATTTATCAAAATTTCTGTGAATTTTGTTTTTGAAGACCAGAAATAAAATAATGAAAAAGTCTGTCCCAAAAAAAAAAACCTTTCACGAACATTAAGTCAATGTGAAATGCTCACTGTAAACTTCTACATTTAAATGAGAACAGGAAAATAACACAAACAGTTATTTTATTCAGCAGTGCAAACCACAAATAAATCTGCTTTTCTCATTTAACCCCTGAGGCCCTGAAAATCAAGTGCCTCAGGTTGTAGCCACAGTTTTACAACGATTATTACGTAATTTAGTCAATTACAATTGCAATTGGTTGGTTGGTTTTGATTTGATAAACATTTTAAATGCTATTTTTTTCTCCAAATGTTTTGCAAAGACCTTCAAAATGATACAACAGCACATGAAAACAACTGCAGCTTGTAATGAAGCCTCTTTACTATTAGACAGAACTCTCTAGAATTAAGTGTTTGTCCTTCAAGGTAACTTTTCCCAAACATAATCCTCAGTATAAACCATTCTAGCCATGGATGTTTTCTGTCCTCCTCTGTATCTTCAGCTCATCATGCAGCTCTACCTGGCAGTGACAGTCATTAAAATCAGGTTTTGCAGGAAAACATGGAACACATGCAGGATGTTGAACCCCAAAGAGCCGCTTTGGGAAACATTACTCTGGAAGAAAACATCTCTTGCTACTCGGATCATTAAAATACAAGAATGCGGAAAAAAATCTAACTGAGGTGTCTGACAAAAGCTTATGAATTTAAAATGACAGGAACCTTGCATTGTGGGTACACAGCAGTAAAACAGAATATGAAATAAATTATTTGTTGCACAGCAGTCAGTCTTTCACAACAGAATAGAGTAAAACTTTATTGATCTCACAAAGGAGCTGATTTTATGATCAAAACCACAGTGGGTACTACTTCTTAATAAGATAACTGTTATTTTTCTTTTCACATCATTTAAATTTAGACGTTTATTGATCTTGATAATACCAACATTTTTAACAGAAAGTAATATTTTGAATATGATGTATTTTTAAATAATAGAAACCTTTAATTACATTAATAAGACTAAAATATAATCTTCTGCAAATTAAAAAAGATATACTTATATATACTAAGATATACTTTTAAAAAGTTACATTTTGTTACAATACTAAGGTAAATTATGTTTTAGTTCAATTTTACATTCACTAATAAATCTTGTAATTTACATTATTTTTTAGGATTTTTATTTTTATTCTTGAGGCCTTTTTGTTTTGTCTTTGTCACCCATTTTCAGTACTTTTTACTTTTTCCAATGAATTAAAAACTTTTTTTTCCAGCCCAATACTCAAACTTGAACTTCTTCATTAAGGTTTAAAATATTATTTTTCTCTCAGGATGGCCTTCAGCCTCGCTTGTGAAGCTCATATCATCTGAAAGATAAAAACATCTAAACACTGTCTTGATTAATAGTTTATTGTCATGATTTACCATCTCTTGTTTTATTTACTGAAATGTTATAAAATCTAAAGCGTTTTGCTTCATTTTCATCCTTTTCTGTGCTTTTTCTCCTTGTAGTATATCATTTTTTTAAACTACACTTGGGAATTCATGGTCCATTTTAAGTATTCAGTGCAAACTGCAATAAGTCTGCTCTTTTTGCTGGATCCCTCTTGCATGTTTCTACTAAATGAAGAAGGAAACATGGCTGTGTGTAATCTCTGGATGTTTCTCTGTTCGCAGACATGATGACTTGAAAGAGATGCTGGACAGCAACAAGGATTCCCTGAAGCTGGAGGCAATGAAGCGGATCGTGGCTGTGAGTTTAATGTTTTTAAGTGGATTTGGCTGATCAGCAGGTTCCGGCTTTACAATCGGACTGAAGGACAAACCTCAGATGGGCAACAGAAAAAAACTGCATGTATCCATTGAAGTTACTGCAACTTAAACACAAAGGTCTTTGCTCTAAATATTCACAAGCTGTACAACAGAGGCAGCCTTACATAACTACAGAGGTAGGAGACCCAAACTGTGCAGGAAGCTGTTAAATATTCATTCCTCTGTGTCAGATTTCTTCCTCTGAATAGTTTCGTATCCTTCATTTCTGCAGAACAGAAAAGATGAAAGAGAAGGAAGAAACTTTTCCAAGAGACTCAAATAAAAAATTGGGCCGGATCAGATGTATTTTTCACAAACCCAGAAATTTTTATCCCTTTTAACCTGTTTGGTTCTTGTCTCTGCAGATGATCGCTCGAGGCAAAAACGCGTCCGATCTCTTCCCAGCAGTGGTGAAAAATGTAGCCTGTAAAAACATCGAGGTAAAAACATCTTCATTTGAACAGTTTGTGAATAGAATTAAAAGTACCAGCCTTTCAATGTATTATTTTTCTCAACAGACACTGTAGCAAGTGTTTGAACTGAGAAATATGACACTAACTTATTGAAAATGAGTAACCAGGTGGGAAAACAGTAGAGACAAAGAAAGGCCTGTTTGAACCATATTGAAGCAGCCTTTCCTTTTGTTCAAACAGGCCTGTAGATGTCAGATCAAGTTCTGAGTTTTGAAGTTAAAATTTGGTTGTTTTTTTTTTGCCTGATTTAGGTTCCTAACCCCTCAGAGCGAGCGCTCAGCTTTAAGCAAATTTTTTGTTCAGTGATGCATCAAATGTTCTCTATAGGCAAAAAATCTGAAGACCAATTCAGGACTTCAAGCTCTTCCAGAATGAAGCCACACTTGTGACATGCATTTACTAGACCTTTGTTAAAATAGATGTCATGATTGTTTGTTGCTCTAAAGTCTTTAGAAATCTCCCAGGATTCATAGCTCCTTTAAAATCACAATGATGTTTTTCACCAAATGAACCGTATGACCCCATACAATTTGGAACACGATACTGAAAAAGAACCCTGAAGTTCTCCCTCCTCTATAGGCGAGTAGACCAAGAGTCTGTCACGTTTGGACTCATTTGATCAGAGAAAGCACTTGCTTACTTTCAAATTATTTTCAGTGACCCTTGACCTGTTAGACACAATGGTGCTTCTGGACTATGTTGAAATATTTGTGTTTACCGACTGTGATTTCTAGAGAAATAGTCCATTAGGTAAATCACTGACAAATTCATCCTGATGAGTAATGGTGGATCTTCTGCTCTGTCTCTTACACTCAGAGATTTCTCCATTTTCTTTGAATCCTTTAATGAAGACACTAGCTTAAGATGAAGAAGTTTTTTAAAGACACACTGATGAAAACTGTGTTTTTAACATGTTCTTGTGTCATTTTTCTGATGATGGAAGACATAAATAAAGAAAATTAGGTTGAATGTTCCTTTTCTGAGTAATTCTTCAAATTGTTGTGAATCAGGAGCAGACGCAAAAATGCAGTTTGTATTTTAAAGATTGTATTTGTGACATAGAAAATACAGAGCGGGCCACTAGCCCCCTGCTCCGCTCCATTCTGATGCATTCGTTTGTACAACTTCGTATTTCTTAATGAAAAACTTTGTTGGTAATATTTTGATTATATTTGCCTGTAAAAAGAGGTGGAGCATTTATGCCATTCAACGTGTCACTCTATTCAAATTTTAAAAATCTTCTAATTTTTAAAAAATCAAGTTTCTTTTCTTTTCTTTAGCCAATGAGGTAATATCATTCTTTGCTCATTGCTGGACTGACCTCTGTGGGTTTTTTTCTGTTCTAAATTCTTTTAGGTAAAGAAGTTGGTGTACGTTTATTTGGTGCGCTACGCCGAGGAGCAGCAGGATCTCGCTTTACTGTCCATTTCCACTTTCCAGCGTGGACTGAAGGTACAGATCATTTACATTAGTGCTTTATTTTGAAGCAACAGGATTGTTTCAATGGTTACAAAGTAATAATTTGATATCAAAAATAGATTTTAAAATACAATTTTTTTTTTTTTTTTTACTGATTTATCTTGATAACTATTGGTGATATGCTGACATTCTGAGCTACCAAAGGAGGTTCTCCTGACTCATAATCTGGCAAAAGCAGGTCTCATCAATCTGCATAAATATGAGCAAATATTTGGCAGCAAGAGTGACGGTTTCCTCGTCAGCTGAAAAAGGACTTCAGCCGTTAAAAATGACCTCACAGTTTTACTGACACAGCTGGAAACTTCTGCTTTTCCAACCATTACTAGTGCTGTGGAATTTCTTGCACTTTCACAGGATCCAAACCAGCTCATCAGAGCCAGTGCCCTGCGGGTCCTCTCAAGCATTCGAGTGACAATCATCGTCCCCATAATGATGCTAGCCATCAAGGAAGCAGCTTCAGACATGTCTCCATATGTCAGGAAGACAGCTGCTCATGCAATCCCCAAACTGTACAGGTACAACCCTGCAGGGAGCACCACTGCAATGACAGTAATCACTGGTCAAACATCAGGTCAACATCCTGCTACTGTTGAATGACTGATGGTGAACTTCTGATTTACAATAGACAAAAGAAAGAAAACAGTATATGACCCCTTGCTGATTTTGTAGGTTTGCCCACTTCAAAAGAAATTGAAAGCCTCATGGTAAGATCATTTCAAAATCACAAAACAATTTTTTACATTGACTTTAAATAATTTATGTACATTTATTTGCATTTGATAGAAGGAAATACGTATTTGATTTCCTAATAACCATTAAGAGTTCTGGTTCACACAGACCAGTTAAGGCTTATTTCCACTAGTCCGTCTGTAGTGCGTCTCTGTTGTGTTGCGTTGACACAAAAAAAATGTTCATTTATCAATTAGAATGTTTACATCATCTCCGTCATGTTTGTGTCTAAAGTCCGTCCCTTTGCAACCCAACACAAGCTCTACAGGAGTTCTATTTCCAGTCCGTCAACATGTCAAAAAGCCAGAGAAACGGGAACCAGGTTCTGGTTTCAAAATAAAAGATTCCTTTGTACTTTCAAAATAAAACTTAATACAATTTTATTTTGTATTTGTAGTAGCTTCACCACTACTGGTTACACTGTCATCCATTTTTGCCACGGATGGCAAAAATTGTGTCATACATAACATCATGTATGACACAAGACATGCATTTTGCAAGACTCAGTGAGGAAGGAGAGGGCATGGAGCCTGATTTCCAAAGTTTTGGATGTTGATGACACAGGAGTGGCAGGACAAACCAGTCTGACAGTTTTGAGACTCCTCACGCAACACATTGGAGATGCAATGCAGATGGACCAGTGTAAATAAGGGGTCAGACTCTAATCAACCTCTCACCTGAATTCAAGACACCTGTCTTCTGTATAAGACATCTAATCATAAGACAACTAATCATCTTTATAAAATAACCTCTCCACAGAATCAGTCAATCAGTCAGACTCCAAACTCTCCATCATGGGAAATACTAAAGGGCTTTCAGTGAATTTAAGGGAGACGATTGTAGACCTACAGAAGCCAAGAATGGACTACAAAATCATCAGCAATAAAATGGGGGTTAAGGTGAGAACTGATGGTACAATTGTGCCAAAAATACAAGAACAGGACCGTCAATCCACCCTTAGGTCTGGGGCTCCAAACAAGATTTCACCTGGTGGGATTTCATGATCATGAGAGCAGCGACTAACGAGTCTAAAGCAACACAGCAGGAGTTAGTTGATCTCAAAGCAGCTGGGACCACAGTCACCAAGGAAATCATTAATAATACTTTACATTGCAGTGATTTAACATCTCCTAGTGCACACAAAGTAACCCTGCGTAAGAGGGCACATGTGCAGGCCCGCCTGAAGCTTGTTAATGAACACCTTCATGATTTAGAGAGTGACTGAGAGAAGGGGCTCAGGTCAGATCAGACCATAGTTGAGATCTTTAGCATCAACTCAGTCCGTCATGTTTGGAGGAAAATGCTGCCTATGACCCCAAGACCACTATCCTCACTGTCAAGCATGGAGGTGGGAACATTATGCTTTTGGGGGTGTTTTTTTTTTGCACAGGGCTACTTCACCGTGTGGATAGGAGAATGGGTGGAGCCATGTACAGTCAAAATCTGAGAGAGCCTCCACCAGGAGGCTTAAAATGGGTCATGGATGGGTCTTCCAGCAGGATAATGACGCAAAACATACACCCAAGGCAACCAAGGAATAGCTGAAGAAGAATATCAAAGGTCATGGAGTGGCTTAGTCAGTTTCTGGACCTCAGTACTATAGAACACCTATGGAGAAAGCTGAAGTTCAGAGATACCAAGCAACCGCACCAAATCTTAATGATTTAGAAGTCATTGCCAAAGAAAAGTGGACCAAAATTCCTCTTGGTATGTGCAGAAACCTGATGATCAACTACAGGAAACACCTGACCTCTGAGAAGTACTAAGATATTTTGGCATAAAGGATAAAATACTTTTTCCACTAATGACATACAAATACATTTATATCAATTCTTTCTTTCTTGATTTTCTTTGTGATTTTCGATCTCACTGTTCAAATGAACCTACCATTAGTATGACAGACTTTCTTTTTAAATTGGCAAACCTACTAAACCAAGAAGAAATAAAGACTTAGGTATTTGTTCTTTACTAAAAACTCCTTTAGTGAATAAAAAAAGAATGAGATAGCTGTTTTAACTATCAATGGATGAAAAACGGCACATATAAATGAATAGTTACACAAAAACAGAGCATAGAAGCAACATTTCTGCTTTAACGTGGCAAATTGTTAAAGTGAAATAGAGAGGAAATCCCACACTGCAGCCTTTCTTTTTTCTGTTTATTCTTTTTTAAATGGCTTACAAAAGCCCTTTTTTCCCTTTTAATGTTTCTTTGGGTTATTAGAAACTTATAAAATAAACTTTAATTCAGTTAACAGCAACACCAAGCAGTGAAAATCAAACCAAATATGTTGTTTATTGTTTAGTAATCCATTTTCCCCTCCTCAACTTTCCCAGCAAAAATACACAAACTGTAAATATAAGGGGGGATAGGTGGCAGATGGTGCATGTGCCGTCTCCTGGGTAATTGTGCTTTTTTGTGGCTGTCCATGTAATTTATCACAGAAAGCTCAGCCGATCTTGAGTCTATCTAAAAACTGAAGGATCATTTTATTTTTTCATGTTCCAAAACAAGTTTTTTAAATTTTATTTTAGTTTGGATCCTGAACAAAAAGACCAGCTGATAGAAGTCATAGAGAAACTGCTCGCAGACAAAACTACGGTGAGTTCACCTCTGTTCATCCTGTTGTCTTTTTACACTCATATAGAAATAAAAGTATTTTAACAGCATCTCATCTGTTCAGCCTTTCCATGTGTCTTCACGTGGATAATGTTGTGATGCTCTTCAGGAGATGGTTCAGATTATAATCTTAATCTACCTGTTGCTGTAATCCTTGCTGCAGTTGGTGGCAGGAAGTGTTGTGATGGCCTTTGAGGAGGTTTGCCCAGAGCGCATCGACCTGATCCACAAAAACTACAGGAAGCTGTGTAACCTCCTGATTGACGTGGAGGAGTGGGGGCAGGTCGTCATCATCAACATGCTGACCCGTTACGCCAGGACGCAGTTCCTGAACCCAAACATCAATGTGAGCAAGGACGACGTGCAATAAAACAGTCAGAAACAACAACAAAAAAAACTATTTTAACAGGAATTTCAGTTTGGTACCAAAAAATCAGAGTTTTTTAAACCTTTTGGTTACTTTTTTAATGTCTTTAATCATCTGATCTTCTAGTTTTGCTGCGCTGCTCATTTAATCTTTTAATTATTTTTTTTATTGTAGATTTTTCCACTAAATTGATCTAATTTTGTTTTTACGAGCTGTCACTCTTCATGCAAAAGACATTAACTTGAAAAACATCCTAAAGGAACAATTTTTTTGTTTAAAGCATCATTATAGCATTTCACAGACAGTAAAAAAAACGTCATTATCACAGTTAATTTGCAACAATTTCAGATATTTAAAAGGGAAATTAGTTTTGTTTAGCCTTATCTAATTTATTTTTCTTTTTTTTTTCAAATTGGCTTTTTAAAAAATCTAATTAATAAATCTAATTTATTCTCATATGAAAAAAATGGTTTACAAAATTCAGATTAGTTTTTTTAAATGATATTTCTGGTTTAGTGTTTGATGTCAAAGTGAAGTTTATTGTTGTTCCCTGAGAACAAATGAAGATTTTGAATTCAGAATAATGTATTTGAATTATCAAATTTGAATTGCAATAAATTCATTGAGTTGAAATAGAAAAAAATTTGAGCTTGAGTTCGAGCAGCAAAATGTTTGTCAAACTCACTTTCTCTGCAGGAATCTCTGCTGGAGGAGGGAGGAGGCGGGGAAAAGAAATTCTATGCCTCAGATGAAGATGAGGATGAAGATGAGGAGAAGGAGAAGAAGGCTGAGGCTGTCACCATGGCAAAGAGGAAGCCGTACGTGATGGATCCAGATCACCGGCTGTTGCTGAGGAACACCAAGCCGCTCTTGCAGAGCCGCAACGCAGCTGTGAGACCGCCGCACATTTAACGCCTGACGACTCCAGTCAGTGATTTATGACCGTTGTCGGAGATGATTCGCATCGCTAAATTCTGCTACAGCATTGATTCAAATTCAAACACTTGCACCTCTTGAGTTTTTGGTTTAGTTTCCTCCTGACTGCATCATTTCCCCCTTTAGGAGTAAAATAAGGAGTTGGCTTTGACTGTATAACACTTAGTATGAGCAGCTACCCAAAAAAATATTTTGAGAAGTTTTTGATTTTGTATTATAAAATATTTGTTCCTAAAGTTTCGGGTGAGTTCTGAGCAATCAGAGCCGATGCATCGTTCTAAAAATAACCAGATGTAGTAGAAAATAGTTAATTGGGCCCAAATAAGATCCAAATCTGCAGGGTTTTTGTCCTACTTTAAACCTTTATTGATAAAGAAGCTGAGATTAATGTTGTCAGATATGGAGCACAATCAAAGAACATGGTGTGTGTTTTCCACATTGACTGCATTATGAGAAATGAACTGAGTGACCCCTACCCCCTGGCATTCCAAACAGGAAGTACCCCCTGACTCCAAGAAACCAAAATACCATATACGGCCAATAATTAGTCATTCTATTTGTCAGAATAATCATTCTTGCTCTGCTACCTTTTTTTAACATGTTCTTGCTAATCCTATTTTCTTTTTCAAATTTTTCTTTATTTTAAGTTATTCAAGTAATAAGCTGACCAATCAGATGTCTCAAATAAGTATTTGGACCCTGCTGGCCCCACCGCAAACGTTCGAATTGACAGATTCTCCCGATCCTGCTTTCAAGTTGTAGGGGTGTGGACTTCTGATTGGTGGGTGTGGTTGCCATAGAAATGATAACTGAGATCTTACACGGCCCCGCCCATATCACAAAAAATGCCAACTGAACTGATGTAATTTCGTTGCAGTTGGAACTCAGGCATTTTCTTAGTGTGATGTCACACTCATTCATTCCATTTCTCATTTATAGTCAATGGTTTACCATTATGCTGATTGATTCAAACTTTTGTTCAAGAAAACTGTGGAAACTTTTTGGACCAGTAAAGAAAAAATATGACTATAATTTCTTCAGCTTTGCAAATGTGTCCCTTCATCATTCCTGCAAAAACCAGCAAGAAGACAGATTAATTAGTAATGAAAGGCTTAGAACTGATCAATTTTAGAAATCGTTTCCTTTCTTGAGGGTCTGCTGTATTATTTGGGGGGGAGGAGGTTTGGTTAATACTGTCAGCTCACAGCAGTAAAGGTTGACGGATTCGCACTTTTACTCATTTGCTACTCTGAGGCTGTGAAGCAGCTTTAGATTTTCCTTATCTGGCTGTTTTCCAGGTGGTGATGGCTGTGGCTCAGCTGTACTTCCACCTCGCCCCCAAAGCAGAAGTCGGCGTGATTGCCAAAGCGCTGGTCCGTCTTCTTAGAAGCCACAGGTGAGGTTTATTTGGAATTTCAAATAAGCTTTGTTCAAATTCAATACAAATTTCCTGAATAAATCAAACCGGTCACCCTAAACGAAGTAGGCATTGTGAAAACCTGACTAAGAGAGGAGAGCCAAAGCAGTGGACAAAAGCGCAAGAAAACGCACGGCTGATCAATTTAATCTCTTGAGCTTTAAGCAAGGAAGGAAATTAAACAAGAAGCAGTGTGAAGGGAAGATACATGTGAGAAGAGAAAGCAGGGAGGGGTGACAGCGCTGGGGGGTCAGGAGGCTGTAAATTTACCCGACTGTCACTTTTATTGAACGGGCTTTGGGTTGCGACGCTGGGTGTGTCGTAATGTTATCATCACTCAGCAACAACCCATGATTTATCACAGTACCCCTAAAGTGCAGAGTTTTGTTTTTTTTTACTCAATGAATTCTGTGTTCACTATTTCCATACAAAAAAACAGAACAATATTTTACAAATCACAGCTGATTACAAAGGCATGAATGAATTAAATTAGTAGTCACATGAACCACTTGGTTTCTAGAAAGTCTGTTTCCAAGCTCTGTGCTTTTGGCTGTTTTTGCCATGTTGGCAGGATCACCAAACTCTGACTTTAGCAGAGAAATCAAGCCTGATAGTTGTTGGGTAAGGTTGTACTGCTTGGAAGTATTGGTCACACATCAACCAAAAAAGCCCACCCCGTCTCTGGCCAATTTGAATATCAGATATGAAATGAGATGGCTTTAACTAAAGACCCCCTCTGATGAAAATTGTGTTTTTGTCATGTTCTTGTCGTATTTTTGACAAAAAATTGCATTTCTGAGTATTTCTTTATTCAAATCACTATGAATAAGGAACAGACAAAAAATGCAGTTTGAAAAAGATTGTATTTGTTGCATCTAAATACATTGGATGAGCCACAGGCTTCCTGCTCAGCTTCATTCTGATGCATCACTTGCGGACAACTAGACCCATGCACCTCTTTGTTTTCCTCATCCGAGCTGGCATCTGGCTCAAAACTGAATGGCTGGACAGCTCCAATATTGCATGCCATTCTTTTTTGCACCAGTAGGAGTAACTTCAATCGAGTGCCTGGTGGCCACCTGATGAACTGCAATTGGCTAAATAAACATTTACGATTTTCTTTAAGAGGAATACCCAATTTATAAAAGAAACAGAAACAACAAGAAGAAAAATGTAAATTTTAATCAAAATATGATTTGACTCTATATCAACATTTTGCACAATAGCTTATGTGTTTTTCTTTAATCTGTGGTTTTGTGATAGGTTTGTGTGCTATTTATAAGAAGGCTCACATTGTTTGTTACCAAGAGCAACAAACGAGGTCTATCTCCTGATGTTTTTAGAAGACGGACTCCTCATTCTAACTCTTTTTCATGCAACTGTTTAAATCCCAGTGCCATTGGTTTGTGGTTCATCTCTATTTTTTTTGTGCAGTTTCACTTTTTCTGTAGCAATCCCATAATGCTGCAGGAAAATACCCATATGGTGCCAATCAGAGCCGGCTGACAGGAACTCAAAACAGGCTCAACTGCACTAACTAAAAAGTCTTTATCAACTTTTTAGTTGGTCGTAGTGCTCATACTCCATCAATCCCACAATTCATGATGCTAATTTTAAATGTGCTGTCATTTAAAGAGCACAATGTTCTTTACTTTTTGTGCTCAATTTCTGAAATATCCTAAATATGTGATATACAGCTATTGTGTGAAGACCTCTACTGCTAACTTTTTTCTGGAAAAAGTTCTGTAATTCTAGTGATTTCCTTTCAAACTGACATATTCATGGTGTGTGTGATCATTTATGGTTGGCAGCTGACAATGACACATGCTACAGATGTTTTCTCTGTAAAAGCTTCCATAACATTGGTGCAGTTGTCTAACACTGTTCTCTGTCTCTTGCTTCAGTGAAGTCCAGTATGTTGTCCTTCAGAACGTGGCCACCATGACCATTAAAAGACGGGTGAGGTGAACTTACGTTCGCTTTCCCCTGTGTGTTTGCACCGCTGCGGATCACTGAACACGTGACTTTCATGTCTGTGCAGGGCATGTTTGAGCCATACCTGAAGAGCTTCTACATCCGTTCAACAGATCCAACGCAGATCAAAATCCTGAAGGTTCTTTTTTTTTCTCCTTTGTTTTTGTAAAGTTTGTGGATTTCAGACTGATCTATTTATTGTTTCTTTTGCAGCTGGAAGTTCTCACTAATTTGGCAAATGAGACAAACATTTCAACTATTCTCAGAGAATTTCAGGTGAGAAGAAACTCTCGGCGCCTCATTATCAAAAACGTTTTATTTAATTTAAGGGGCTTTAATTTAGACGTCTCAGATGAGTTCAAGATTCCTGATTGGAGAGAGTCTGGTGAAATCCTTTCAGCCTTTTTGGTTGCATGTTTGCAACACCAAAATAAAAAGCAGCAGCAGATTGATGTGAAAACATCTAATTTCCTAATGGACAAATGTGTTCCCTCAATTTCAGTGGTGCTGAATTAATTGTTATCAGCTTGTCAGTCTCCTCTGTTGCCATGACAACTACTCTGTTTATCATCTGTAATGAGGACGCTGAGGCATTTGGATCCAATTATGCAAATGTTTTAATGGAGTAGAGCAGGAAGAAGACATAACCGTAGTCAGAGTCCAAGCAAAGGTCAAAATACAATAGTGAGACAGGCGAACAATGAAACGTGCAAAGGATCGGAGAACCAGGAAGACTAACTAGGAGTGCCTGCTCAGACTGTCTGCTGGGCAAAAACAAGACTTCACAAGGATTGAAGGCTGGAGCTAGTATATATGCTAGTGGCTTATCACAGCAATGGAAAACAGCTGAGCAGAAGTGAACTGAGGCAATGGCTGATGGGAGTTGAAGTAAGGAGCTGGGTGCTCAATACTCAGACGAGGGCTCCCTCTGGTGGTTGGAGGTGGGAGCTGCTGACAGATCCATGACATCATCAGAAAGTTTTAAAAGATGTGGACAGATTTCTAAACCTAAAGATCTGCAAAAGACATGTTTGACTTGCCCAATTACAAGCATTTTAATCTGGCAACAAATGTATTCTCTCGTTGTAGGATCAATAAAGTTTGATTCTATTTGCGTTTTAAAGAAGCTATTATCCAAACCTATTTACAGATTACTTTTTTTTTTTTTTTTTTTTTTTTTTACAATTGGAGGTAAGCAGGGTTATGCAATCATATCTTTTTCTTTCAGCAGAAGTAAATTGCTTCAATTCTTCATCAGTATAAACAAAGATACACGAGTCATGAGAAAAGACTGCAGATACCAATTTCAATTGATTGAAATTCAACTTGAAAAAATATCTGAGGCACAGTATATAAATGAGGCTACAAAGTTGCTGCAACAAAAACTTTTATTTGTTCAGAATGAAAGATAAACTACAGTGAATGAAATGTTCTGGAAAATGGACCAAGATAACCATATGGAATAAATCTCCATAGTAACTTAATGCAGTCTAATTTACTCTGCTTTTATGCAGCTGAGTTTGGGCTAAATTTAGCTTTGATGCATTTATATTCATAATGCAGGCAGCACAAACTGAACACGGCCTCAAGGATCTGGGTTTTTTTTCAGAAGATCCTGACTTGCTCACCTATCTCAGTTCTGGGCAATATTTTTAAGTGGTTCTAATGACGGATCAGTTTCCAGACCTGACTCATGTTGCAGTGTTTTAAAGTAAATGAAAGAGAAATTGGCCACAAATCTCTCCGTGGAGCTAAAATGGAGTTAAAAACTTCAGCACTGTTTAACATTATTAAGTTCCATTTTCTTCTTGGCAGACCTATATTAAAAGTATGGATAAGGATTTTGTGGCTGCAACAATCCAAGCCATTGGCCGCTGTGCTACAAACATCGGTGAAGTGAGGGACACCTGTCTGAACGGCCTGGTGCAGCTGCTGTCCAACCGAGATGGTGAGAAGGTTCAGAATGACACAAGGACTTTTGGATGTTTCAAGATGATGACTTTCTGTCCTGCTGTTCAGAGCTGGTGGTGGCTGAGTCCGTGGTTGTTATCAAGAAACTTCTGCAGATGCAACCAGAGAAGCACAGTGACATCATCAAACACATGGCCAAACTGACAGACAACATTCAGGTGAGATAAACTGTTGACCACAAATCTTAAATTCATTATTCTTGCTTTGATCACTTGAAAAATACAGTTCTCCAATCCACGTTTTATAGTGAAAATTACAGTTAATTCAATTTAATCTGAAGTTTAACAAAGTTTGCAGCGAAACTCTGGTAAAGTCTCACTCCAATCATCTTTTGATCTGTAGTAAAAGTGTTCCCAGTGGTCTTTTAATTATGGTTTTGTCGTTTTTAGACAAAATCTAAAAACCTGTGTCGTTTTTTAGGACACATTTTCTGGAGAGAGGCAACTTCCTCTCTGAACTGTGGGCGGGACAGTTGGCACTGCTAGCTTACAACCCCTCACACCACCAACCTAACATTACTACTGCAACAAAATAGCACGCAATATTGGAGTTATTCGGCCGTACAGTTTTGAGCCAGATACCAGCTCAGACGACGAAAAGTCTGCAAGTGGATGCATCAGAATAGAGAAGAGCAGGGAGCTTGTTGCCCACTCAGCATATCTTCTACAAATCACAAACTAGCTATTTTTCAAACTGCAATATTTTGTCTGGTCCTGATTCACAAAGGTTTGAATAAAAAAATACTCAGAAATGCCATTTTGAGCTTAATTTTCTTTACACTGTAAATGTCACAGGAACATGTTAAAAATGCCAAAAAGACACATTTCATTGGAGTGGAGCTTCAAGAAATGTATTCCCTTTTTGCAGTATTTGTTTTAAAAAAATCATTCTGGTAAAAATTGTCTGTTTTGTGTTAGGGTATTTACACATTATATGCTGGATCTGAGATAATAGAAACTAGATAAACATACAAACATAAACACTGGAACATCTGTTAAAGTACAAATTACATTATTAAAAGATGGGAAAGAGCAGATGGAGCAAAAGTCTTGAGCTGAAGGTTAAAAAAAAAACACCCACATCAGTCTAAGCTTGTAGCAGCATATACTGTAATGTAGCTCTGGGTCTTCCAGGCCAACTTTACCTAAGAGCTTTATCAAAAAGAAAGGAAGGGAAGTGGCTGAAGGCTGAAAGCTTACTTCCATTGCAATATTGGAAACTCTTGGATCAATTTTCCAACAGACTTAGGATGGAATTCTCTGTTTAGAAAATCCAAACTAAAATCAGTCCTGCATCTGATCTTATAGACTGTGATTTGTCTTCTTGTAGATAATGTGTGTGTTTCTGTGGAAAATGCATGGCTCTTGAGGAATCCTAATATTGATTTATCTTGATGACGTTTTCTCTGAGTGAGCTGTATTAAGCAAGACGCACACTAACTATTCCACTGACTCTGAAAGGTGCCGATGGCACGGGCCAGCATCCTGTGGCTGATAGGAGAATACTGTGAACACGTACCCAAGATTGCTCCAGATGTCCTGAGGAAGATGGCCAAGTCCTTCACCAACGAGGAGGACATCGTCAAGCTGCAAATCATCAACTTGGCTGCCAAGCTGTACCTGACCAACTCCAAACAGGTAAGAAAATGAGTAATAGATGAGTTTGTTTAGTAAAAACCAACGACTGTATATGAGAACTGGACCAAGTGAGTGTGATGTCATCCATAAAAAATTAATTACTTCTGGCTCCAACTAAATGAAGTCAATTAAGTCGCAATTTTTTGGCAATAAATGGCCATGTTGGTGCCAGATGACATAATTAAGCAATGATTTGTCCACGTCGGACTGAGTCATCATTTCTAAGGCAACACAATCGCCAATTAGGAGTGAGCTTGTTGGAAGGCTACACCCCTACCACTGAAAGCGAGCTACACAAAACCTGTCAAACATGTGGAATGTTGGATGTGAGACCGCATGCTTTTATTGAGGCATTTAATTGGTCAGTTTATAACTTGAAAAACTTGCACAATGGAAAAAATATGGATTAGCAAGAACAGGTTAGAAAAGGTGTCAGAGCAAGAATGGTTATTCTGACCAATAGAATGACTGAGTAACAGCTGTTTATTTCACTAAAGAAGTCTATGGAATTTTGGCTTCTTGGAGTCAGCAGGTACATCCTGTTTGGGACATGAAGGGGGAGGGGTCAGTCAGTCAATGTAAATTTTCATTGGTTAGACACCTTAGGGGTGTCCTAGTTTGAGCACGTTGGTAAACGTAAAAACACGTTTATGGCTGCATCCCAATTCACTCAATACTCCCCAGTTATTGCAATATAGGTCATTTGCCTATTTTTCAGGGTGTTTGAATCTACAATTCCAATATCCAGTGCCCTAGAAATTTCCCAGCAGTCTCTGCAAAAAGGCAGTGTGCATCAATGCTCACTAGATTAGATCACAATGATTTGTGTTTGATCAACAATTGACAAAAATCCATGTGAATTTTTTCATCATCAGAACTCAGTGAATTCATAAATAGTCTTTGTAAAAATGTTCATGGATATTTGGTTTTTACTTCAGAAAATAGGTCATGTATTTTTTGGTGCTCTCATGAAAAAAAAAGTGACACACTTATCATTCTATAGATAGCTACCAAAAGCAACACAAAAACAGTTCATTTTAAGAAATGTTGTGTCTCAAAACAACTTCAGACTTCAACCAACCCATTACAGAGTCCTCAGTTCTTAGCGGCTTTAATTTTAACACACTAAACATTGTTTTCATGGCTGGTTTCATGTTCAGTTTCCCCACAAATAAAAAAAAAACAACAAACCACTTGAATATTTTTTCTGTTTATTGTCCTCACCAAGTGAGTTCTTCTTCTGCAGACTAAGCTCTTGACTCAGTATGTCCTCAACCTGGCCAAGTATGACCAGAACTACGACATCCGTGACCGAGCACGCTTCATTCGTCAGCTCATTGTGCCCACAGAGAAGAGTGGCGCTCTCAGCAAGTACGCAAAGAAGCTGTTCCTCGCCCTCAAACCTGCTCCAGTCCTCGAGTCTCCATTTAAAGGTATAGACCATAAAATACTTTGGTTACTGCTTCCTTCAGTGTGTTAAAGTTAGAGATTCCGGTTTCTCTCCGTCATTCTTGTGTCTTTTTCCAGATCGAGACCACTTCCAGCTGGGTTCACTGTCCCACCTGCTTAATGCCAAAGCTGGGGGCTACCAGGAGTTGCCTGACTGGCCCGAAGCCGCCCCTGACCCCTCCGTGCGCAACGTGGAGGTGAAGGAGTCTGTGCGTGCAGTGGGAACAGTAATATACAGAGACACAGGGGCCCCAAAAGATGGAGGGGAGCGAGGGTTGCTCCTTCCGCAGAGCAGTGCTTCAGAGGGGGTTGAAGAGGCTTGCCTTCCTCTAGCTCCAATATAACACTGATTTTCTCCCACTGACCATCATTCATTCATCTTCTGCTCATTAGCATGAAGAGCTCATCAGGAACATCCCGCTGCATGGATGCTGCCTAACACCCCTAGAGGAGGAATGAAGTGTTTTCCAGAGCTTAACTAAAGTACAAAAGGAGAACAAAATATCAAATTTAATGTGGAGTGCAGTGCTTCCCATGATCCTCTTTACTGCACTCGCTTTGGTTGGGCAGCAACCTCCTCGCACCGCCCACATCACTCCTCACTGCTGTGTGAGCCAACAGCACATGTCCTGCAGAGGGGAGCTGACCTGATTCAAGGCTGCAGAGACGCCACTGTTGGGTCTTATGCAAATATTCACATCAATTCTATTTCATTTGGATTGTTTTTCCCGGAATATGCTAAATTCAAAGTGCTCCTCTTCTCCAGCCCCTTCGCTTCATGTGCTTTTGGTGCAACAGTTTGATGTCAGGGAAACCAAGACATCAGATTAAGGCTTAGGTGTCACAAAGCGATGACCCTAAGGCTTTATGTTGTTGTATCATTGAGAATGTTTAAATGCATTTCATAACTCACCATTCCATCAGCTGTGATGCAGATTTCAAGATGAGGCCACAGGTGTAGTTCGTGGCTACTGCTACACACGAGACAAAACCTTCAGTTTGTTCGTTTACATGCAGCTGAACAAGTCAAATACTAACTTCACTACATTTTCGGTTCGACTCATAGCAATAGATCACTTTAATGGGAACAAAAAATATTCAATTGCAATTTTTAATAGTTTTAGCATTATTTTACACAGACATGCATCTATATTTTATTATATTATTAAATTATTATTTATTATATATTATATTTATTTGATTATATTTACTTCATTTTATGTATTTCTTTTTATTCTGGCCAAACAAGCATAGTAGGTTCATACAATATAAAATACAAACAAATATAATAAAAGAAAATGTTTAATGACCTTCAGTAGTACAATTATAGCCTGAATTTCACAAAATATTTTCTTATTTTTAAAGAGACTCAACAAAATAAAACATTGCAACTTACCTAAGCTAATAGTGTATCCAAAGCAGAACATAAAAAAATGTCAAATAAGGTAAAAAACTAAACTTTTTATTTAACTAGCATATGTCAGAACTTTAATTACGCTGCATCTCTGAAAGCTGTTGACAGATATAATGCAAATCTAATAAAACTAAATAAATCTGGCAATTAAATAAATGTAATCATATCAATTGAAACCTGCAAGATACATGGGGAAGGTTTTTACGCAGGGAGTCTAAGAAGTCAAACTACAATATGAAATAGAAAAAAAATAGTGAATCTTATCTACAGTTTACAATCAGCAAATGATTAAGAGAAACGACAGGAATCTCTCTGCGTTAGGGACAATGTGGAAGGGCTTTTTTACATGTAAATAATGAAATAAAATAGTTTGTTTTCAGGAACAAAATTGAGACATTTTCCTGGCAGCAAAGATAAATCACTTCCTATTAAAATATAATGGAAAAACTGAAGTTCAGAAACAGTCGTAGTGAAGGTGGAAGGTCTACATGTGAAGCCTCAAAGCAGCAAACCACTCTGAAGCAGCACTTTAACATAGTCATCAGAAAAGAGAGCGATCCATCACCTGCACTCACATGCTGTCTCTCTCTGCACGCCGCATGCACCTGCAGGCGGAGGCGGTCATAACCACCAGTGAGGGGCGGATCGGCCTGCTGGGAGACTGGCGAGAGGTGCACCTCTCTGTGGTGTGGGTGGGAGTGCAGTGGACTCTCGTCGACTGATTTCTCCCTTTTCTTCTTCTCTGGTTTTATTTCCTACAGTTCACAGCTACAACTTTTACGCGATCATCTAATCTAATCTAATCTAATCTAATCCTTGCTATCATATCTTTCAAGATTGTAACAAAATTACAGAAAAAAAACCCAGATACATGTTAATGCTCAATCTGTGACGTCAAAACCACGACGTGTTTCGCTTTTCCTCTTCCTGCACTTAACTGGTCTCACATGAAATTTGTGACACAAATCCAGTGTGTTTCTGTTTTTTTCTCTTCCTCATCTTCATCATTTAAGCATGTTTTGATTGAAGTGCATTTATGACTGTTTTCTTGACGTGATAAGAAGTTTGGGTCTTTTTGGTTGTAGTTTTTCTGCAGCTTTGAGCAGTTATTCTATGGTTATGTTCGAATTCGTTCACTACTCACTACTTTGTGCTCTAAATAAGGCGTTCGCCATTTTTTTTCGAGGTATCCAAATCTACAATTCAGAAATTTCCCAGAAGTCTCTGTGAGAACCAGTGTGCATCAATGCTCAATGGATTGGTGCATATAGACCATAATGCATTGCGTTTAAACCATGAAAAAAAATCTGTTTAAATTAATTTTTTTAATAAATTAAATAATCTTTGTAAAATGTTTATAATTATTATGTTTTTACTTTGGGATATCGGTAAAAAGTTTTTTTTTTATTGAGCATGGTGTGTGATATGCTTTTAAAATCCAGGGCACTAGATAGTCCCACACTGAACAGTTTTTAATAGTCGAGGAGTAGTGAGGGAATTCAAACATTGCCCAAGTTATATTGGAGTGTTAATTATGGCAGTTATGGAGCTAAGTTTAATATTTAATCTGGAGGGTTTTATTCTTAATCTCTGTAATCCAGACTGTTCTCACACGTTCTGATGTGTTGCCCTTTGACCTTTCCTCTGTCAGATTTTTATTGCTCTCCTGACTTTTCTCTAAAAAACTGCTGTTCTTCTCCCCCCCCATCTCCATTCCAACCTTTTTTTCTTTTCTACGTCCGCCAGGTTTTTGCGCTGCTTGAACGAGTCACAACACTAACGAGTGTGAGTCATTTAGCAGCAAAGAGCCGCACATCCTTGAGCCTCAACCCACACAGCCGCTGAAAACCCCAAGTGCTTCTTGACCCCCCCCCCCCCCCCCCCCAGCCTGACGTAGTTGCTGTTCTGTGCTTAGCTGAGCCAAAGCTACCCAAAAACTCAGCACCCTCTGTCTCCGCCATTGAAGAAGTGATTGTTTCAGCAGGGCCTCCTCTCAATCGACCTTAACGTGGGTCTAAAAGGGGCCTGGATGCTTCCACACTCATTAACAAACAACTCCTGTGATTGAGTTTTGTTCAAAGGGGCGTGGCCTGTAGGAGTAATCACTTCTCTTAATGGTAAAGCTCCCTGTTTTTTAAGAAAAGCTGCAACTGGACATGAAGGCATCACCTGGTGCTCAAAGGCAAAAAAAAAAGGCTCCCATGCAAGCGTTCCTGTTTGAACTGTCAGATCTGAAAGCAGATCTGCAGCAGCAGCAGCGTCTGGCTTCATTTGGCTGCATCAGGCACAAGCACACATGGCCATGCTACAGTAATCTGCCCACATGCTTGGTGCTCGGGGAGGGGGCTCCGCCAGGCTCGGCTTCAACCGCTCACATTGGGAACTCTGCTTTGTCACCCAGGTGCCCGAATGGACCAAATGCAGCAGCCGAGAGAAGAGGAAGGAGAAGAAAGTGGAGAAGCCCTTCTACTCCGACTCAGAAGGCGAATCCGGGCCCACAGAGTCGGCTGACAGCGGTATCTTTACAACAAATCCAACTCTAACACCAGATGTTTCTGTGATCAGTTTTTCTAAACTGTCAGTTTTCATATTTGGACTCCAACTTAACAAACCAAGTCCAGACAAACTATTAACACATTTTTTCTGCTATGAAACCATCGTGGAAAAATGAGTATTCACAGACATACTTTCAATTTTGCGCTTAGAAATATTAAAAAAGACCTAAAATTGTTAAAATAAGTTATATAAGGTAAGGCGATTAACTTATTTTTGAAAAAAAATTTTAAAAAATTCCACATCAGATTTTAAAACAGTCATAAGACTTTATTTTCCTTTATGTGTAAAAGAAACCCCCCTAAAAATACATGTAATGTAATTCTAGAGTATAAATTCCATTTTAAATGTAGTTTTAGAATTAAAGTGGAATTAAATTTCAAGTTTATCAAAAAAGCAACAGAAATGTATAGGTTAAGTGTAAATTACATTTATATCAGTCTACTATTAATTTTTAATCCAATTTGTGCTTTACAAATTCTATCTCAGTTCAAAAGTGTAATTTTATTAACAAGATATGCTCATATTTTTACCAGTGTATTGCAAACTATATTAAGCAACCACATCTGATGTGTTTTAGCTACTTTTATTGTGAATTATGACCAAGTAGTATTTATTTTTAATCTACTAAAAAGCTTTTTGTTTAGAATTTCCCAACTTGGGATGAATAAATTATTTCTATTCTATTCTATTTTGAGAAAAAAAAGGTATGAATGAAAAAATTGACTAGAAAATATGGAATTCTCCACAAAGTCTTTAAAAACACACACAGTGACTCTTTGGTCTAAAAAATGTTTTTACATTTATGCTCTTCCAAAAATAAAAAAAGTCCAAATAAATGTTATTGTTGTTTCCATTTCGCAAAATGAATAAACATGATGGACATCTCCTTACAATAAATAGATGACTATCAACCTCTTACATAATATTATATATATAATATGTGGTCATATTACCCTGAATGTGAAGTCCACACATGTGGACAGCAGATCCTAAGACGTTTCATATTTATATCATTTCTCTTTTAAATGTTGTTAAAGACACTATTTACTTTCTTTTATAAATATTTTTATATGTATTTAAGTAGTATGAATTTAAGGTTTTTTGATCCTAAATTCTGACCATTATTCAAAATAAACCAAATACCTCACTTACATATCTGCAGGGATTTGGTTCTTCAAATGCTTTCTTGGTTGCAGGCCAGGAATTCTGATTTTAATTTTTTTTATCAAATACCTTTACTCTCCTATTTTTTTTTTAGAAATGCTTAATCCTGTGGAGGTTTTTGTGAGCCCGCTTACTCTCACCTTTCCTTCTCAGAGTCAGACTCTGCCAGCGGTTCAGAAAGCGGCAGCGGCAGCGAGGACAGCCGGTCCGTGTCAGAGAGCGATGAAAGCAAGGAGGCCTCAGAGTCTGAGGAAGAAGAGGAGGAGGAGGAGGACTTGAAGAAGAAGAAGACAAATGAAGAGAAACCGCTAAAAAAGCCAGTCCAAGACAGTGAAAGGTACTGTTGTTTATGTGGATCATGGACTGTGCTCTGGATCTATTGTAAAGACCCAGAAATGTGTTTTTAACATGTTCTTGTGGGATTTCTCTGATGATGGAGGACATATATGAAGAAAATTCAGCTCAAAACTGCATTACTGAGGATTTTTTTATTCAAATTGTTGGGAATCAGAAGTTGATGAAAAAACAGAGTCAACACAATTTAAATCCTTTATCACCCAAAGACCTTTTTGTAGTTCGCTCTGCTGCGTGTATCGGCCTGTAACACTGCTTCAGTTTACAGAGACGTTTTTACACTAAAATCTTGTACAGGAGGTTCAGAGTAGAGGAAATGTTAACATTTCCTTTTTCCATTTCCAGTGAACCAAGTAGCGAGGAAGAAGTCAGGAAGCCCGAGAGGAAGAGTAAGCAGAGCAAGAGTGAATCAGAGTCAGAATCCGACGAGGAAAGCGAGTCCGAGAGCAGCGAATCCGACTCTGAAGACTCTGAAGACTCAGAGGCAGAGCTCAAAAAGAAGAAGAAGGTACTGAGGTCACAGCCATCCTCCGGATGAGCTGCAGAAATCCGTCCTGGTTGTGAGTGTTGATTGAATCTCCTGCAGGTGGCTCCATCCAAACCTGCTTTCAAAACGGCGAAGAAAGAAAACAAGAAGGAGAAGAAAGAAATGTCTTTGCTTGATCTGGACGACTGTAAGTCACTAAAAAGAGTATAAAGTATTGTTAGAAATGGAGACTTGGACGTCAAACTCAGACTTGAGTTCTACTTAAGTCTCAAAAAAGTTTTTTTTTAGCTCCAGAACACAAGTGTCAACAAAATTAAAAGCGCTCTCTATGATACTTTAAAATGCCGAAACACCAACTTCCTGTTATTGTGTTTCTACAAATTTGATGACAATTTGTGAAAAAAATTAATTTAAGTCTCCAAAGACTTCAGACTTGACTTACCAAAAGTCATTTGTGATCATCTCTGCTCTCTGCTGAGACTGGTTTCTCTTCCCTCAGTTGAACCGGCTCCATCTCCTCAAGTCACACCCGTCAACACCTTCCTGTCCAACAGCCTGGTGACCGACCTGGAGGGGCTGTCCCTGTCCGACTCTGCTCTCATGCCAGCCGTACGGCCTTCAGTCGCACATTCAAGAATTCAAAAGCAAAAAGCAGATGTCTGACTCAGAGGGTGTATTTTCTGCAGACCATCGCCCCCTCCAGCGCGCTGAAGAGCTACGAGCTGCTGCACCGCATCACAGGGGAGGGGCTGTCTGTGGAGTACTGCTTCAGCCGGCAGCCGTTCAGCCCTGACGCCAACATGGTGGCGGTGCAGATGCACTTCACCAACAACTCCACCTCCAACACCAAGAGTCTGCACATGGAGGATGTGAAGCTGCAGTCGGGGATGAGGGTCAAAGAGTTCCCCGAGATCGGTAAGTGGGATCCCGAAGACGTTTTAAATACTGGATATTAAAAAAGATACGAGATGAATTTCAAAGTTTATTATCTCACCGTTATGAAAATCATTTTATGTCTAAGCGGTGCAACAAAAGACTTATTTTCTATGGCAGCAAACGTGTTTACTTCCTTTGTTTATTTGTTGACAGAGTTGCTGCCAGCGGGCGAGACGGCCACGACAGTGATGGGCATCGATTTTTGTGACTCAACACAAGCAGCAAACTTCCAGCTGTGGTGAGACCCCGAAAGGCAGAAACAAAACTGAAAGTGGAGCTCACAAAGCACCAGACAAAAAAATGTTTTTCATTTCAATCCTTTGAAGGATGTTCAAATAGTGGCAAAGGAAGAGAATCCAAATACCTAAGTATTCTCAATCTGTTCCCAAAATGTCACGTAAGAAAATTTGTGATTCCTAAGACGGTTGATTCGCTATTTTTATAAACAAAGTTAATTATAGTAAACTACACTTCAGGCAATGTAATGAAAGCTCTATTGTAGAATAATGTTGGACTTTAAGTATATAACTTAAACGTATGCGCTGGTGTCACCGGAAGTTACAAAAACTTCAAAATAAGTGACAATAAAGGTTCCTATTATCAAAGTAAAGCCAGTGTTAGTAAAACGTGTTTTTGTTGATAAAAAAGGATATTGAAGTTCATTTGACTGAAATAAGTTCCGAAAAAATGTTTTTCTTTTTATGTAATCGACAGTTGAAGACTGTCTGCTAGCATGGCAGAGAAGTCCTGCGAAATGTTTTCACAATTCCACTAAAGATTTTTTTTCTAAAATAATAGCAGTAGCCTGTACCACCAAAAGAATTCAGTGGCTTTGGAATGGAAGGATGGATGGATCAAGTGAAAAAAAGCCAAATAAAATCAACTCATGTTTGCAGCAAAGGCAAAATAAATCAAGTTGATCATTCTTCTTCTTTTCCCTGTTCTGTGGTGACTGCTGTCGAGCTTTTCAAGCTTCTCTTGTCATCGCTTTCTATCCACAATAAGTGCCGGTGTTATCTGGAATGTTTTGCTGTCTGTGTTTTCACACGTGAAGATAAGTAATATTTAATGCAAAAACAGTCTCTATTTACAGTTTCATCCTAAATTCAAATGAATAAAAAAGCAGTAAAGGGGAAAAAAGGGGAAATGTTCTTTTTTTTTTCTTCAAATCATGCGGCGAGAATCAAAGATGGCTTTCTTGTTTTGCAGCACTCACACCAGGAAGTTCTTTGTGTCAATCCAGCCGCCGGTGGGAGAGCTGATGAGGCCTTTCTTCATGACGGAAAACGAGTTCAAAAAAGAGCAAGGTGAGGAGGAAAAACGTGATTTCACTCCAAAAAAAAAAGGTTTATTTCTAACAGAATTATTTCTATCAGGGGGTTATGCAAATAAACACCTCTCGTGTTTGAAGAGTCATAACCCCCGGTTGCAACGGCAACATCTGTCTGACAAGAGGCGTTTAGCTCTTATCTGTTTGTCGGACCCCCCAGCTCCCACCCTTTTTTTTGCCACCACCTCCTCGGTGTCCGACCTGCTTTCATTCCCGACCTGCTTTTCCTGCTGAAGACAGCCCCGCCCACTGCTGCAGCAGCAATCGCCGCCAGTTCACTGATCCCACTTCACTCCTCTGGATGTCATGAGAAAACGACTAGTGAGCACCTGCACTGCCTCTGAAAGATGGCGGGAATTTTTCATTTTCTGATACCGATTTGATCTAAAAAGAACTGATTTTGCTTCTAAAAATGTGTAGACGTGTGCTTTCATCTTAATCTTAATTTAGGTTAAGATTCTACTTTTTAATGTTGTTGTTGCCCTCTTGTTGTTTCTGGATCTACTTCATAGGAAAAAATTTTTTAATAAATGTTGAAGTGTACTTATTACAGATATTTAAATGAAAGGATTTTCTGAATTAGCTATTTTAGCTGGTATTTCACAAAAAAAACTTTTATATGACAAACTTTAGCTTGTTTAAATCTTTCCCCCTGTCTAAAAACATCAAACCTTTTTTTTTTAATCTATCAAGAATATGTTGAATTCAGGGTCAGTAATTTATGAAACATTGTGCTTATGGTCAAAGGAGGATGAATGGATCAGTGGATGTCAATTTTTCCTTTCACAAAAGTGTTCCACCATTTCTTTACGCAGAAATACTCCCATCTAGTGCCTTTTAAAGGTACTGGCTCACTTTTTGTCTTCTACTTTAATAAAGATGGCAGATTTTTTTGTGTTTTTAGCATTTAAATTAAGTTTTTGTTAAGGTTTAGCAATTTTACAGTAGTACAGGCACATAAGCTGCCTACATAATCCTTTATTATGGTATTAGTATTTTATTTGTTATTATTATAACAGTTAAAAGCTAGTTTTTGGGGGCTTTAACATGGAATCTTGTCCAGAAATTTTGGTAATGAATTCCATAATAGCTTTAAAAGATGTAAAATATATGAGAAAAAACATCAATGACTGAATGAAAGCATCTAAATGTTACAATATATTTAGTTTAGAGTAAAAAAGTGGACTGAGCTTCTCCTAAAAACTCATAAAAATGATAATAAAACTCCAAAAGCTGACAATGGTCAACCTTACCTTCCTTTTTCCCATTTCTATTTTTGGGATGGCAACAACTTTCTTGTGTTAACGAGACACTAAATGTCATTATCTCAAAATAACAAATGTTATTACGTCGTGATAACGCAGAGCATACTCTTTTCTTTTTTTCTACAATCCGCAGCAAAACAAAGCAATTTGTCATTGCAAATGTTGAACACTAGAAGAACTGATCAATTTGTAATTATTTTCTTGAATCATGGACTAATTCAGGCGATGATTGTACTGATGTTGTTGGTAATAAACAACATTCAAGTCGGTCACTGTCTTTTGAGAAGAAGGTCGGCGTGGCTGCAGCTGCGCAGGCGGCTGCAGTTCAGTGATCCTGCAGCTGTTGACGGTTTAATCAGTTACCAGATGAGGGAACTAGGCTGTCTACCATCTCACGGTCTCATTTTCACAAGAAAAAAAAACCTGTTTTCACATGATAACGAGAAAGTAAATGTCATTATCGCGAGAAAACAGACAAAAAAACAAAAGTAGGCAGTTCACAGATTCTGTACGTCTCCAAAAGGCTCCTCATGCTGTTGAAAAAAAATTAATATTTATGGTAAATATTGTGACAGAGAGAAATAATTTAGAACAATAGCATTAAACACTAAAAGTAGGCCTACTTTGTTTTCTTATACAGTTGTTAAAAAAATAAAATATTTATAGTAAAATAAATATTTAGTGGATGCAGAACTCTTATGTGATCTCCTATGTGGTAGATATTTGCTTCTAGTGTTAGATTTTACATTTAAACATTAAAAAATTAAAATAGTTTGGTTTATATTGATTTCTCTTGAGTCGAACTATTAAAAAAATTCAGTTTTTAAAGGAATTTTGATGTTTTTTTTATTTTTTAGGTTTGGTTTAAACTGGGTCAAGTAGATTTTTTTTCAAGCAATAAAAGTTTATTCATTGATTTGAGACTTTATTGGACCACATTACACGAGCAGATAAGCTCTCTCCACTGCTCCCTTCACTGGAAGCTTTTCAGTTTGGACGTTTTGACGTCAAATCCCCTCAAACGTTTGGAAATGTAAAGCTGCTTTGCTGGGTTTTTGTGCTGTATGGATGAAGGGACTAACAGAATACTGTTCTTTTCAGTTTGCTGCATCTTCTGCAGCATGCTGTTTTCCTTTCCACGCTTACAAACACAGGATGCTGGTGTCAAAACAAAAAAACAAAAGGAAAATGATGGAAAACGTTTTTGTGAGTGAGCCGCACTTTGCTCTCTGCAGGTCAGCTGATGGGCATGAACGAAATCACAGAGAAGCTAACTCTGGATGTGAAGTGCCGTAATGAGCACGCCATCGTGCAGAAGGTCACCACCGCCGCAAACCTCAGCAGAGTGCCCTGCGGCTCAGACAAAGAATGCAGGTGAGAGCAGTGCATGTGTGTTTACGCTGACCATCAGGATGCCTTGATGCAAATTATAGCAGATTCCATGCGAGGAACATTATATTTAAAATGCGGAATCATTTCCATCTTTAGAGTCGGAAAGTATTGATCCAGGTGTGCTCTTTTGCCACTAGATGGCGCCAAATCTTAAATGCTGGATGGTTACATTTAATTATGTATGCTGAGAAAAATAAACAAAAATTGTTTATTTTGTCTGACAGTTGGACATTATGATTTTTAATCTGTATGCGTTCTTCTTATTCTGTGGCTTCATCTTCTGACCTTTGCTGCTTTGACCTCAGTACTCCTCCTCCTCCTCCTCCTAAACACCCTGTCTACAGGTTTGCAGGCAGGACAATGACGAGCAGCAGCTTGGTGCTGGTCACTGTGGCAATCAAAGACGAAGGCGCTGCTCAGCTGACGGTCAACTGCGAGAAGATGGTGATCGGCACCATGCTGGTGAAGGACATCCTCTTGGCCCTGACGCAGTGACAGGAAGCTTGGAGCTCCGCCTCACGAGTCACCGCCGTAGCATCTCTAAAACGCCCCCAAAAATAATATGTAATCTGCGTCATTGAAGAGCCAACACTTTTTTTTGAGAAAGCAGACTATATTTGTCTCCCTGATGACTATTTTTAGAAAGAAATCATCTTAAAAACAGCAGTTTGACATACGTCATAACTGCTCATCTGCTGAATGAAGAGGGATCGGGTCAGAACTGACGCCCTCGCCTGCTGTTCACTCGTCAGTATTTTAATCCAAACTCAAATACCTCTGTTGTTCTGAAAGCTTTTGTTAAACAGCAAAGTTCTGCAGGAAAAGTGAGACCACCTGCTAAGAAAAGACAAACTCCTGCAGATGTTTCCCTGTGGAGTCCAACATGAAGGTGTGAACATTAACTCGCTGACAGCAACCATTTTCCTCTTCAGAAAACACAGATAACAGATGTTACTTTTTTGCAGATTTTGCTCCACCTTAAACAAAAACGTAGGGCCCAAAAAGAGCAGCAGTAAAACCTGTGGGTTCCAGTCCCACCTGTAAGCGGATCGTTACACTTTAGCTCCATAAATGTTTATTGCAGAATAAAACTTCCTACAATTGTATTGCTCCTTTCCAACAAATGAGGTTGGATTAAAATCGGATGAGAAACAATTTCTTTGTTGATCGTTTTGACTCATCAACCGCTGGAATATGTAGCAGTCAAAGGAGAGCAACAACTTCCGGTTTCAGAGGGTAACCATTAAAAAGATGCACGCTTCCTAGAAAAAGGTCATTTTCCAAAGCTACAATCACGTCGCTCAGTTTTTGCTTTAAATTGTGTGTGTGTGTGTGCGCATGTGTGTGTGTTGTGGCTTTCAAATATTCAGAGTATCACTCTGTGTGTGATTGAAATGTAACCCTGAGGTATGACAAGTTTATTTATTGTACAAATAAAAATGACAAAGTAAGGAAAGTGTGTTTTCTTACATCTTACAAAACTATTAAAAAATGAACAAAAAGGAAAGTTAAAGTTTGGCAAAAAATGTAGAAAAGCCGTCAAGGTACAAGAAGCTAAACTGCTGTTTATAAAGGCCTTTAAAGAAATAAGAATTGTCTAAATTGCCTTAAAAAAAGTAAATAACCAAACACAGAATTAAGAAGCTTAATTAAAAGATGAAGGAATAAAACAAATTAAATTCAGAATTTAGCATAAATTAATTGTAAGATGAGAAATATGTGAAGAACAGAAATAAAAGGGAAAAGCTAAGACAGAAAAAAAAAGCAATTAAGAATAAGTCAAAGATGGAATTGAAGACTTGGCTGGCTTTGTGGCTGTCCACAGAGGAAGAGGTCCCCTCCATTAGTGTTTCCAACCAACTTTCTCTGTGCTCAGCTGGTTTTCTGGTGTTTTTTAAGGGGGTGATAGACGTGAGAGGGGTTGGGTTGTGTGTGTGGGTAGGTGGGGGGGCTATTTTGTCATGGTCGTGCTTGTTTTTTATATTTGTATTATTTTGGTGTAAAGCACTTTGTGTTATGTTTCATATGAAAAGTGTTATGCAAAAAGATTGATCTGAAGAAGAACAAAAAGAAAAAGATTAAAAGAAAACTATTTATATAATTCGTTACCTGCGATAATGAATGCTGTAAGCTGAACTGATTAAGATACTGAAGCTGATAGTTTAAAAAGTTAAAGAAGTTTTATTAATGCTAAAGAAGTCAAAGAAGTTTAAGTTTGCTTCAGTGAAAATGTTGAACAAATAGCTTTAAGTGTAGTTTAAATGCTAAAGAAATCAAATTAAAGAAACTATCTTAGTTGCCAATAGCTTAAATATTTAAAAACAGACCTGAATTACCTAAATGAGCATGATGCAAATACAAGTTAAAAGACAAATTAGAATTAATAATTGGAAGAATGTCAGAATTATAACAACTAATATACAGCATTGCTAAAATATTAGCAAATAATGTGAATATAACCTAGTTAGCATAAATGCAATGGTTAAATAACAAATTAGCATGAAATATAATGGAATAAGATCTACATTGGCCAAAACAGCTAGCATTTTGCTAAAGTCATTTTATTTTAAATTCAAAGAAAATTCTAATCATAAATGCTTTTGAGGAGGATATTTCTATCAGTCAATAGTGTCATTTAACTAAATTAATTTCCAGCTTTGATTTGCGGGAAATTTTTATTGTGTGATTTTAATTTAAAAAATAAACCTTGTAGGAAAAGAAGCATTTATTATAACATTGACCATAACAAAACCCCTCAAAAAACTTGGATCATCAGCGTTAAGGTGTCATCTTACAAAGAATGGCAGCAGGAACACAACCTTTGGTTTTTCATTGACCGTAAAGTTATTTCGTGCCAACTGTGTGCACAAAAGCTTTAAAAAGAGTAAACATTTGAATTCTTAACTGATCTTTGAGGGATTGATGCCCCACAGGATCAGATCACTGAGCCTGAAGATGCTAAATTAATCAATGAAACACATTAAAAGATGTGGAATGTGGGTTTTTCTTAAATCGACAAAAGTAGCTGCAGCCTCTGCAGAACTTTTAACAGGTGTTTTGTGTAACTAAAATGGACAAAATCAACAATTGAGGTTAAAATTACTCTGACTTAAAGGCACCTCTTTACTCTCCAGAAGGATCCTTCTTGGAAGGCAGATTTGGCCATTTTTCGATTCAAAGGTTTGGAAAGGCACTCAACCGAAACGCCTCTGACATTCTCGACGACGTTCTGCATGTTTAGGTGAGCTCTGTCTGTTTGGTCTGAGGGAGCAACAGACCGACTATTCCTCCCGTCAGCAGCAGAGCCGACACCAGCAGGACGGGGACGGCGCAGTTCGTGTCCACCAGTTTCCCGAAGATAATATTCCCCATGATTGCTGCCACGCGGCCTACGCCAGTGAAGAACCCAAGTGCCGAGGAGCTGAAAGAAGAGGAACAACGTTTATTTATACCGTCAGAGCAAATATGTGACTGTGACAGATCACGGAAGCTCCTCTCACCGTAGCTGGGTAGGGTAGAGCTCAGTTCCCACCACATCCAGGGCGTTCCAGGCGATCACAGAAACTCCACTGAAGACGCAGGAAAGCCCCAGACTCTGAGCTTTGGTCTGAACCACGTAGATGAGGAAGACGCTCACACTGGAGACCATCAGGCTGCCAGCTGGTCGGAACACCACAAAGATTGATCGGCTGATTGGTCAGCTGCAAACACCAACATCACCTTCAGGATAATCACACTCACAAAGCAGAACCTTCCCTCCAGTGCTGTCCATCACCAGAATAGTGAAGATGTTTCCCGGCAGATTAGATGCGGCGATGATGAAGCCCTCCATGTACACTGGCAGGTCAGAAAGACGCACACACAGAAATGATGCAGATTTAACTTGACTTTTGCATTTAAAGATATATGTTTTACAGCCAGCAGGATTTGAATTTCAAAATATTTTCACCTGGCGTTCAGATTTAAATAATGAATTTGATGGTTTGCATAAGTCCAGTGTTAAAAGAAAAGAAAAACACAAACTCTAATGTTTAATCTGACACAGGACTTGATGAAGTCTTCAAATAAATGTGTTAGGATATTTTAACAGCGTTGCATTTGTTTTAGCAACTATTTTCTCATTTAAAGTTCAGACTGTCTAAATGAGACCTCACAATTAGACAGGTTATTATGAAGCCACATGCACCCAAAACTAGCAACTAGAGAGCCATCTAATTAAAAAAATTATATCTATGTCGATAACAAATAAATATATAGGAGTTAAAGTAACAATTATAGAAAGACAGTGCAGTCAAAGGTATAATATTTGTCTTTCCAATGGGTTTAACAAAGTAACACTTTTTTGAAAATGTAAATAAAACCTCAGTAACTCATTCACAGTAAGTTAAATCACACAGGGAACTGCTAGATGGTCTACTCTAAATTTCTCTTTCTTACGCAACCGGGTTATCACCAAGTCTGGTCTAATACCTGCAGCTAGCTCAATGAAAGTGAATTTATACTTCATAAGTTAATCATAATTTCTATCTTTTTTTTTTAAATCAGAGCATGATTTTCTGGATTTTTTTTCTCATTTAGTCTCTCATAGTTGGGGTCTACCTATGATGATGATTACAGGCCTCCCTCGTCTTTTTAAGTGAGAGAACTTGCACAATTGGTGGCTGACTAAATACGTTTTTGCCTCACTGTATGAAACCGTCTGGTTTAATGGAGTCATCTGACTGCTTCATTTACAGCAGCAGACGCTTATACGAGCAGCATCACCATCTCTGCTGCTTTGGAGGCCATAATATCCCATGGAAATTCACTGGCTTGCTAGGAGACGACAGACACTTTCACACCAAACAGTCCAAAGGTTGAAGGAGTTACGAGAGCTGCTGATCTGTTTCTCCGATTACTTCTGCAGCAGCTCATCTGTGCATGAAGGTTAGAGGAAGATGAAGATGATCCCAGAATTCATTAATTCGTGAAAAGGCTAGAGCAGCTTTACTTTCTCTACTTTTTGCTCAAGTTTAGCCAGTGGCTTCTACTTTGGTCAAGAGCTGTGCAGAAAAATACTCAAATGTGACCATTTCACTTTTGTTGATTTCTGGTGCTGATTTCCTGTTCTGCTGTTGGAAAACAAACCAGAAACTCACCTGCAGTCTTGACTGGGTAACAGTTTTGGTTGTGGTGCAGCGATGGCAGAGAAATGTTGGCACATGGCGAGCCGCCCCCTTCAACGCGTTCAAAAAGCTCAGGAAACCACATCCACAGGCCATAATACCTTTACACCAACACCAGACAAAAGAAGACTGCTTTTAATTTGAAGGAACAGGGATAAAGAATTCTTCCACAAATGCTGGCAGTAAACATCTGTACGAGCAACCTTTGGGTGCTTTTTCTTTTTCATTCTAATCTTCCTGCTGGTTTGAAGAAACCAGTGGAGTGTAAAGAGTCTCGGATCATGTTAGGGTGGAAGATCTCACCCAAAGGAGATGCAGTAAAAGATGATGAGCAGGGCGATGCTTCTGCCTTTGAGAGCTCCACTGAATATCTTCTTAATAGGAGTCAAACCCTGAGAATTAAATCAACAAAAACAACAAATACACACAGTTTCATCATTGTGTCTAAAAAATATCAAAAAATTATTTTTTTCTAGAAAGTTTTACTTGATGATTCAGCAGATGAAGAGAAAAAGAGAAATATGGCCATAGAACTTGAGAAACATCACCTTTTTCAACATTTTCCACAGTGAAGCGGGAGTTCGGATTTCCTCCAGTTCCCCTTTTTGTTTGCTGCTTATAAATAAGCTAAACTCCTTTAAAAAAAATAGGTAAAGATGAGCTTTAGTGGTCTTATTGCAAATCCGACATAGTGAAGAGGAGGAAGAGGAAGATGTTTACAGAAGTAAAAGAAGCCACAGATAGTAGTAGGGTGATGTCACAGGTGAAATTAAATAAAAAACAAATAAATAAATGCACAATTTCTTTTACAGTTGTTGGTGCACCCCAGCCAGAAATGTGTAAATCAGAAAAAAGTGGCCCTTACCTCATTTTACGCATTATGATGCACACTTAAAATTCTTGAATTTTTTTTCAAAAATATTAAATCTGCTTTATAATCCAACGCACCTTATGTACAAATTCTGGCTGTACTTATTAACTAACTATCTCTGAGACATGGCGCTCTAAAGTCAGTCAACATGTTTTAGTGTGACTTTAGTATGACTATAAAGCCACACCACTTGATGGATTCTCAGAGCATTATGGGTAATGTAGTTGGCCGCCTCACAGAAGGAAAATTAAAGGTATCTATTTATTTCTTGCATGTCAGAGATCATAGGTGAGGAAAACTAAATGGCCAGAAAAGCTACAATATGTGTCCATTATTTTTTATCTCCAAACAAACAAAGATTTTTTTTTATTTTTCAACCATTCTTCGTCATGTGTTGCTTACAGAGAAAGTGTTTTCATTTCCTCTGTTGTTCAGCTCAAACATCAGTCTGAAGACTTGGATCGCGTCTGCTTCTTTTCCAACCTGGCAAAGGTGGAAAAAAAAAGAAGAGTTTCAAATGCTGAGCAAAAAAAGTAAATCAAAAAAAGTGGATTTCCTGAAGAGAAGCTGCTTCCGGTTCTTTCAGCACCTCCATGAGGAACTTTGGGCTCTCTGGCATGAGTAGCTTGAAGATAAGGGCTGAAGAGAGGCTGGGAATGGAGCAGAGAACCACAAACAGCCTCCAGCTTTGGAAGTCCAGCGCTCCCAGAGAGACGTGAGCCCAGGTTCTGGGAATCACCAACCAGGCCAGACCTGTGAACCCAAAAACACGGCAGTGGCTGCACACAAGCAGAGCAGGTCGGATCATTTTAAACCCAAAGTTCTATGTTGTTATAATAAAATGTAATCAGTGGACATTTTGTGAGCTTTATTCTCTTAAAGTCTACATTTCTGAAGCTTTAAAAAAACAAAAATAGTTTAATTTTAAGAATGAATGCCAAATGTATCCAAACAGGAACATCAACAATCTTGATGAACATGATTAATAAATAAAAACATCTGGAAATACGTCTGCAGTGCTGTATTTTGGATTTCCATTCATAACATTCAAGTAGTATAAAGTTTTATTTAGTTAAAATCATTTGATTCTGAAACGTCAACATACTGAGTATAAAGAGGCAGCTTTATATTGAACTTTAACTCTACAGAACCAAAACTCAGAATCTTTCCGGTAGGAAGGAGAACAGAAAAGTTGTCACTTTAAATAACTGTTGTTTAATGTTTCCTGCATCCGACATTTTCTCACCAGCAGCCAGGACGTTTCCTGCCATCCAGAAGGTGGCCAGAGCACTAATCATCGCACCCCTCCTCAACCGGGGCATGAACTCTGAGAAGTAGGAGAAGATAACAGGGATGGACCCGCCAACCCTGCAAAGAGGACAGTTATTACAGCCTTCATGTGTGCTATGATAACTGACTGTAAGTTTAGTCTGGAGATGAGAACTGGACTGACTGACTGTGACATCATCCACAGAAAATGAGTAACTTCACAGCCAAATGAAGTCGCAATTTTTTCACGATATGGATGCCATATTGCTGGAGCAAGATAACGTCAGTAAGCAGTGATTGACCCAAATCAGTCTGAATCAACATTTCTATGGCAACCACCCTCACCAATCAGGCATTAGCTTGTTGAAGGCCGCGCCCCTACCACGTGAAAGCGAGCTGGGGTAATCTGTCAATCAAGCATTCCCAATGTTTGACCACATACTTTTACTGAGGAATTTGATTGGTCAATTCATAACCTGAATAACTTTTGCAAAAGAAATAATATTGTTAAAAAACAGGATTAGCAAGAACATGCTGGTATCAGAGCAAGAACTGTTAATCTGACAAATATGATGACAGTTTATTTCTCTATAGAAGTCTGTGGGATTTTTGCTTCATCTCTTTAAGAAAGGCAAAATATCCTTGTTTGTGCACACAGTCTCAGGAGGGTAAAAGCAGCACAATCAGTACACAGACAAAATGATTTCAGGTCAAAGCAGCATCTCATTGAGCTGCTGAAGCGGTTTGTGTAAACAGACTCTAGTGTGGAGATGAATAGAGGTTTGGAAAAATGGCGTGCGCTCACCCAACGCCGCTGAGAAAACGGAGCAGCAGGAAGAGCCAGAACCACGGAGAGAAGCTAGCCAGGCATCCAAACACCCCGTTGACGGTCAGGGAGACAACTAAAACTCTGCAGCGCCCCCTCTGATCAGCCAGGAAACCCCAGACGTATCCCCCTACCATCATTCCTGCCAGCAGAAACAAATAAAATCTGTTATTTATAGACTCACTCCGATGAAAATCGTGTTTTTTAATGTTATTGTGACATTTTTCAGATGTTGGAGGACAAATATTAAGAAAATGAAGCTTAAAATGGCATTTCTGAGCATTTCTTTATTCAAATCATTGTGAATCAGGAGTAGACGATAAAATGCAGTTTGTAAAAGCTTGATGAATCCACTTGTAGACATATAGATAACATACAGAACGCTTTAAAAACACATCAAAAGATGTTTAGAGTGCTACTTTAAGTCTAAAAATAAAACATTTGATTTTTCAGAAGTTTAATCAAATAAATGAAGAAACTGCTAAGATCCAGATGTTTTGAACCATCAAAATATCTTCTTAACTATCATACAAGATCTATGTTTGCATTGATTTATGAGTGACTATTTCACTCATAATCCCCCAATTTAAGAGGTAATAAAAAACAAGAACAATGTACTCAGCATTTGAATAGGAAGGGTCAAAGTGGACTAAAACATGACTCCAAAGGTCAGTCCAGCATGGTGGATTAAAGGGTCATCTCCAGCTTAGAATGCAGAGAATCAGAGCAAGCCTCCAGGCCAACTGTTTCACTTTCCTTTGTTCATAAATGCATGATTCTCAGTTTGGGTTTGCTGGAATCTTTTATTTTGGCAGGTTAAAAAAAAAGATCAGAGGTTAAACAAGGTCTCGTGTGTTTCAGCAGAATTTATTGCTCAACAAACACTAAGTCAACAAACCAGCAAAAGGGAAATAAGGCCACAAGTTTTCCCTTCACTATGACTTCAAACGAAGCAGAAAGTTGGAATTGGTGAAGACTATTGGCTGGTTGACGAACTGACCGCCCTCTATAAAGGACCCACCGAGGAAAATGCTGGCAGTGAGCAGGCCCATGTCAGCGGAGCTAAGCAGCAGGTCACAGCGTGCCGTCGGCAACAGAAAGGAGACGCACAAGATCTCGACAGCGTCGCTGGCGTTGGCCCAACCACACACAAGCAGCAGCAGCCAGTGAAACAAACCAAAGCCTGCAACAACAACAAGAAAAAAGCTCAACCCTTTTTTTTTAACTGTACCTGCAGCAAATTCATAAACATTTCATTTATATTTGTCTTCTCTTAAGTGACATTGTATCAGGCCCATTTTATTTCATTTAAGGAGTTTCTTCAAGAGAACAGTTGGATTTATGACTTTTTAAAGGTCAGATGACAGATGTCAGTCTGAATGAATGAACTTTAAATTACCTGCTCCTTCAACTGCTTCTTCATAAGACAGTTTTTTGATTGTGTTTCCACCTCCTTCATATTCAATACTCCGTTCAAAAATGATTTCCCCTTAAAAGAAGAACAACACAGACATTTATTCATGTAAAAAAAAAAAAAAAACAAGTGAGGAAAATCAGCTACAGAATGCGATGCTACAAACTGCTGCTGCCAGTTTTTAACCTTATTCTGCTTGCAGGTTATGAGTGTGGAGAATTTTCTCAATAAAATTCAGCCTAAAGTTTTCAGAATTGGGTGCAGTTGTTTTAAGGTATCGCCTTCACTTCCAAGACTGCATAATGTATGGTAAATGACTTAAGTGTGACCTGTTCAAAAGTTGATGTTACTTAAACCCATGGCTGTGACCCTTCAGACCCCACAGATACAGGATCCATGTGGATTTATTGATCAACACTAACTCCTCACCATCAGGCTCAAACAAGGGAGCTGATTCCATTATTCAGCTCTGGACTGGTTGGGTTATGTGAACAGCACTAATAGGCCGCTTGCACAGTGACATAAAATGTACAATGTGCCTGAGTCTCACCCATTTCACCCATTGCATGTTGTGTAAGTGTTCGCTATAACCTGTCACTCACAGAATGGCAGTATTTGCCCATTTTTCAATCGCAAACAGCCCTGATCCACCCGTAAGGTCAGTTGGGACAAAAGCCGAAACTGACAACAGCCTTCTTCTCCATTTTTGCTTAGTTCTTCTCCAATAGTAGTCATGAAGTTTGATTTCCTCTTAGCCTAATGTCTTTAGATGTCGTTGTGTGGTCTGTTGTGATCTCCTGAAATAACTTACAATGGACTGATTTTCCCCTCTTCTCCATAACTTCTTCCCAACCCTCACTGTGATTCTCTTCTATTTCATTTTTAAACAATTTTATTATGGTGTCTAATTGATTTAAAAACTTGCCTCAAACAGATTGATCTGGTTGGATAAATCGATTAATCGATACACCCCTAGATCTAAACATTTAGATGAGACAAACAAAAACATGCAAACAATTTCCCCCTCACTCCACTTGAAATAATGTTAGTGTTTGTTTTTGTACAAAAAGCCACAAAAGTGCATTACATCATAAGGCAAAAAGTGATGTAAAAAGTACATATGAGTATTTTTTACTAGCAAAACCTTTATTTTGTACAGTGTGGAGTCTACCTGAATGAAGCTGTGTGTATGTCACTTCCATGAGATGTTGTGAAAAGTGATAGTGGGTTTACCTTCATCTGAGTCCAGCACGCTGGAATTCAGCTGTTCTCCGGTGAGCAGAGGCCGTCGCGCGTCCACATCTCCGGCATCGAAGTGCCGGGACATGATCCTGGCAGGTTCGTCGCAGATCTAGACACCGACTAATTAGCCGGCCTCAACGGGACCCCGGCGGCGGTCCCATAACTGCAGCGGCTGCTAGCATGCTAACGCCGAAGCTAGCCTGGTAAGCCTGGGAGAAGGAGGATCAGGAAGTAAAAGGGCAGCAACAGCAGCTCCTGTGTGCGGCGTCCGTCCCTCCTCTGCTGGTCCGTTTTGTTTAGTTAAGGGGAACCGTTGGCAGCTAACCGAGGACGACACGTCTATTAGCCGAGGAAATCTCCCCGTGTTTTTTTTTTTTTAATTTCTTCTTAAGAAAAAAAGAAAGAGCTGAAGATGGCGTCCAGTTCGGAGCGGAGTCCTCCTCCTTTTCCCGACACCGAGGACCAAGATGTGCTGGATTCTGAGGAAGTTGGTGGTCGAGACAGCGACGACGACGACGGAGAGGAGCTGTTTATGAGCGCGGTACGTGTCAAAGGAGCTCGTGCTCCTTATCATGTCAGCTACCCCGCTTCTGATTTGGCTAAAATTACACCAACTGTCAGCAGGGAGGTAACGTACCGGAGGGAAGCTATTTTGTTAGTTTTGGTCAAACTTTTAACGTGTTTTCCGAGTAAGTATTGCTGGAATGTTAGAAAAATATTTTTTTTTAATGCAGTTTAGGGTTTTTTCACGTGTGTTAGCAAAGCGTTTGTGCGAATTCCTTGAGCGGTTTTCGAGTTTCAGTGGTGAAACTACCCGACGTGCCCCGCGTCACCCCATTAAGCAAATGTTTCAGGTGATTTTTGTTCTGAAAGTTGCACTGTTGGAACCGCTTATCACCCCGACTCGTCTGAGAACAACATCTAACGTAGATGGAGGTTTGTGTAAAACGAACTGAACTGTTACCAACTCTGATTCTGGTTGTGCAGGCTCTACACTGCAGGCCACGCGTGGGGAGGGGAAACCTCAAGTTTGCAGAACATGAGCTTATTGGTTTTTTTTTTATTGTGGTTGACATGAACGTTGTACTATTTAGCACGTGAATGTGTTGATTTTGTTGTTGTTAATTACTGCTTTTGAATGAAAATGGAAAGTTTGCTGAAGCTGCCTCCTGTCATGTGAGCACAAGTTAATCACATGGTTAAAACCCGGATGTTTTCCCTCAAAGTTCACAGGAGAGATTGGAAAGTTGCTGCCTTTGTCTTTTTTAGCGTTTACTCAGAGCTGCATGGAGGACATTAGTCAGCAGTTTCTAATGTTCCACTGAAATAAGCTCACAGCTAAAGTAATGGTTGCAAATGGCAGCGTGGCCCAACCTTTACCACGATGTGTCAATCCACTTACAGCACTTGACTTTGTGCAACTAGAGATTTAGAACAATAAACAAGTTAGCTGTTTGCCCACAGCAAATTGTCCAAAAAGGGCTGTCATCCCTTCCAAAATACAAATTTGACTTTGATTTGATTTCACAATTTGACAAAAATAAAAACAGAATCCCATTTAGCGGGAAGACCAGTTTGATTTTACTTTTCTCATAACACAGATACATTTTAAGTGAATTTCAGAAATTTTAAATATCAAATCAACTGAAAGTTTATTTTCCTTGCATTGCTTTAAAGAAAAATAGTTATTTGGATTTGATTAATGAAAATTGAAGATCAATCTCTTTCTTAGCCTCCAAATGAGCTGCAAGACACAAACCAAACCTCCTTCAAGAATTTGATGTATTTTGTTAAACTTTGGGGGTGATGTGATTCCCCACAGCAAACCAGCTTTCTGATTTGCACATTTGGTTTGGCAGAGAGTTTTACACAGATGCTATTCCTAACACAACTCTTCATTTTATCCAGACTGGGGACTGGCACAGGGAAACCCAGACTTAGGGCCCCTTGTGGCGACATAGTAGGCAGTCGTGTAATGGGGCTTTCCTTACTTAGTAAAACATTGAGATAAAAGTGTGATTAATCTGATTATTTTTTTAATCGACTGACAGCACTACTATGAATATTAATCACAAACATGAAGATATTTCTATAGATTTTTTTAGAATGTCTTTTTCTATAGACCTGTTTATTTTATTAAGTAATACATAGTTAACACAAATAAATCTATGAAACCCGTGGTTTAATATTTGTTGTTGTTTTTAAATAAAAATGCTCAGGATTTTTTATTTTAAATCACATATTCTTTATGCCCAATGAAATGCAACAATGTTTTCACAAAACGGTCATGGGAATCGAACCCGGTTACTTCTGGTGTCGGCAGATTATTGGCGCTCGACAAACCGCTCTAAATGATCTTATGAACCCAAACATGGAGGCGTGATCACCAATGTTTATGTAGAGCTCCTCGAAATAAACAAATCTGATCTCTAAACTTCATTTGTGTCTTTCGTGCATTACAAATGAGATGAACACAGACATCGCTCCATGTAGCAATCAGGCCAAAAACATTTGCTGGTAGCTCCTCCCACACCTGGCTGGGGATGCGAGCTGAAGAACAAATTTTTGGCCACGCAACCAGCACAGAATTCGAAAAAGAGGCGGCCGACGCGAATCGCAGTCGGTGTGAATGCAGCTTTAGCAATTACAACGGATTTTTTTTCTTCTACAATTGGTCAGATGAAAAGGTCAACTTGCACTCTTAACTATAGAAAAATCTTAAAACTATAGTATATTAAACTTTTTAGTAATGTGATGATGAAATAGCGTAGATCAAAAGAAGCAATTGAATTTCATAATATTGTTTCATCAATCACTAAAATAAAAAATGATTAAGAAATCAAAAATTACTTGTAGTCCATTTAATCTTGTAATCTTGCAGCTTTAGAAGATCCCACAATCCTCCTGGCCGAATATGTGCATGGACTTGAAGCAAGTTTTATAATACATAAAAATCTATTTAAGTCCTTAGTAACACACTTGATTACTAAATGGATCAAAGGCACAACATTATCCTTTTTATGCTCTATCAAAGTCATGTGTATATGTATGTCTATTAGGTATGCGACAATTCACTTTCCTCATAATACGGTTGAAGCCTTGATTTTTTTTTTTTTCTTTTCAGTTTTGCTTTGGTTCAATAGGAGTTGTGTATTTATAAAACAACAATAAAAATAAAAAAAATTAGGGAAAATCTTTTTTTGCTAATAAGAGTGTAAAAGTAAAGAAAAGCCTTTCAGTTGGCCCATACTAAGCCTGGTGTAATGTCATAAAATAATAAATCCTTCTTAAATTTAGCATGTGTTTGACACTTTCAATGTAAACTTTCTGATGCAAAGCAGGGATGCAACAATTCATTTTCCCCACAATTCAGTTCAATGATACATTTCAGTTTTAAACTGACTTGTGACGTCCCTAATGTGTATGTATAATTTCAGTGTTGTCAACCAGGCTTTTCTGCTCTTCTAGCATGCTCTCTCATCCAACAGGACAGTTTGAGGTGATATCCCTACTTTTTTAAAGAAGGGAGCTTCCCTCTTTTTTACAAAAACGCAGATGGACGGGAGAGATTTGTAAATATGGACTGAAGTTATACATTTTTTGCATGCAATTTTAAGTAAAAGAAAACTATTTTGCTGCAGCTCTTCTTACACATTACTTATTGCTGTTGATGTAGATTTAAAATTAATGTGAAACACCAAAAAATGAGCACTGATTTCACAAATCACGTCTTTCCTAGTATTGACAGCAGACGCTGTTTGAAAGAAAAAAAAACTTCTTTGGCCTTAAGGGGGCACTGTCAGCATTGAGTTGTTGAATTCAGGTTTTAAACACCAAACATTACATTTTACTTTAGAAAAGGTAAATAATTTTTACAGTAAATAATATTTAAAGCACTTTTCCCTTCTTGCTTCATAATAACTTGTTGGACTTAACCAACCTTTCTAAATTAAGAATGATCATAGTCCAGTACTTGACTAATAAGGATTTCTATGTTTGCCTTCAGAGCAATACTCCATTGACCAAGCAGGACACCCCAGCATCCTCTGACAGTCAGGCCAGTGACCTCATGGATGATCTTTCTGTCGAGCCCCCAAGCAGCCACACAGAAAAGAGCGCAGCCAGCTCACCCCCAGAAGAATTTGTGGACCTGACAAACAGCCTAGACGTCACTGCAGACAATAAAGCTGAAATTTCCTCACCTGAACCCTCGGATGATTTTTTTGACATATTGGGAAGTGAAACGCAGAAAGTGGAAGTTGAGGCTTTTGTCAAAGCCGATTCAGGCGAGGTGTCCAGTGGCGCTACGGATCTACCAGGTGGAAAAACAGGTTCTGAGCAGGACACCTCTTCTGCTGCTCCGATCATCAACCTCAGTGCGGATTCTTCAGAGGACGACATCATGCAGCCATCACGCGACGTGGATAAAATTAGCGACCCTTTAGCTGCCGATCCCAAGAAACCCAGCAGCGCTGTAATTGACCTGTTTGAAGACGACGGGAGCGACATTTTCACAGGAGCACCGCAGACCAAACCTACCAGTCAGCTTCAAAAAGGGCTCTTCGGTGAACCCGACGAGGACCTTTTCGGCGAGCCGCTCGGAGCCATGTCCAAGAAGACCATCGAGAACGAAGTGCAGTCCAGCACAACCAAGGCTGCTGGTCCAACATCCTCTACTGAGGGAGCCCTGCAGGACCGCAAATCCACCGAACCTGCAGATATCTTCACGGAGGAAGCCATCGCCACAGTGCCAAGGACCAGCAACACCACCACTGTCAACTCAAAGGCCAATGGAGTGCACTCTGATGAGGACTTATTTACTGGTGGGTGGTTTGTTATTAGTTATTTACAAAACCTCAGTTTTTATTGTTTTGTCTTTTCCATCATTTGCAGATTCAGTAAATATGGTTTCAGGACAGCTCTCACTTTAGAATCCTTGTGTTTTTTTTCCAGGAAGTATTTGATCATAAACTTATTTTGATACCCACACCAACCCTCCTCTCTTTTCACATTCGTGTTCCTGAGTCCTTCTTTTTCTGTTTCTGCTCATCAGAGGCCACAGTGGAGCTTTCTCTAGAAAGTCCACGGAGCGGTAGGAAGAAAGAAGAAACATCCAAACCATCTGCTTCCTCCTCTCTCTCAGCACCTGCCAGACAGTCCAAGCAGCCGCCTGCTGGCCTGGAGGAGGTAAGACTAGACCCAGATTGAAGACTCGGTGTGGCTTCACCCTGATACATCCAGAAATTATTTAATGTCATATTTTTTGTACCATAAAATATTACAAAGATTATTACCTGGAGAATTCTGTTTTGCCGTCTATGCAAAATTGCAGTTATGTAGGTCAAGTGTTTGTGGTAAACAAATATGTTTCTTGATTTTTAATGATGTTGAATATTGTTCTTTTTTTTCTCAGTTGGATGACGAGGAAGAGGCGGAGATGGAGGACAAGTTTGATGTTTTAGTTTCTGTCAAAGATCCTGAAAAAGTTGGTGAGTCATTGTTTCTTGTAAGTTTGTAAAACGTTTGTGTAAATGAAGCTGCTCTTCAGGTTTGGTTGATGGCCGTGAGGCTGCAGGGCCGTTTGCACTGTGGACACTACAGCTACGTACACAGCAGGTATTTGACACATGTTCAAGAACGCGCATTCTTTGAACATGCGTTTAGACCAGCGCTGGCCAGCCCTGGTCCTCAAAAGCCTCAACCCTGCCTGATTTCCAGCTCTCCCTGGACTGCCCTGGTTTAGCTCATTGTGTTCACACAGGACAAGCAGGGAGGGGCTTCTTCTTCTTTTAATACAGTTTATTAGCACATTTCTGCCACCTGCAGTTGGAAGAGATTTGTTGCTAAAAGTCAAAGCGGTACAAATCTCGTGATTTCTGCAGGTAACAGAGAGAGTTCTGTTCATTTCTAGCATACCTGCTAGAAAAAATGATTTTACCATCATGTCAGGAAAGTGGCCTTGGTTCAAATTTTATTTGAAAAACCATGGCAGACGTCAGGCTTGTCTGGGAATACTAGATAAACCAAATCCCTATGTCGCCGCAAAGTTAGAATCCCTGATTGGTCAAAATTTGACCTGGTTTAACTTGCAACGCGTGTTCAGTGGTCAAGCATTTTGGTCTTAGAACTCGAAAAAGGTCTAAAAACTTGCATAGCTATGTATAGACGCGAGAATTAAGCCCGAATTATGCCTTTACATAGACTTTTCGTTGGATGTGGCAGCTTTTACGCACGTTGCTGAAGCCGGTGTAAACGTAGCTTTAGAAAACAAAGACATGTTAAGAATACTTTGACTTCTTGTCTTTTAGGGGACGGTATGAACGCCTACATGGCCTACAAAGTATCCACAGAGGTAAAGCTTGGGTTTTTGGTTCTTTATCTTTAATTGTTCAGGACTCTGTACTGTTGCACATCTGATGCTTTCTAAGGAAACCGGATTCCCATGCTGCTCTGTCAAATGAAGTTCTCCTATTGTGAAATGTTTTAAATTCCTAAAGACCCACACCAATCATTTTTTGATCGTTTGTACAAGTGTTACCACTGTTTATTTGTTTGTTTTTTTTTTTACATTATGATTATGCCATTTTTAGCCAAAATGTAAAAAAACATGTCATTTTCTAGAACATAGTTTCTGCAAAGCGGCAGGAGTTCATTAGAGATTCACCTCTGAGTTGTGGGCGGGAACATTACCTTGGAGTAACTCCGCCCACCTCTGTTGTTGAGCGGATCGGGGTGCTTGTGGCCCGCCAAGCGTATTTTCTGTCACAAAAACTAGTTTTTTAAACTGCATTTTTTTCATCTGCTCCTGATTTACGATTTGAAAAAAGAAATACTCAGAAATACTACTTTGAGTATAATTTTCTTTATACATGTCCTGTGTCATCAGAAAAATGCCACAAGTACATGTTTAAAAACACAAATGTTATCAAAGTGTTTTTTTTTAAATTTCGATCTAGAGAGATAAAATAAGTATCGCAAACAGAAGCATAATGTTTTCAACATTATTCACAGTTCAAATAGGGCTTCAGTTGAAGTTCTTTAAACCAATGCCCTCTTTGAGTTTAAAGCAACTTTTTTTTTCAGACCACACTGCCCATGTTCCGTAACAAGCTGTTGCCAGTCCGCCGACGCTTCAGCGACTTCTTAGGCCTCTACGAGAAACTCTCTGAAAAACATGGACCAAATGGATTAATCGTCCCTCCACCCCCAGAGAAAAGCATTCTGGGTAATGGTGTCTGGCTTTTATATTTTTCACTTCATACATAATTTTATTTCTTCTCTAATTCTAAATTGCTCTGAATTGGTCATGCAGGGATGACCAAGGTGAAGGTGGGAAAGGAAGACTCCTCCTCTGCAGACTTTCTCGAGAGAAGACGAGGTGCTTTGGAAAGGTAAAAGGCGATGAAGGTCATTAACTCTGGAATGGCAGAGTAAGATGTGTGATTCAACCACTTTTTTTGGTTTGTTTTATATGTTCACAGGTATATTCAGAGGGTGGTGAATCATCCCATGCTCCTCCAGGATCCCGATGTTCGTGAATTCCTGGAGAAAGAGGAAGTAAGCTTCAGTTGATCAGCTTTAGACGTCAATTCCTGCCACTGTCCTCTAATATCAAACCTTTATTTTTAGCAAGCATTAAACTGAACAATTGTTTCCATGATCAGTTTCCAAAAATGTTAAGAGCTTCTTTTTAAAGATGGACCACTGACTCTGTTCATATCTCCAGTTGCCCCGAGCGGTCAGCACACAGGCTCTGAGTGGCGCCGGCTTCCTCAAAATGATCAACAAAGCCACGGATGCTGTGAATAAAATGACCATCAAGATGAATGAGTCGGACGCGGTGAGTCCAGCTGAAAATCCTCATGTTTTCCGTCTTTAATAGCTCCAACAAATGGGATCAAATTGAAGCAAAGTTCTTACGTTTGATTTAAAGGCTCATAGACACAGCTAGTTGATGATGACGTGTTTTCCTGCAGTGGTTTGAGGAGAAGCTCCAGGAGGTGGAGTCTGCAGACCAACACTTCAGGAAGCTTCACGCTCTGGTTGAATCACTAGTAGTTCACAGAAAAGGTTTGGATTTGTCTGTTCTGTTGTGAAGTGTCACAATTTCAACGTAAAACCTTCCCTTGATTCTATTTTACAAATATTTTCTACATTTATTCTTGAATAATTTGGTGTTGTTGACAAAAATCATATTAGAAACCATTTTTTGCGAAATTATTTTTTTCCCATCATGCTTAAAAATTTTTTTTTTTGCTCTCTTCTAGAGTTGTCGATGAACACAGCAAGCTTTGCCAAAAGTGCAGCCATGCTGGGCAGCGCCGAGGACAACACTGCCCTGTCCCGTGCTCTGTCCCAGCTGGCCGAGGTGGAGGACAAGATCGAGCAGTTGCACCAGGACCAAGCTGCGCACGACACTTTCAGCTTTGCAGAACTGATCGCAGATTACATCCGCCTGCTGGGAGCTGTCAGGGTACGGAGAACATTTGTTTAGGTCCCACGGTTCGTGCAAAACGAGCTAAATATTTCAGGTTTTGGAACACAAGCAGAACTGTCTATGCGCTTGCCGACTACAGGGGTCGTTTGATCACCGGATAAAGGCCTGGCAGCGCTGGCAGGATGCCCAGGCCTTGCTGCAGAAGAAGAGGGAGACGGAGGCCAAACTGCTGTGGGCCAACAAACCAGACAAACTGCAGCAGGCCAAAGACGATATTGTGGAGGTAAAACAGTTGGAAAGCAGTTCATTTACACCTAATTAATGGATGATTTTCCTGAAAAGCTTGGTTTCCAGAGCAATGTGAATCTCAACGTCTCTCTTCTTCCGGATCGCAGTGGGAAGCCAAGGTGACTCAGTTCGAGCGAGACTTTGAGAGAGTTTCTGCAACTGTACGCAAGGAAGTCATCCGCTTTGAGGTACCGCCCTGACCCTCCTTCATCTACAGCAGCTAGCTCTGGAAACGCTAAACTCCTTTTTTTCCATTTCTCATTTAGAAACAAAGGACCATAAATTTTAAAAGGCAGATAACAAAGTACTTGGAGTCGTTGCTTCAGTCTCAGCAGCAGGTGAGTCAGGAAGAACCGTTGAATCCTCTTCCAGCTATGATAAAACCAGTTTGAATTCTCATGAACATCTTGAAAACCAACTTTTTGAAATTGATTTTTTTATTATCTCTCCCTTCAGCTGATTAAGTACTGGGAGGCTTTCTTACCAGAAGCAAAAGCCATCGCATAAAGCTGGAGCTGCCGCCCTCTGGACAACAAACAGGCTGCCTTCTTCTACACTTTACCTCTATTGCCTTTAAACCAAGGGAAACATGTTGAAAAGGGAGATACAATCAACATCTTTTTTTTTTTTTTTTTTATCACATTTAACTCTTTCTATTCTATAAGTAATTCTATATTTTCACTTAACGTGTCAAGAATATTTTCTTATGAGAGAAAGAGTTTGGATCTATATAGTGATGATGAGGAATGGAGGAAAAGCATAGATTCTGTACATTTCCAGGATGGTGAAGGTAAATATGAGCGTCTTTGATCAGGAGCTTCAGAGTTTACAGCAAATGGGACTCAAAGGGAAGCATTTAGACAATAAAATTAACACGTTTGAGCCTTTTTGCCACCCATCCCTCCTTTCAACGTGAACAATTAATAGTCGAAGGCGTTGCAATTTAGAATTTTTTTTGTTTGTGAGGTTTTGCACACAAACCTTTCTTTATGTGCCTTTTTATACCAAAAATAGCAGTCTGAGTGAGAATTGGTGCAACGTCTTTAGTCTAAATCCAGCGAGGACATCAACCAGTCGAGACGCTTTTCAGCTCCATCCCTTTGTTTTCTCGCCTAGAACGTTAATTTTTTAAAAGCAGACTCCACACAGACTGGGATGTTTAGATGTGCGTCATTGTTGAGTGGTAATCATCAGTTTACACAGCAGCTTTGATGGGAGGGAGTCTGCTTGGATTAGTCAACCAAAGCGAGTCTCAGCCGGTGGTTCTGTGATGACAGCTGCCTAAAGGGCAGAGTCTGCGCTTTCAGGTTTGGCTTACACAAATCTTCTGGAGCTGGAATCCACTGTCAGACATTTAAATTTGCTTCACAGTTAAAAAAAAAAAAAAAAAAAAAAAAAGTCATTACACTTATGAAAGAAGGTCAGGCACTTATTTCTTCATTTTTTAAGTAATTTTTTTTTTTCATTTTTCTGTTGAGTTTTGGTGAAATGTTGGAAGGTAAATGCAGGATATATGGGAGAGTTTAAAACACAGGTGAAAACGAGAGACATTTACTTCCTCTTAAAGTTCCCCTCTGGATACCAGATTTATGTAACAGGAATGCATTCAAGACCTTTTTTTGATAAGAAAATGAGCTTAAAATCAATTCAATTTAAATAAAATATCCTCATTGTTGATTCACAGATGCATAATACAGACTAGAAGCAAAACCAGCTTTACTTTGAAAAGCTTAGGCAAAAAGAGTAAACAGAATAATTTCACTTGGAAACCCCTCTATGACAGATACCGAGATGGTAACATGATGCACAAACACTAGAATCGACCTAAAGGAGCCAGTATGTATGAAATGCATCATGTGTGCCGATGGTTTCACAGTAACTAGTCACTGATGACATGTTGAAGCAAACCGCTGTGACTGCCATCGCATCACCTTCGTTTAGTGTCTCATTTGCATTAAAAAACTGAGGCGGTGAAGCGAGTTCCTGTTTTGCTCTGTAAATCTGACACCAAGCTTTTACTTTTTCCCTTTTTTTAATTTTACTATTTTTTTGAAATTAATTACAGTTAAAAATGTTTAAACTTCATAAAGCAGCTGTGGTGCCCTTGTGTTCTTTATCTCACTACTTTTGAAGGTGCAGAACAACATCTGTATCGCACACTGTCATGGATTACTTTTCCAGCAAATCAATAAAAGCTGCACTGTTTACACCAAGATTCATTAAGAATTTGTTTCAATTGTTTTCTTCATTGGTTCTGTGTAGCTTCTATGGTAAGATTCTCTTTGCTTATTTCAAAATAAAATCTTTTTTAGAAATAAAAAGGCTTTTACAAAGATTTGCTTAACCGTAGAGATGGACAGCTGTACTAAAACAAGAAAAGAAGCAGTTTTGTTATGTTTCATTTATGGAGAACTGTTCATATATGTGATGAGAGGAACTTGTTATCTCAAATTGTCTTCAAATATCCATGATTTAATTAATGTTTTATATTTTTATTTGACCTTCAAGCCAACTTAATTTATTTGGCTAAAAAAAAATCCTCCAAAGACTGATGTATAATGTGTCAGTTTTGGGAAAAAAATGCAGGAAGTTTGACTTCTGCTATGTTGGCTTGTGCTCCAAAAATCTGGATTTTGATGGCAATCTGGTTCCACCGTAGCCACTTTTAGGGGTTTACAGTACTGCACAGATGCATCACAGAGTTCCAAGTGTCAGTGTTCATCATTCAGGTGTGTATGACAAAGCTATTTTTTCTGGAAGTTTCTCCAATTGTTCCTCTGTGGTTATAGAAACAGTTTCCCATTTACACAAAAATGCAAAAACAAGCTGATTATAAGTTGTACACTAAGAGGTGAGCAAATGCAGCTGGTGTTAAAAAAAAATGGTTCCACGTCACAAATAATTGACTAATCAGAGTGAAGACGATGTTCTTTGATGCCAAGTAAGCTCACCTCCACATCCCCTCCGTGTTGCTGAGAACTCTGTTTACATGCTCTACCGCTAACTTACAGCCGCTCGCACTCCCAACCTAAATTACTGGCGCAACAAAAATGCTGAGCATTAATGCAGGTCTGACGAGGAAAATGAAGACTTTGACGAATATATTTATCTGCAAGTAGATGAATCAGAATTGGAGCCTGTGGCCCACCCGGCGTACTTTCTGTCACAATTACAAGCTTTTTCATACATTTGCTCCTCTGCACATGATTCCCAACAATTTGAATTAAAAATACTAAGAAATTAAATTTTGAGCTTTATCTTCTATATATACATATATGTCCTCTATAATCAGAATGGTGCCACAAAAACATGTTAAAACACAATTTTCATTGAAGTGGGTCTTTACAAAAGTTTTTTCCAATTAGTTTTATTGTAAAAAAAACATCACTTTATCAGTGGAAGTTCAACCTTTTCTTAGTTTAAATAATCAATTAAGAAAAAAAACATTTTCTTAACAAATCCAAAGCTTTAAAAAAAAGATTTGATAATGAAATCTATACTGGAATCGAGGCAGGCTGGAGCTTGCAGACTGATTTCCACCTGAGAATCTTAATTCCACCTTAACTCATGGAAGTATTTGGGTGATCTCATGATAAAACAACAGACATCACACTGCCAACTTTACTTTTCTGTTTATTAAAAAGTATTTACAATCCGGTGCAGTGATACAAACAGTGGTTCACCTGTTTGTCCTCCGTGACGTGAGACGATGAAACGCGGGAGTGGCGGACTCCATCATCTCCACCTCCACTCTGAGGCCAAAAATGACATGCTCAAACTGAAAAGGCAGACGGTAAGACTCTGGCTGACACTTCGGAGGACCTCAGCCGTCCTGAAGCAGCAAGAGTAGGAGGAGCCGCGAGGAGACATGCTCGAGGCACAAAGACGACAGAGGAGGTGAAGCCTACAGATCGCTTGGCAGCTGGACGAAGCAAAAGCAAAACTCTACAAATATCTGCAGTCAATTCATTTCTGTCTGGACAGATACAAGGAGGAGTTCAACACAGCACAGGTGAGGATGCAGCCACTGGGGGCGGAGCTTAGCACCAGAAGTGAAGACAAAGGACAGAAACGAGAGACGATGTAGGTGGAGCCAGCTTACAACCTGAACCACTCTTTTTTTACAAGAAGTGACTGTATGAAGGGTAAAAATGTACATACGATTATTTCATAATCAAACCTGCAATGAGCCCAAATGTAGCATTCTGGGAAAAAGTGTATATTTTTCTGTTAGTACCAAGCCACCTGTGTGTAAGCAGGCATGGGTTACAAATATTTGTTTTTTTTAAAGAAGACCAAAACAGACTGAAGATTCATTGGAAACGACCTCCCAGAAGAAAGTCAACTTTGCTGTTTCTTCTTTCTTTTGCGGTGCGTTCGCTGCTGCTGGGACACTGTAGCTGTAACTCTGGAGCAGCTGCATCGCTGCTCCTAAAACAGACATTCCAAAGGTCAGTGGACCTCCGGCGCTTGCAGACGGATCACCAGCCTCAGAGACAAACCAAAGACGGCTGCTGTTTATGGACTTGGAGCACGCTCGGCGGCGGTGGCAGCTCCAGGCTGCGAGTCGCTTCTGAGAAAAGTCCGAGCAACATACCGAAGAAGCCCCCCGTGCTGGAAGAGGATGACGTCTATCTGAGAGTCGAACAGTGCAGTAACAGAGAAGGACGTTCCTTTGCTGGTCTGCAGGACAAAAACCAGAGACTTTGTTGAAGCGTGGTGGCGTCATGTGCACACGGAGTCCAGCACAGACGCCGCCACCTACCTTAACAGTGAGCTGCTGTCTGGGACTCAGGCTGTCTGGCAGGATGATGCGGAAGCGCTCCTTCCCATTAAGCTCCAGCGAGTCGGCACTCTGGCCGGGCAGAAACTGAAGCGGCATGATGCCCATCCCCACCAGCTGGGACTTGTGGAGCTTCTCAAAGCTTTCGGCGATAACCGCACGTACCCCCTGCAGACACAGCAGCAACACACTTTACCATCAAAATAAAACACAGGAAGACAGAGCAGGAGGGAGATTCTGCCAAAAAAAACATCAAAAGAAAACTCCAAAACAAGTGTTTGTTGTTGCTGTTTACCAGCAGATAGGGCCCTTTGGCAACCCAGTCCCTGGAATTCCCAGAGCCGTACTCCTTTCCTGCCAGGATGATCAGGGGAACGCCATCTCTCTGATAGCGATCTGCTGCTTCAAAGACATCCAGCTGGAAGGACAGACACGGAGAAAGCAGCAGATCAGACAAGAAGAAAATCTAATCTGCATTCAAGCTGAAACATCCAGCCACAAACGCAGGAAGCACAACACCAGAACGCTCTGCTTCAGCGCTCACCGTCTGGCCTGAAGGAATGTGCAAAGTCTTCGGGCCCGGTTTTCCGATGAACCGATTCTGGAGTTTGATGCTGGCAAACGTGCCTCTGGTCATCACAGCATCGTTTCCCCTGCGAGCGCCGTACGAATTAAACTCCCGCGGAGCCAGCCTGTCAAAAACCAAATGTACAAACGCGGTCTAAGAAATGTTCAGTGAGAAAAACGGTCAGTGTCCTCCTGCGAGTCATTACATCTGAGCTCTTCTTGTCCAAATCCCTGTAATGACCGCACTGATTCATCACGTGATTGTCTGTAAAATCCTAACTTTCTCTTCCCGTCAGGACTTTGGACATTCATCTCTTGTCTTTAAGCTACACCTTCAAAAAGCCAAATTCAAATCATTGTAAATCGGAAGCAGATATAAAAATGCTGTTCAAAAACTTTTGGCTAAAAATGGCAAAATCTTAATTAAAAGACCACTGGGAACACTTTGAAAATAGATCAAAAGATGATTGGGACTTGAACACTCTTATCACTTAACGAAAGCAGAGCACTAAAACAGGTGATATTAGTCATGTAAGAAAGTTTGGTGACTGCAGCTTTAGTAAAATAAATTTAGCAAAAAATTCTAACAAATTAACGACCTTTTCCCTAAATCGTAGTTGTAACATGAATATGATGAAGAGTATTCATGACTAGCTCATATCAATGTTACAGTTTATTCATTTTGGTTGTTGTTATGGTCAGAGATTTTTTTGGATTACTTTTTTCCGTTGACTGAAATTAAGAACTAGAATGAGTGACCCCTCCCACCGTCAGGTTCAAAACAGGAAGTACCTGCTATTTCCAAGAGGTCAAAATCCCATAGACCTCTATTTAGAATTAGCAGCTATTACTCAGTCATTCTATTTGTCAGAAGAATCATTCTTTCTCTGATACTTTTTTAACATGTTCTTGCAAATTCATTCAATTTTTTTTCATGATATTCTTTCTGTTGTGAAAGTAATTCAAGTTATAAACTGACCGATTAGATGCCTCAATTAAAGTATATGGTCTCATGTCAAACGTTTGAAATGTTTGATTGACAGATTTCATGTAGCCCCCTTTCAAGTGGTAAGGGGTGTGGACTCCATCAAACTCACTCCTCATTGACCAGAGTGGTTGCCATAGACGCTTTTGTGGATTGTCTCTTGCATTAACCAGCAGAGACGCTTGCTGTCAGTTTTAAACGTTTATTAAAAGTTATTTATCCTGAATTTGTGAATATCAAGCTAACTGTGTTGAGTTGAATCCTTTAGGACAGTGTTAACCTGGTATACTCTTTCTTTGTTTTGTTACAGGTGTTTGTTTTTAAGATGCCTTATATTGGTTGATGTCTGGAGGTGCAAAGAGAGCAAGCGACGAATTAGAAGAACTGGTTTGAACATGGATCATTGAGCAGAGACGGAAAGGATTGAAATAATAATGATAATAGAATAAATATTCAGTCTCTAATTTGCGATGCAACATTCGGTTTTGATCAAATCTGAAACTATTTGATCGGATTGGTCCATCCCCAGCAATAACACTTTTACCATAGTTATTTTTAAAGCCAGGCAGCATAGAGTTAATAAAAATTGTGAAGCTGAAGCTTGAAACTGACCGCCTGCTCTGCAGATACTTGGCGGCAGCGCTGACCCTGGCGATGCTGCCTGCTGGCGAGATGTGGTCCGTGCTCACTTTGTCCCCGAGGAACAGTAAGGCGTGAGCGTTCTCTATGGACTGAGGGGCGGGCAGGTCTTTGCTCTGAGACAAGAGGAGAGGAGGATGATATGTAAAATCAGAGCCCCGGCGCTCCCTGAGAGAGCATTCGGAGGACTTACCAGCTTGCTGAAGTAAGGTGGAGAACGGATATATGTGGACTTGGGATCCCACGCAAAAACCACTGAATCTGGACTGGTAACGGTGTTCCAAAACGTGTTCCCTTTCTGGGAGACAGCAGATATTCTGAACATTTAGTCACTGAAAAAACAAGCTTTCCTTTATGTCTCCATTAAAAAGACAGCTTTTCTTTCATCTCCTAACCTCCATTCTTCCCTTGAGATCCTTAAAGACAGATGAGATGACCGTGTCCTCCTCCGTCTGTTGGACCTCCTCTCTGGATGGCCAGATTTCACTAAGATACACCTCCTTCCCGCTTGAAGACAAACCTGCTCAAAGTCACACAACAACCTTATTATAACTAAGCAAAAAAAAAAAAACACAAACATCTGACAAGAAAACAATTTTATTTGAATACTATTATTTTTGGTCAGTTGGTTTATTATGTCCTGCAGCGGTCCTGGCCTGCTTTCGTACTGCACCTTTGAGCAAAAACGTTACCCCCACCACATACTCAAAAACTCACCAAAATATGCACACACCCAGTACCCAGTACATAAAATTACATTTTTTCACACAGAGAATGACCATCACCCCAGAAAAGAAATATGACATGACAGAGACAGAAACCGTCAAGAATTTTAAAAAAACCCTGTAATTTCAATATTCAAATATTTCAGTATATATTTTCAATATTTCAAAATTTCACCAACCAAACCCAAAGCCACAAACAAAGGATGTTTTGAAACTATTATGGGATGGCCACAGGACCAATGGCTTGGCAGCCATTTTATAGCAAACTGTGACATTTGATCATTTTCACATTTTCCTACTTTTGTTTGAACCATCTTCACAATATTTTACACACGCGCGACCAGGTTAAATCTATAACCACCACCAGAGTTTTGATGGCCTTTGACCTTGATAAGAGGCTGCCATCTTGAATTTTTTTTTAAATATCAACTTTCGTACCTTCAACAAATTAAAACTTCTCCTAGGGATATCAATCTATTGTCTTCTAACTCCTCGAGTCATTGAGAAGCTTCTTGAGAAAAAAATGTTGGAATAAAGTTTGAACGGCATTAGCATAGCGCGCTAGCAAAAGTGGAATTCCCTTGTTGCTCGCGGATTTTTGACTGGAATATTGTGAGAATTTAATACATGAATCGTTGGCTCAAGTTGAATGAAATGAATGATATGGCATATGATATGACTACATTAGGAATGTGGGCGTGGTTAACAAAAAGGGTCAGTCGCCAAGGAAATTCAAAAATGTAATTTTGCAATTAATTTTTGTAATTTTTCTAAAACTTACAAAGATTTGTTCTTCACCCATAGGCAACACAAACATAAAACCAACACAAAAGCTGCCATTTTGAAGAAAGTATATATTTTTTAATGAATTTGTCGCACACAGCCGTGAACAGGGTGAGAGGGGGCAGATGGAGAGAGTGCGGGGTGTGTAGAAGCTGCTCAGGCAGTGAGGAGGAGTCAAAGAGGGGTGGCGGGGGCGTGTAAAGCCTGCAGAACATGCAATGCCACTTCAGGCTTTAATTTTGTTTGATTCTGAGGAGAATTTAAAACAATCAAAGCAGGAAACAGAAATATATGAAGCTTTGCAGACATTTAGCTAATGATTTACCCCAAAACACAAGAGCTAGCTACTGAAACGACTTTAAAAAGGGTCTGCTGTCCTTTCTGAGGTGTAAAGGTTGAAGTCAAAATATTCAAAATGTTTTTTTAAGGATTAAACTAATTGAGTTCAGTTTGTAAAAATTACTGGCTTTCTTTTTCAGCAAACCTTCAAAATGGTCATAAAATCTTAGATTCTCCAACTGGGCAGGATCATTCTAAAAACAAAACTACATTTCTCCTAAACGCATAAACTGCGAGGAACATATTTAAACACAAAAAAATTCAACAAATAGGTGAAGAACACAGTTTAATGTCTGAAAATGCCTTTGTGAGTGGCTTCAAATATCAGGTCATGTTAAAGCTCAGATTTCTTTAACAACTTGTACAGGATGGCGCCCGGGTGTATGATATGAGGCATTCAGACGCACAATAGAACAGAAAACACTCATTTGTGCTTAAACTTGCCTGCACAGCACCCTGAATCACCACAACAAACTCATTCAATGTTATTTATGAACACACACATACACACCAAAATCCTCTGATGATCCTCACACGCAGATTAACAGCAGCCCCTCCCTTACCTAACGGCTCCTTCTCAAAGTCGATTCCCACAGTGCCCGCAATAGCGTAAGCCACCACCAGGGGAGGGGAGGCCAAGTAGTTTGCACGCACGCAATCACACAGGCGTCCTTCAAAGTTCCTGTTGCCAGACAACAGGCCGCAGGTCACCAGATCCCCCTGAAATGATAGCGTTTATTATTGATGGATCTAAATTAAAAAAAAAACACAGAGGAGGATCGCAGATGGCGAAAAACTACCTGTTTGATGGCATCCACAACGGCGTCCGGTAACGGTGCTGTATTTCCAACGCAAGTGGCACAGCCATAACCAATCACCTGAAACCTGTGGAGATACAAACACCAACGTTATCAAAACAGGTTCATCTTTCAGACAACTTAAAAAAAAATTGCAACAACCAAATCTGAGAGTTAACTAAAAAAAACTACCAGCTCTTTAAACCCACTAAGAGAGAACACATTTATAACATTTCTTAAAGAATAAAAAGATTCAATTTACAATCAGGGATAAATGACACTTTTTCACTGCCCTGCTTTTATTTTTTAGCTTGAGGTTGGGAAACATCGGTACTGTGCTGTCAGGTTAAACAGAGTTTGTAATTATCAGAGGGGAAATGGCAGAAGCAGAGTGACATCAGAGCACAGAAAATCTCTAAATGATCAATTTCCAGCAGTGACAGCAACTCCATCAGTGTGTGTGGTTTTACCCCAGCTGGCTGAAGTAAGGCAGAACTCCACTGCTGTTGAGGTAGTGAGTGACCATCCCACTTCCAGGAGCTAGACTGGTCCGGATGTAAGGCTTGACAGTGAGACCGGCTTCCACTGCCTTTTTGGCAAGAAGACCTGAAGGAAAAACAAAAATTAAAAAAACATCTGTAGATGAGAAGGAGCTGCACTGAGAGCTTAAAAAAAACGCTGATATGTTTTTTGTTTTCAATCAGTTAAACTGGTAGCCGTGTAGTTGAAATAACAGGTTCCTGTAAGTACTTGGCATAAAAATGAAATGCTACATGCTTTTCTCCTGAAGTGGAGATCCTGCCTTGAAAGGATCCCTAGCAGGTTGAATTAAGACAAGAGGTTTGAAAAGAAACCAAAAGAGCATCTGTGGATGTCAATCATGAACACCCGTGTCCTTTAACGCTACATGCAGCTACATTAGTCCAGATAAAGAAGCTCTGTCTGTACGGTAAATTCCTTCTAAAACCCTTTTGGTTCATCATGAAGCCAAAAGCTAAAGTTTGTTCAATAAACACCAATTTTATCATCAGTTTGTCTCCTAAAGCTGCACCAAACGCAATTTGCGTAGCATCTAGTTTCACTATTAAGCCGCGTGTTATGAGCATCAGACATGGCATGAGTCTCTAGCGGCAGAGCATGTCAGGCAAAAGTTCCCATTTTTGAACTTTGGTGAAGCTTCGTGTCATGTCTACCAATCAGAAACTCGGCTATGTTGGTGACATGTTGATGATGTGATCAGTGGGTGGAGTCCAAAACCAACAGGGAGGATAATCTGATTATTCTCCTCCTGAACTTAATGATATTTTTCTTATTTGTATCCAGACAATAATAAGTTCCTCTAATTGTATTTTTATTGTTATATTTTTTTTCCTCCTCTGACTAATGCGGGACAGCAAGTCATCAAACTGCATCACAGAGATGGACGTACCACTGAACGCAGCGTCATTCAGACGCAGCTCCTGCAGTAGATGGTGAAGTTCTCCACCATCAAGGACACGTGATTACTGATGCTTTTGTAGAACTTTTAAACATAAATAAACCTGATCTCTCAACATTTGTGCCTTCCATGATGTAGCAATGAGGCAAAAAACTTTGGATGGTAGCTCCACTCACACACAGCAGGAGAGACAAGTTTAAAAAAACACTTTTGGACAAGCCAGCAAACCTTGTTCAGTGTGAACGTAGCCTCAGTCCTTGTTTTACTTCCTACGCTTTCATTTATGACTCTGTAAACTTGTTTTTATTTTCAACCCTACATAAATAACCTCTATGGTACTAAAGAGTTTCATATCATCAGTCAGGCCATCACCTGCAGTCAGCATGACAGACGGATTGCAGTTATTGGTGCAGCTGATAACGGCGGCGATGACCACTGAGCCATGCGCCAGCTGGTACTCCTGACCACAGTGTAGGAAGGCAACCTGAGTCTCCTGCTTCTCCTTGGAAATGTGGAAACCTTTAAAGCCCACCTGAGATGGAAAGAGTTGTTTGTGAGAAGTCTCACTAAGAAAGAAGTCTGACTAAGCCCACCGTGCACGTTCTTTTGCAGCTCACCTTCTCGTCGAGACAACTCTGAAAGTCTGCCTTCATGTTGCTGACTGCCACCCTGTCTTGAGGCCGTTTGGGACCACTGACATGGGGCACCATGGAACTCAGGTTGATCTCGATCACCTGCAGGAACATCAATGCTTTTCTATGAATATGTTGTGTAAAGAGCTGTCTAAACGCTGGGTAGAACAGCAGCCAGGTAGGACCGATGGAACGTGACATTAAAATTTAAATTAAAAAAAAAAACATTGAGGAGCAGATTTTTTTGGGGGCTTACTTCGGAGTACTGAGGATCTTTAGATGGTTCTTCATAGCTTCGGAAAAGTTTGACCGCCTTCATGTAAGACTCCATCAATTCAAGTTTTTCATGGCTGAAATCTGCAACAGTGAGTGAAAACAACTGAGACCTGAAAAGATTCTCATCCTAATGAACAGAAAGTTCTCTAGTTTTGAGGCTAAACGTTCAACAAACAGGCTTGAACAGCTCACTTGTCTTTTTAAAGTGCTTGAGTGTGACTTGGTCAATGGGGAAGAAGCTGACGGTGGCATTGTACTCTGGGCACATGTTGGCGATGGTGGTCCGGTCAGGAGCTGACAGCTGGGAGACTCCGGGTCCAAAGAACTCAACGAACCTCCCCCCGATGCCAGCCTGCCGCAAGTGCTGGGAAATCAATGCAAAGTTAGTGTGTTTACAAACAACACAGTGTTCAATACATGTCTGCTGTGATTTCTGTACCTGCTGATGATTCAAAATATGCATAACTCCTGCATCAACAGAAGAATATTTTCATCTTTTTGAGGTAGGAAGAAAAAACTTTTTTTTTCAGTTCAGTTTCAATCAGCTGACTGACTTTGTTGTTGGTGCTTTAAGCTGAAAGAGCTCAACACCAGTGACTAAGTTTACTGAACAGAGAACATCCAGTTTGTGGGTTAATATCCGTAATGACACAATTATATGTTTTGAAACAACAGGAATATTGGGATTCATGTGTTTCTGAGCATCTTCTAAATGATACACCGTCAGCAGCAGCAGGAGACGTCATCAAGCAGCGGATATTTTCCCATCAACAACATAAGGAGTGAGTGGAAGAATCCCTGTTTGGTTATTCCCAAACACTCAGGAAGTTGGAAAAAACTTCACAGAATCGGAACAGAAGGGATGTGTTTTTTGTTTGTGAGCTGAAGGAAACAAGACCATCAGAACAGAGCGTGAACACCTCCAGCCCTTTCAATGAGTGAAGAGTTTATGTACTACAAAAATTCCAGAAAAAACGAACACAGTTCTCTCCAGTTAAGATAATCAGAAAAGCTGGTTTACGTAGCAGAAAGTTATTTAATATTTAATCTTATAGATATAGATTGGTGGTGTAACTGCTGAAACACTGAACTAGATAAAATTTTATTCACAAGCTCATAATACTATTTATTAATGCTTTATTTAGCAACAGCTTTTTAAAACTTTTTGAAAAGTTGATCCAAAAATGAATGTTATGTATCTTATAAGCTGTGATTGTCACAACCTTCCCTCAAGCAGACGGACATCCCTCAGCAAAAACACACACCACAGACACCACCAGAAAAAGCAAGAGGGTTACCTTTGTGATGCCGAGCACGATGTCTATTGATGTGCTGAGTGGGTTGATGGAGCCCACCAGTTTACAGCCCACCACCTGAGGAAGGGTCAGAGACACAGGCTGGCCGAGCATCACAGCTTCTGACTCGATTCCCCCGACCCCTGAGAGGAAGAGACCAGCAGCAATGTCAAGTAACAACACGCTTCTGTTTTTTCTTCACCTTCCTGCTTTCCACAAAGAAACATTTTACATATGTACCAACCCAACAAGTCAAAGCAAAGGTACTTCAAATGATCTGAAGGTTTTCTCACCCCATCCTAGGATTCCCAGGCCATTGATCATGGTGGTGTGGGAGTCTGTTCCCACCACACTGTCGGGGTACATCACATCGTCGCTGACCTGCACCACCCGCGACAAGTACTCCAAATTGACCTGATGGACCGCACCCACGTCTGGAGGAACTACGTTCACGTTTTTAAACGCTTTGGAGCACCACTGTTTGGAAACAGAGTAAAAAATGTTGACCGTTCTACTCAAAGAACACATGAGAGAAGATCCACTGTTTCTCCTTTTTCACATGATTCACAATTAAAACCTATTAAAATTCCACTCCAATCATATGTTTATCTATTTCAAAGCATTCCCAATGGTATTTTAATGCGAAGCAGCAGGAGTTCATTCGAAATTTGTCACTGAGTTTTGAGCAGGATTGTTGGCGGGGATCGGGCCCAATCCCACATCCTGTCACTCCTCTGGTAACACGCTATCCTGCTAGCTTACGACCCCTCACACCCCCAATCTAACATTACCCGTGCAGCAAATATGGCGATGAATGTTCGAACTATTCAGCCGTACAGTTTTGAGCCAGATGCCAGCTCAGACGAGGAAAACGAAGACGTACACGGATCTATTTGTTTGTAAATAGATGCATCAGAATGGAGTGGAACAGGGAGCTTGTGACTTTTTGATTTCTGCTTCAGAAGAACAGCTCAAGCTAGATGTTTTGGAGATAAATGCAGTAAATCAGATTGAGATGGTTTGGACACTTTCAGGTGGATAGTGATTAAAAGCAACCTTGAGGAAGAACAAAGAGGAGGTTCATGGATGTATTGAAGAAGACAATGAAGGTGGTTGTTGTAAGTGAGGAAGATTCAGAGGAGAGTGTTAAATAAAGGCAAATGATTCTCTGTGAAGACCCTCTAAAGCGAGCGGCTGAAAATTTTAAGCAAAGCGATTGTTTTAAGCAAAAAAATAAATAAAATGACAGGTTTTTCTTCTGGTACCTTAAAGAACTGAAGTCTCTCTTTGTTTCTTATCAGTTCCATTTCCTGATTCTTCACAGCTGTTTCAGTTCTGGAAAAAAAAAAAAAAGTTTTAAATGACCCGAAAAGCATTTCACTGAATGTGAAAATCATGTGACTGACCTAAAAATAATACAGTGGCGATTAAAAATTTTGGCACCCCAGGTAAATGTTATATTATTGTGCATAAAGAACCCAAGGAAAGATTGAAAAATCTTCTAAAGGCATCAGTTTACAGATGCGACATTCTACTAATGTGTCAAAAAATAGGCTTTATTTCCAATATTTATCCGTTCATAATAACAGAAAACAAAATTATGGCGTGTGCAAAAAAGTTTGGGCACCCTGCAGAATTCATAGTATGCTCCGCCCCCTTTGGAAAAGTTGAGACCTGACAGTGTCATGGATTGTTCACAATCATTGTTTACAAAGATCAGGTGAGTTCAATCTCAAATATTTGAAATAATCTGAGTCATCTGACCTTTCTCCAACAATCATGATCATGGGTTCTTCCAAACAGTTGTCCAAAACAATGAAACTGAAAACAATTGATGCTCACAAAGCAGGAGAAGGCTATAAGAAGATAGCAAAGCCTTTTCAGGTGTCAATATCCTCTGTTCTGAATGTCATTAAGAAATGACAGTCAACAGGAACAGTGGAAGTTACAGCGAGATCTGGAAGACCAAGAAAAATCTCAGACAGAGCAGCTCACAGGATTGTGAGAAAATCAAGTCTAAACCCACGTTTGACTGCAGGATCCCTCCAGAAAGACCTGCAGACTCTGGAGTTGTGGTTCACTGTTCTATTGTCAAGAGATACTTGTACAAATATGGTCTTCATGGAAGAGTCATCAGAAGAAAACCTCTTCTACGTCCTCACCACAAATGTCAACGTTTGAAATTCACAAAGTTTGCCCAAACTTTTGCACTCACCATTATTTTGATTTCTGATATTTAGAAAGAATAAATGATGGAAATAAAGCCTATTTTTTTGGCATATTAAAATAATTTGATGTTGATGCCTTTAGGAGATTTTTCAGTCTTTCCTTGGGTTCTTAATGCATAGTAATAAAACATTTTACCTGTGGTGCCCAAACTTTGGATCCCCATTGTATGTGTGTTAAAACATTTTCAATATTTAATTCAATAAGCTACAACTAAATCTAACTAACATTGCAGCACAACGTGAATTAAGGTCGTGCACAACTTACTCAGAGACAGGCTTCAGGTGAAAGGGGCAGAGAAGAGGCGTGTTTTCAATCTGCTGGACTGCTGCTGGACGTCCTCCTAAGGAGGCAGGCGGGTCACTGCAGGCAGCTTTGCCGCAGGAGCCTTGCTGGCCTCCGCAATGTGAGCCACCTCTGGATGGAAACCTGGAGGGTACAGAGCGAGGAGGAGCCAGGCTGTGGGTCGCACTTTCTCCTCCACCGGGGTTTGGAGCATTCTGTATGGCACTGTGGAAAAAAAAGAAATACAAAAAGAACAAACTAAGTTTGTTTTTGTTTACTTCATAGAAAAAAGAGAAAATGCAAAAGATAAAGCAAACACACCATTTGCTGAAATCAATCTGTAACGAGTGATCTACGATCAGGTCTGTGGGGCATTTAGGGTTGACCAAACTGGGGTCTTCGCCATGTTTGGCCACAGCGTCCCTCATGGCTGCTAAGTCCACCATGGCAGGAATACCACTGAGGAAACAAACAGGTGTAAAAGTATGAATTACAGGTGGGAAAGACAGATTAATAGGTGTAGAAAGAGTTACATGTCAAAGAAGATGCGTGCAAATATAACCCAACAACTGATAAAGAACACAGGCAACTTCAATGGTTATACAGGATTCATAAAACCACAGTTTCGGTAGAAACTGGTTGTTCTGACAACACCTCTGTTCCCCTTTGTACCTTACAGTACCCAGGTACCAACTCTCAGGCCATGGACCGGTAACTGTCTGTGGGGCAGCTGGTATTGGGCCACAAAGTAGGTAGCACGGAAAAAAAGATTTAAGCCAATTAAGAACTTCACTAGATCTATCTGGTGATTCATGGTGTCAAAATTTGGAGAAAAATAGTATGTTTTTCCTTCACACCAAATTTTTGGTCATGTGAAAAGAATTAAATATCACTTTTAGACCAAAAGCTTTTTTACCAAAGGTGGGGGCATGGCTAATTTCATTGATTCAACTGTAACCACTACTAATCCAATCCAATTAAACATTCCTATTAGTCCTGTCAAAATTTTGATTTCCTAAACAATAATTTCAGTATATAAACACAGAGAAAACTGTGCACACATACTTCAGTGTGTTTTTCTTTCAGTAATGTAATGTGATTTTGTGGGAGTTTTTTTAACTGGGATTTTTTGTGTTCCTGATTCATTTAGTAGAACTAGAAGAAAAAACATATCTGCAATAATCTTACTCCTCTTATGTTACTTTTTAATTTTAACCAAATATTTTGAAATGTTACTCCTAAAATAATGAAGTTTTTCTAAATTTTAGTGGTACAGATAAACGGTCCCCAACCCCTAGGCTGTGGACTACACTTTTTCCGTATTCTCTATAATCTGATTCTGAAAGGAAGTTTTATTTTGAAAAATACTCCTCACCACATCCAGCTCATTCTTGACTAATGTCAAGAAGCTCAGTCTCGTGTTGAAAATACATTTGTTACTTTCTTAAAGAGGCTGTTACAACCACTAAAGCTAGCAAAGTTAACAAAAACAAAAACTTTTCTTTTTCCAGAAAAAAGTCAGTGAGGAAACAGTAGAACCTTCAACTTCCAAATAAAAGACAGCTGCTTTTAACAAACAAAAACCAGGACTCTTTACTCATTCATTCATTCATTTTCCAATCCGCTTTATCCCTTTCTGGGTCACGGGGTTGCCGGAGCCTAACCCGGCTACTCATGGGCGAAGGCAGGGTACACCCCTGGACTGGTCGCCAGTCTGTCGCAGGGGCCACAATCACACACCCATGCACACTCACATCCACACCTAGGGACAATTTAGATTAACCAATGTTTTTGGACGGTGGGAGGAAGCCGGAGTACCCGGAGAAAACCCACGCATGCACGGGGAGAAGATGCAAACTCCACACAGAAAGGTCACCCAGCCAGGACTTGAACCGGGAACCTTCTTGCTGTGAGGCAGGAGCGCTAACCACCGCGCCACCGTGCAGCCCTTCTTTACTCCAAATATGGATTTATTGCCAAGTTGTTTGTACACACTATAATTATAATGAATAATATTCAGCAACTGGTTGTCTAGTGCTATAAGGATGCTGCTAATATTCATTATTCATATTCATATTATATTTGGAAAATATCAGCTTAAACAACTGCTTTTTTTCTTTTATTTTCTGTTGCACCTACAAAAACATATATGAAATCTAATGTATTATCTAGTTTAAATCACCTGCAGATATTTTACAGAGAATTAAGGTCAACTTTACCCTAAAAAAAACTAATAGAAATTGGAGACTAAAAAACACATGAATAAATCACTTCAGCCTCGTACAAACCAGTCCATGAAAATATTGTCTGATATTAAACCAGTCTGTGACCCAAAAAAGGTTGGGGACCACTGTCTTACAACACCTCAAGACGGTAAACTTACGTGAAATCCTGCAGAAGGACTCGTGCCGGAGTGAAAGGCACCTCGGTTTTATCCTGCTGCTGCTGCCAGTCCAAGATGTTCTCCACATCACCCTCTGTGGTATAAAAGCCATCACAGTTGCGGATTGCTGCCTCTAAAATGACACGGATGGACAGAGGCAGCCGGTCTGGAAAACACAACCAGAAAAAAAGCCGATTCATCTGGACTTTATATTGAAGAGAATCATTAGATTTGTTTCAGTTTTATTTCACAACTTTTGCAACCTGAAAAACAAGAAAGCAAAATTCCAAAACATTAGTTGAAAATACTTCAAATTGATTTTTGAAACGTATGCAAATACTTGTACTTAGGACCTCGTTCTTTCTGTCATGACCAAGAGCTCATGACCATAGGTGAGTTTTGGAGCCAAGATTAACCGGTAAATTGAGAGCTTTGCTTTCTAACTCAGCTATCTCTTCACCATGAAAGACAGCGGACGACGCTTTAATCCGTCTGTCAATAATCAATTTTACTCATGAAAAACAATCCAAGATCCTCAAACCCTAGTCATGGTCTTCCTAAAACCTGGCTGTTCAACTGTCAAACTGCAGAGTTTAGATTACAAATAGCAAAAAGTCACAATTTAGGATATTTAGGATGAACAGTTTGTTTCTTTGTTTTACTAAGAGAAACTAAAGTTAGAACTGTAACTGTTGTTCTTTGAACACCAGGAGACCAGTTCTGGATCTAAAGAGCAAAGGTGTCAAGAATTGCTTCTGATGGTGAGCTAAACACACTGGTGTTAAAAACCAAAACTCACTGAAGAAGGTTGTGACAATTTTAGACTTCTGTTGTTTTAAGGCCACTGTAGTTACTGAGATAAACAAAAAAGATGTCAAACTGTGCTACCAAAACAAAAGCTAAAGCCAAGAAGCAACTGATCCAAAACAACATCCAGCTGAACAGTTTTCCACAGATAAAGAAAAGTTTCAGAACAAAAGTGTCAGTGGACCAAAGAAGACTGCTACCTACAAAACCTCAAGAACTGAAGAAACCTTAAGAGGTCAAAATGAATCCAAACGTCCTCAGGATGATGTGAGACACAGATAACGTCATGGAAAAAACAATTACAGCAACTTAGAGGTCTGACGAGACATTCAGTCATCAGCGGTTTTTTTCACATTTTTGCATTTTGGCTTTGATCTCTTAAAAGTACTATGGTGTAATCATACCTAAGGCATTAATGTTTGGTTGAGGTTCTCTGTCTGAATGTCTTTCTAAGTCTCAGTAAGGACCACGAATGTTTTTTTTTTAGATTGTGCACTAAACTCTGCAAAAAAAAATCTGCAGCAGGAATTAATCCTGAACTCACCGTATTTCGGATCATTGAGTTTCAGCGGGTTGAAGAATTTGATCTTGCCATCTTTCAGCGTGTCAATTACATGAGAGTATGGGTGTCCTGCAGAGGAAATGCAAACATTTGCATCAGAACACAGCTCCAAATTTAGCAGACCTGCTACACATTGTAGAGACATTTCCAGAAGTAATTCTCCTAAATGTTCTCTGGTCTGCGTTTACCCTGAGAGGTATTGAGTTGTGCTTTGGAGGTCCAGAAAAAGAGAACTACTTTGATTCAGCAAGGAACTGACGTTAAAACAATTAAAGCTTTATAAAAAGCCAACTAGCTTTTTTTAAATTATATTTTTGTGAGAATTCAGACTCAGCAAGAGATTAAACAAAAAAGACAAAGAAAATATGTATGTTTAGGAGTGAGCATATCATTCATCAGATTCACAGCAGGACAGCAGGCTGTAACTTCAGCTTTTGTTTAACTTTGGTTGTCACAACTATGATCTTTTAGATACAAAAGAAACAACTTCAGCCCTGACACCCTTATAAAAAAAACTGTACAAGAGTACGAGGGCCAACATAAAATAAAAAATATCATAGAGAAAAAAGTCGTAAAAGTACAAGATTTTTTTTTTTTTACATTTCACATGAATGAGGTTGTAAAATAAAGATGAAAAAATTTGTAGTTTTACAATAAAAAACATGCTTTTTAAAAATAAAGTAGGACTTGTAAGCCTCCATTCACATTAAGTTCTGACTAAATCCATCAAAGAACCTACTTAGCTTATCGCAGGAATCTATGTGCCATATGCAAATCTTGGACCTCTGCAAACTATACTGCAGACGATGTGAACAACAAATCTTTATTACCAGTCTCAATGTCTCTTGGAAAAAAACAGAACCCCTCTGAATTTCTCGTTAATGTAACCAACAATATCCCTGCAGCTAGCCAACTCCCAACTACTTCTTCCTCCATGAAAGACATGATTACTCCCAAATCTGTCGGGGCATGTTCCTCTGAAGAGGCCCAGTTTCCTGCAAATTATTTTCAATGTCCTCATACTTATACAATAATCTAATGCTGACTTGCCTAGTATTTCCTTTTTTGTGAAACCGATCCTAAAGTAAGTGCTTACAATGTTCTCTTTGCCTCTCATCCTGATACACAAGATTGGATCTCTTTCTTTTGTTGCTATTTTCAACCTCCTGCCTCCCAAATTTATGACTCGTAAATGTTCAATTTATGACTCATGAAATTATAACTTTTTCTCGTAAAATCTTGACTTTTTTCCTAATAATTTTAGGAATTTATTCTTGTAAAATGTTGACTTCATTCTCATATCGCCACATTCTTAAAATAATTGCCCAAGTCAATTTTTTGACAAAAATGATTGTTTTTTTTTTGCTAAAATCCTCTCCTCATGATGCTGGGCACCTCTGGTAAAATTGCCTAAATACTTAGTTAAATAGAACAGGCCATTTTACCCATTTTTAATATAATTGCCTATGTCAAGAGTGTGACTTAGGCTATTTTATTTTTGGCTGTCACAAGTCAGTGTGACTTAGGCAATTTTACAAGTTCTACATGATGGCTGCTGACCCTAGAAAAAGAAAATTATTTACAGATATTGAGGTCATCATTCAGGGCTCCTCCCATGTTGGTAGGTGAAGATTTTTTACTCTGCTATACACTAGGCTAAAAATATTGCAAAAGATTTCATCTTTTGGACAGTCTTTTTAGTTACATTTTCAGTTTAGGAAATCAGCAAAAAAACAAAAAAGTGAAATGGCTTCATCTGTCTTTTAGAAGTGGTGTGCGTTCTGTTAACTCTTATGTCTTATGAAACAACGTTTGAGTGAACAATATGGTTTTGATGTCTAATTTTCTGCAGAGGACATTTTCCAATTAACATTTTGATACTTTTTTGCAATCTACAATCTAGAAAAACTCCCCCTTCACTTTTGTGCTTTTAACTAATGAAAATCTCAGTCAAATATAACAGGAGAAATCTTAACATGACTTGAATGGTGTAATAGCATATCTGTTCAGCTGTTTAGAGACAACTTTCAAACAATTATGGGATGATGTAGCTTAATACAACTGACCGCAAGACAATGTTTCTAAGAATAATCATACATTTTTGAAGGGTTTTGAAGGGTTATACGGTTATTCCTGCTATACGTCACCACTTTAGTCACAGCATCCATACTATTGAAAGCAAAATAGTTGAAGATATTTTACCCCAAGAGACTATGAAATTATATTCCGTATTGTAAAAATTGGGCTATCCCCTTAACATGTGAAAGTGCTCAAGCACAATGAGCTCCTGAAACCTGATAGGTTTTACTTCTTTAGCATCAGACCAAGAAAAAAACGGAGACCCAACTGTGCATGACTTGCGGGCTCTTCGGTTTAGCAATGATGGCAAGGCCCATTTCAAACTGTCCTTCTCAAAGGCCTGTTTGTAGGAAGGGTACAAAAGGGTACCCTTCAAAGGGTACATACGTCAAATGGGCAAATGGCATATTCAACAAATGGTTCTGTTTTTTTGTGTTTCCAGAAAAATCTGAAAAAATGACTGAGCCAATTATTTTAAGAGGGTGACAATATACTTATTTACTTGTTTATTTTATGATGGCCCTAATACCCTGCCGTGCAAGAGTATTTTGATCATAAATATATAAAAAAAAAAACATATCCTCCACCTCAGTCCTACTCCGAACACCTTTTGATCTAATGTAAAAACGTTTCCAGTAGTCTTATAATTATGATTATGCTATTTTTAGCTAAAAAGAAAAAAAACTGTCATTATCTAGGACATAGTTTCTGCAGAGCAGCAATTGTGGGCAGGACTGTTGGTGCAAAATAACCCTCCAACATTTCCCATCTGTTTACACTCTCTGCTGCTAGCTTACAGCCCCTCACACTCCCAACCTGACATCACAGGTGCAACAAAAATGTTGAGGAAAATATGAGCTATCTTATCTAGCTGTACAGTTTTGAGTCAGATGCCAGCTCAGACGAGGAAAACGAAGACGTACATGGATCTATTTGTCTGCAAGTGGATGCATCACAATACAGCGGAGAGGGGAGCTTGTGTGTCACACCAACAACCTTTTTCCAACAGCATTTTTCTCTCTATTCAGGATTCACAACGATTTCAATAAAGAAATACATAGAAACACAATTTTAAGCCTAATTTTCTTCATATATGTCCTCCATTGTGAAAAGTTTTAAAAACTCAATATTCATTGGAGTGGGTCTTTAAAAAGCAAACAGTATCTGCAGTGTAAAGACATGCTGGCTCCTTTGTCTCCTGGATTTCCTCTAAACTTAATGACAGCAAACTGCAGCATCGGCCCTGGAAACCGTAAACAATCCATAGGGGCTATAATTTAACTCACTTTACTTACTTTTAACGAAAACAAGACTTTTATTGTAGCTGAACCCGTGAGCTGAAGGGTTTTATTAGTGTCAAAGATGCCATTTTATGCATTTATAAACCCGTCATTTCCCTTAATTATTTGGTAGGTTGAGTTATTACACAACAGCCTTTGTCCGGTATTTTGAGAGAGCTTGGGAATAGCATCTCACTGTGCTGCCACTAAACAGGTTTGGCTTTCGTTTGACTGTCGTCAAAATTGACGAAGATGACAATTTTAAAAAAGGGAAAATTTGTTTTTTTTTAAAATTGGGAAGAAATGCAACACAAGTAACATTTCACTCCCTAATTACTTCAGACAGTCACTGTGAACATCCATTTACTAATAAACCACAAAAAATCAAGTTTTAAAATGTATAACAGAATTGAAGCTTGAAATTCAGTGCTGTCGTGTCAGTTCAAGTTTTTGTTTATGCTTCGCTAATATTTTAAGCTAAGGCAACTTTGTGCTATTTTTTTTTTTACATGGAAAGACTTAAAAAAAAAAACAATGCAGATTAAAAACTGACTTATTCATTACTTACAGCTGTGATGCGACGTCTACGTTTATTTCCGATTTAAAATATATATCTTGACGTCTAAACTGATGGTTGGTGAAGAGAGAACTAGCAAAGGTTGAAGTTGCTAGCATCGGTTCTTATCGTAAAGCACACTTTGCGCTATGTACTTATCACGCTACCCCCCCCAAAACCTATCCAAGAGATAACAAGAAACAAACGACCCCACATCAAACACACGCTAAAGTACTGTCGATGAAAGACAGCGCTGAGAGCCGACACGTTTTACGTTACTGCTTGGTTAAAAAATAAGCATTATCAAGCTAACAACCCTTAGCTTTTGTATTTCTGACAAAGTAAGGCCGAAACATGATATATGACGCTTGCTTTGAGCAAACGGCGGCTAACTATAGTGACAGGTCCATCTTTTAAAAGGTTGTTTCCGTCTTTTGAGGCTAAGCCATGCATCGGGTGACAGCTATCCGTAGAAGGTTCTCCAAAGATAACCCTTTACCTTTGATTTGGGTAGCGAGCGCCATGATGACTCCTGAAATTAACACGACCCGTAGAAGCTACTGCAAAGGCACCGGCGAGCTGACCAATCAGAGCGCGAAACTCGGAGGCCACACCCACTGACCTGAAGTCACGAAATTAAAAATATTAACTGATTAAATAAAATTACTTTAGTTCTTTTTCAATTTCTGTCTTTTTCTATATAATAATAATAATAATAATAATAATAATAATAATAATAATAATTATTATTATTATTATTATTATTATTATTATTATTATTATTATATTGTTTTTCTCTGTCCAAAAAAAAACTTTAGAACATTATGAATTATAATCAAATGGGGGGTCATTTTTCTGATTGTAAAGTAAAAAATGTAAAACCTAATAATTGTGTGCACATGTAGAAACAACTAAGACAATGGTCACAATTTTAATTTTAATGATAATTCTATTAGTGTTTCAAAATTCATCAAAAATATTTCTATTTAAGGGCAATATTGTTCATGACATGGTACAGAAGTACAACATGGTCATAAATAGGTCATTACATTATTAGGCCGTTACATTACGTATCGACAAGTGTACAACAATAGTACCACATAACAGAGTAGGCAATCCGTTTCTAATCACTGTGTCTCGGCCATTAAATGTATAAATTTCCACGAAATGATAATCTAAAAAAATGCATTTATATACACTTTCTATATATTGGATATGTATAAATACTATTCTAACAATTAATATTATCCATTCTTGATTGCATATGACTGTGTACATTAATTTATCGACATCAGCCGATTAAAACAATTATTCATAAAGGTTGTCATAATTCCGCGTTTACCCAAATGCATCATCTGCACTTTATGCTTTCGCAGTGCCACGGATTTATTAAGTGTTCCTGTGTTTGGATTTTGTTGGCTTTGTTTGTCAAATATATTTTTACAAAAAATATTGTTGTTGTTGTTTTTTTTCCAGAAAATTCGCGTATTGGGTAAATTAATTTGTAGAGATGTATTGATGTAGATGCTAGGTCTTGTTTTGTTAGTTAGCCCAACAAAAGAGCAGTAAACGTTTTTATTAAGCTTCGTCTTTGTAAGGTATTGCTGAATAGAGTTATTGATTTATAAATTTAAACACGTAAATGTATAAATAAAACAAATGTTGGTGGAAAACTCGTAAACGAACATACTGTTAATACTTTTAGAGGGTACCATGTTTGCCAAAAGCAGCCTTTCGTGAGAATTCCCACTTTTATGTTGACCATGAATGCGTCTTCGTCGAGGAGGAACTGTTTGCAACATCAACATTGCAATTTCATTATCGTACGTTTCTCTTACTTATATTTTTATTTCAGATGTTTTTCTGCATGAGAATATTACAAACGTCGCAGAGAAATGTGGTCTCGTGTCGTGACCTTTAACCTTTTCCTGACGTTTGCTCGCAGCAGTAATGGACGGCAGACATGACCGTCCTCGCAGCAAAGCCGAGCAGCAGTCCGCGTGAATTTGAGAAAAAAAGTCTTAACATTTTTTAGCATTTCGGAAATGCAACGGTGGTTTTTCTGATCTTTAAGGTATTCATCGATGTATGTTTACAGTTAAACTTTGATAAATTTCAATATTGCACCTTACAATCCACTGTTATTTAGGTGTTATCTTGATGCCTTTTTTTCATAGCAAACAATCTGTGACATCATCACACGTGGTAAACAAAAGTTAAAAAATGCAAATGTGCACGTTATTCCTTTTCTTTTTGTGCGTGTGGGTATTTTAGTGATGCCGTCCCCTCGTTTTCTGCCGGGTTTTGTTGTGGAAGTTTCGTAACTTTTATCTGGAAGTGGGTGTGTTTAAAAAAACAAAACAGCCTGGCTCTGTTGTTTTTGTTTCCACACACACGGACGCAAACGTTACACCGGAGGCAACTGCGTCTGCCTCAGGCGGCCTGCGTCTTCTTAAGTAGTTCTAATGAAAGCCGGAACTTTTTCATCCAAATTTGGGTTTTTTTCTCTCTTAACTCCAACTGTCATTCAGGTTTTGAATCAGGCATCTAATAATAATAATAATAATAATAATAATAATAATAATAAATAGAGGTTTATAGTCTAGGTCTTGATCTAACTAAGATCTGGAAATATTTAATGTATTATGCATTTTCATTTTACAAGTACAGGCCAACACTGGATTATTCCCTCAAGAGTTTTGTAAAACTAAGAAGAGGTTGTTTCTATTAGATTCTATAAATGAAATATCTGTGTGAACTTTCAGCCACATCCACAAGAGACCCACTCCGAGGAAACATGTTCTTGTGGCCTTTTTTCTGATAATGGAGGACTTAGAGTAAGAAATTCTAGCCTAAAACTCAATTTCTAAGTATTTCTTTATTCTTATTGTTGTGAATCGCAAGCTCCCTGCTCTGCTCCATTCTGATGCATCCACTTGCAGACAAATAGATCTACAATGCGCGTCTTTGTTTTGCTTGTCTGAGCTGGCATCTGGCTCAAAACCGTACAACTGAATAGCTCATATATTGCTCGCCATTTTTGTTGCACCGGTGATTTTAGGTTGGGGTTGTGAGGGACTTTAAGCTAATGGGAGAGCATCAACAAAGGGATGATGGGACGTGTGGGTAGGCTTACTCCAAACAGCCCTGCCCACAACTCAGAGATGAATTTCTAAGAAACTCTTGTCGCCCTGCAGAAACTATGTCCTGACACAAGCTTTTAGATTTTGGCTCAAAACAGCATAATTATAATTTAAAAACCTCTGGGAATGCTTTTGCAATATATCAAAAGATGATCTTTTGCTATATGGGTCTTTTATGAATATACTTTAATTTAATATTTTTTTATTATTTTAATAAAAATAATAAAAGATAAGAATAAATAGATGTTGCCACGGTAACTTAGTCTGTGAACCTAACCTGGTCAGTAACAAAGTTTACTCCGAACAGTTGACGGATGAGTTGAACTCACTGTTTCACATAACAAATCAATGAGCAAAGTGAAATTATTTAGATACGATTTTATCTTAATATTTAGATTGATCAATAGTTATGAAGGGTTAATGCAGATTTGTCACTGCATTCCCTCATAGTTCTGATAATTTCTGAATAATTAAATCCTTTATTTGAATATAATTCCGTCCTTTTTTAAGGATTACAGGCTTCACATCATGAATATGCACCTGAACTCTAGTGTCATTTTGTCTTTTATTGATTTGGATGAGAAAATAGTTTTTTGTGCTTTTTAAATAAAGTTTCTTGGCTCATACAAACATCTAGCATCAAAAACAAACATCTGGTGTAAATATAATAATTAAAATAATCACAAATCTTCATCACACATGTCAGTGAGGATGATGATGAGAAGCCTCTTTTTTTATTGAATTTTATATCTTCTCAGGTGTGATGGCGGAGGTGGACGGTTGACGACAGCTTGGGTGCAGCGCCGCCCTCACAGTCACCACCATGCAGCAGAAAGGTCCCATCCAGATCATCGAATGGGAGGACCTGGACAAGAGGAAGTTCTACTCCCTTGGTGTGTTCATGACCTTCACCTCCAGGGCCACGGCCTACCCAGCCAGCCTGATCCGCACCCGCCTGCAGGTGCAGAAAGGGAAGGCTGTGTACTCCGGCACCTTTGATGCATTCTTTAAGATCCTGCGAATGGAGGGCGTCCGCGGTCTCTACCGTGGCTTCATGGTCAACTCCTTCACCCTGGTGTCTGGACAGGCGTACGTCACCACCTATGAACTTGTGCGCAAGTTGGTGTCCCATTACTCGCCCAGCAACACCGTGAAGTCCCTGGTGGCGGGGGGCGCTGCGTCCTTGGTGGCTCAGACCATCACCGTGCCGATCGACGTGGTTTCCCAGCACCTGATGATGCAAGGATGCCACAGCGTGTCGCAGCTGTCCCGCTTTAAGGTCAAACCTAAAATGGTGCTCGCCGCTTCCAAGAGCAAACCAACTTTTGGGCAGGCGTGGGACCTGACGGTGCAGATCTTTGCAGCCGATGGGTTGAAGGGATTCTATCGGGGCTATGTGGCATCGCTGCTCACATACATCCCCAGCAGCGCCCTCTGGTGGCCATTCTATCACTTTTATGCAGGTATGCAGACATAACCTAACAATCATTACCTCTCCCATTAAGTACAAGGACATGTTGCAGCGTTTGACATGCTTTGTGTTCACAGAACAGCTGACTTTGTTAGCACCGAGTACGTGGCCTCATCTGCTCCTGCAGGCTCTGGCTGGACCAATGGCGGGAGTGACTGCCTACACCATCACAAATCCCCTGGATGTTATTCGTGCTCGAGTACAGGTTAGCCGAAATACATCTGCTCTTTCTCCAAAGATGGACTGGTTTTATTTAGTTTTGATTGCAGATTATTCAGCTGCTACAATAAGCATCAGTTGCAAGTTTTGTAGCTGGATTTATGAGAAAATTAGCATCAAGTTTCTCCCATGGAATCAAATACCACACTGATGCTTGCTGAACTTTGGTCATCAAGGAAACTCTAAAAAATGAGCTTGCTGGCACAGACATATGCAAAGCCTAAAGGACTAAGTTCATGCATGACATATGCAACTGGTGCCGGAGCCCCAAACCATCAGATTGGAGTCGCCACGGCAACCGTAAAGGGGTTTAGTAAAAATGTTTCTTGGAATAGAATCTACAGTTTAACATTTTTCTAATCTTAAGCAGTGTTTTATGTTTGTTTTAAAAACCCACTCCAATGAAAATTGTGGTTGTGTTTTTTTGGGTGTCTTTAACATGTTCATGAAGGGGGAAATATAAAGACAATTAAGTTCAAAATTGCCTTTCTGAGTATTTCTTTATTCAAATGTGGTGAATCAGGAGCAGATGTATGTAGAAAATACACCAGGCGGGCCATAAGCTCCCTACTGCAGGGGTGGGCAAACATATAATGTTATCTTATTGTGCATGAAGAACCCAAAAAAAGATTGCAAAATCTCCTAAAGGCATCAGTTTACAGATGAGACATCATTTTATTTTGTCTAAATAAATTAGGCTTTATTTCCATCATTTACCCTTTCAAAATAAAGTTCTAACAAAACAAACACATTTCTCCCAAAAAAAATCTAAAAACCTGAGGATTCCTGAGTTCATTGCTTGTGGATGGATCAATTATGGAAACAATGTAATTTCATTGTATTTATTTTTATTTATTTTTTTTCAATCTATCCCCTCCTAACTCCTCGAGCATCATTGGGAAGCTACGGAAAAACGTTTGAATTAGAAGTTGTAGATTTTGAACGGCGTTAGCGTGGAGAGCTCGCAAAAAGTGGTGTCTCACTGTTGCTCGCATATTTTTTTCTAGAGAGTAATGGGACATGTTCATTCATTAGTTGTTGGCTTAAGCTGAACAAAGTGATTTGACAAACAATAAGAACAAACTGCATTAGGAATGTGGGTTTGGTTAACAAAACCTCGGTTGCCAAGGAAATCCAAAAGTTGACTTTTTCCAATTCTTTTAAAAATGGAATAGACCTGTTCATCACCCCCTAAAGACCAAAAAAACCAAATTGGTTGCTATGGAGATAAAACCAAGAGAAAACTCGCTATTGTGAAAAAAAAAACATATTTTTTTCATGAATTTGTCACGTGCTGCTCTGACTAGGGTGTCTGGAGCAGGAAGTAGCAGTGGCTCAGTCATTGAGGGCGTGTTCGGAGGGGGCCGCAAAAGCAGACAGGTAGCTCTTGCAGGCCATAGAATGCTGCTCACGGCTTAAATTCTACTTCTTCTTTTAAATTCTATTTTTTTCACCAGTTTTCCACATATAGCTCTGAGTGAAGGGCATGTAGCAGCCGCTTAGCCAGTGTGGGCGGGTCAAAGGGTGGCAGCGGGGTTGGGTTGCACATGCAACGCATCGCCTCTCACAACTTGAAGTTTGTAATGTTCTTGTCTTCCTTCTCTCTGAGCATTGTGTGGTCAATCTTTGAGGCTAATTTTCTTTTTGTAACATTTGTAAATACATGTGTGATGGAGCCTCTAACCACAGGGCTTTCTCCTGCATTCTGCAGGTAGAGGGACGATCGTCCATCATAGAAACATTCAAGCAGCTGCTGGCGGAGGAAGGCGCCGGGATCATAACCAAGGGGCTGTCTGCCCGCATCATCTCCTCCCTGCCCACGTCGGTGCTCCTGGTGGTCGGATACGAGACCCTGAAGAAGTTGAGCCTGCGCGCCGAGCTGATTGAGTCCAGACATTGGTGAAAATCCAAGAGAGGGACCAGGACTCCGCCTCTCAGCAGGCTCCAACCCCAGTACTGAAGCTGCTCTCCAAACACTTGCTGGGTCTGCGTTGGAGCAGGCTGTGCGTCGGTACATTTCAGAGTTGCTGCTCCAATACTTCACTGGAAATCTTTTCACAAAGAATCCCATTTTGAGTGATAAAAGCAGTTCTGCATGTTCAGGAGGTCACAGCAGCACGGTGACAGTCCAGTCGCCGTTTAAGACTTTTCAGGTTTTTAAATGTTTTTTTTTTTTTTTTAATGAATTTAAATAGGAAATTGTTACTTTGCCTGTTTTAAGTGGTTCTGAGTCAAATTAGAAACAGTTCCATTTTTTAGATTATTAGCAGACAAAACTGCCTTTTTTGTCCTCAGAGACCCTCTGAAAGAGTGAGGAAGAGCGTAATATCTGACTGCATTCCTTTGAAAAGAGGTGTTGAAGATGTAAAAGAAATAATCCCTTCTCAGATTTTTAAAGGCTGAAATTTGGGCTGTTTTTTCTGGTATCACAAATGCACTGTCTAAATCGTGCACACCGCAAGGTTTTTTTAGTCTGTCAAGTCAGTTCTTTCTGATCTTACTGAGCTAAAACTGGCAAAACAAAGACCTCAAGGAAAAATAGAAGATTTACTGTAATAGGAAGTCAATGAAAAGATACAGATACTGCTTTTTTGGACTTGTATTAAGAAAATCAGATCTGTGACTGCAAGTTTTTGACTTATGATGCAGTTCAGGTCAGCAGTTCAATTTCCCTGATGCTTAGAGTGAAAGGTGGACCACAGGTCTGAGCCCACTGAGATGTCATTGAAGGCATCACTGCAGGCATTCTTATAACCACTTCAAAATGTCCTGCTGCTTCCAAATAATTTCAATCAGGCAGGCTTGACATTTCCTGACCTTTGGGCCCTTAGGAGTTTGAAGAGATCTATTTTTCCCAATAAATGTTCAGGAATTAAACAAGCAGATGCTTTATTTTGAGAATCATCATTTAAAAAGAACTCTGGTTAATAAATAAAAAAATAATATATATTTTTTAGGTAAAAAATGGCAAATATCTAATTTTTGAGCCAATTTTTTGTGGCACAATAATGGGGCACATTTTATTTACTGTCAAGCTGAATTATAATCAAATCTGCTGCCATGTGGAAATATTCAGTTAGAGGGCAAAGAAGAAAAAGACGACCTATTTCATACGTAGTACATTAAGCAAAATACTGCCTTCATGTTCAGACACCGACCAGCCTTTTTAATGAGCCCTCACTTTAGATTTTAACTTCATTTAAAAGGACAGTTGCCTTTAATGACATGGAGACAATAAAAAAACTGTGAAAAATGCCTTTTTAAGTATTTTAGAAATTTAAGAACCTTTGTACATTTAAAAAAAGAAATAAAGGGAAAACATGTAAAAATTGTAAGTTTGATCCTTTTTCTGAAATTGACTGAAGTACACATTTATGACACTAGGGGAAGCATATACCCACATATCACACAGCATTCTTCTGCTATTGGCCTGCCAGAATATTCTAGTTAAAAGAGTCAAAGTTTAACTGCTAAGCAGGAAATTCTAACATGAATGTCACAGAAAAGGCCTTCAAATAATAGAACAATTAAAACTTATTGGTGTATTTTACACCAGCTGCAACATTTTTCCATCATTTGACATTTTAACAATATATTTCTAACCAGATGATTTTTAATGTAAAATGGATGTGTACTTCTGATCCATGTAGTGCTTCCAATGTGTTTTATTCACATTAATTCAAGAAGTCATATGTACAAAAACAGAGCTTTTATTTTGACAGTATTGCAAAACAAACCCTCTCATTTACAAGCGGAGCCCCTTCCCTCCTGAAAACACTCCTGGATTAGAGCTGCTGGTGTCCGTCACATGGGACAGTCATAAATGTGGATAGCGCGGTCGTCACCAGCCGAGACGATCTTTGATCCGGTGCTGTTGTACTTCACGCACCACACCTGCAGAGACAGCAGCACAGAGAGCTGTAGACAACAGGTAAAAAAATTAAACCTGCTAGACTTGTGATTTTTCACAAAATGTTTTAGGCTACTTAAGAACACTTTAAAGACCCCCTCCAATGAAAACAATGTTCTTGGTGATTTTAGCATCTTCTTTAGCCAATTTACTGATAAAAATGAAGTATTTATTCATTCAAATTGTTGTCAATCAGGAGCAGATGAAAACAATGAATTTTGAAAATATGTTGGTGATTGTAATGGTAGAAAACACGCTAGGTGGGCTACAAGCTCCATGCTACCAATTCTCAGCAAGGAGGAGGGGAAGGGGGGCGGGGTTGCTCAATGTCAACGGTATCAACGCTCTACATCTCAGAGGAAATATTTTTTATGAACTAAATCCAGTCCAAACTTTGGGAAAAATGAGATCTGTGCTGTTTCAAATATTTAAATTGTATTCTAAATGAGCAAAAATTAATGCATCTTTAGAAACGAAGGATCTCCACAGGCGGGTTATAATCTTTACAGATATTTTTCTGCTTTAACATTAGCTCACGAGTTTGCAAAGACAGTAACATTTTTCTTTGAAAACACATTGAACACTTTAACCCACTGATGAGAGAAAACTGATGCTTAGAATGTAAGATGATTCATGCTTTTTTGAAATCCTTACTTCAGCTGTAGTATTCTATCATCACACTTGAAGATCTGGACAAGTGGACAGGTGAAAACTTAAGAAATATGTGAACATTCTTTTGTGCTTTTATTATGGAAAGCTACACAATTCCTTCTTTAAAGCACCACACAAATGAGCCCAAAATGTTTTGTCTAATCATGAATATAACTGTAAATCACTGAAAAATTACGGAATCATTTCGATTTATGATTCACACAAATGTCTAAAAAGATTTATTCACTTAACGCAGGAGCGTGAAGCAACAAAGCCACCTCTGATCTGGTCTCTGAGGAGCTTCTCCTCATCAGAGGCATCATCACACAGGTTACGTGACGAGTCAGCACTCGTGACCAACTTTCCCTTCATGCAGCGCTATGACTAAACCAAGCTTCACAGAAACAGATCCGCTACCTGATCCTGATGGTCAAAGAAGGTGTTGATGCAGGCTCTGGAGCTGGCGTCCCAAACCTTCACGCTCTTGTCAGATGAGCTGAGAGAAGCAGAGCAGAAAACACAATTTCATAGGAAAACTTGTCACCTTACTTAAACATTCTCATCTTAATTTTGAGACTAATTTCCATCATTGTGAAGGTTTGCTCCTCATCTTCAGCACGGCATGAAAAAAATCTCCTCCTCTAACCTGGAGACAAAGTGGGTGTCATCAGGAGAGAAGGCCACATTCAGGACCCAGGAACCATGTCCACTAAGCGTGCCGGCCAAGTTAGCGTGTTGTCTGCAAAAAAGTAAACCACATGCTAACGTTTTTATAGAAACACAAACACATATTCTTCTTATTTATTCCAAAAAACTTCTAATGTAAATGGAAAAACTCTACAGACACAAATAAGAGACTCACACGTCATAGATTTTGATGTAGCCGTCATCTGAGGCCGTGACCAATAGCTGAGAGTCCGGAGAGAAGGTCAGGGACCTGATGGGCATGGCGTGACCTGCAGACACAACCCATTCTCTGATAAGACACTATCCACTTCTAAAGGGAATTTCCTCTTTGTGGGATCAATAAAGTTTTATTCTGTTCTGTAAAGAAACTGCTTCTAGTTCCTTTTTTTTATTGGAAATACCTCTGTTTTATTAATCAAAGTTTCTTCTTTCCTCAGTTTATATAACTATTGAAGTAAAAAAATTTAACAGCCAACTAAAATTGGTTTTAAATTAAAATTTGATGAATAAACATTTAACTGTATTAAATTGTAAATATATGTTAATCAAAATGATTCCGTTTTTTGTTAGTGATTCCAAGCTCTATCTGTGATAAGACATTTTGAGCTCTTTTATGTGGTGCTTTATAGAAGGATTAGTGTAGCTTTGCAAAATAAAAGTGCAAAAGCTTGTTCAGATGTATAAAAATGTGTCTTCTATGCAATGTAATGTAAAGATTCTTAAAAATAAGTCTTTAAAGAGTCACTCCAATGAAAATTATGTTTTTGATATTTTCTAGAACAGTTTCTGCAGAGCACCAGGAGTTTATTAGAAATTCACCAGAGGAATATTGATGCTTCCATAAATCATGGGATCCTTTTACCCACCTTCCAGCGTGTGGAGCAGCTTTCCTGTGGCGATATCAAAGATGTTGATGATCCCATCAATAGCTCCACTAGCCAGATACTTTCCATCTGGGCTCTGAGGAGCAAAAACCCATTCAAACAGATTGAAATGAAACAGTAACATATTACACACTAGATAGGATGCTCTATTATAATAACGTCTTTCAGAATACAAATGTTCCAGGGACTCTTCCATGTCTGGGATGCAGGAAATCCATCGATTCTTACATAAGCTATGCTCAAAATGAACTTTCCTCGGGTGTCCAGGGAATGTTCCTTCTTGCCACTTTCCACACCAAAGATGTTGACTTTGCCGTGATGGCTGCCGGTGGCGATGTATTTAGAGTCTGGGGAAAAGGCAACCGTCCACGCGTCAACTAAACAGGAGAGGAAAACCACCAGGACAGCTGGATTAGTAGTCTACTCATTACATCCAATAGTGACAGATTCTTAAATTACAAGATTTTGTGAACCCTGTGAACAACATCATTGAACATTGGCAGCAATGCAGAAAATAATCCCAATAATGCATAATTTCCTTAAAGGACTGGAAAAAGCTTTTTCTGTTTTTTACAAAACAATTTCAGCAACAGTTTAATCAGATTATGATTTAAAAACAGAAATTAAGAGAAGCACAATTTATCGATGTTCTGTTTCACTTTTCCCACCTGGTCCCGCATCCATAGATTTGATCTGTTTTCCAGATTCCAGGTCCCAAAGACGGATGTGTGCGTCGAGGGAACTGGAGGCGGCGAGGGTACCATTGTGGCTTATGTCCACTGAGACCACGCCCAGTTGGTGCCCTTCAAGGGTCCACTGCAGCTCCAGTTTCTCATCTGACCTGAGGGAAGAGGAAGTGGAGAATTACTGAACGATGCGTCGGAAACTAAATACGTTTAAAAGAAATTAGAAGCTCCAAAATAAAATAAAAAATTAAAATACACATTTGTATTTGTATCTGATCACTGATTTGTCCTGACGTGGAGAAACAGACAGTTTCAAAGAGAAAAATCAAAAAGTAAAAAAAAGAACCAAGGGCTAAAGTGACAAATAAACTAAACGTATGTTTTACTACTGCTAAGGAGCTTGTATTGGTTTTTTTGCACATTTAAAAATGTGTATTGAATCTCAGATAATTAGAAATAATTTACCGGTCATACTTACTGTTCTTCTGAAGGTTGTAGTATTGTTCAATTTACTAATCATAATAAACTATTTTTAAGTATAAAAACCTTTTTAAAAAATAAAGAAAACCATTAACAAAACTTGATCAACTGAGTGTTTGGTTGTGGATTGAACCAAATTGCAGAAAGATAAAAAGAGCGACATGAGGAAGTATGGCAAATGCAGCAGGACACAGCACCGTTAAACAGAAGCATTTACCATTTCCAGACTTTCACCAAATCATCCAGCGAGCCTGTAACAATGGTTTCTGAACCGTCTGCCGCACTTCTACCCCACGCTGCTGTCCAGATGGCATCATCGTGAGCTGGAAACACACAGGATGTTTCAAAATAAAAAAATGCATTCATTCATGTAATATGAAAACTACGGCAAGACTATTAGAACTTAAAACCAACATTTATCTGTTTTTAATCTAAATTTAGAAAACATAACATTAATAAACCAATAAACTTGACAGAAACAAACTAAAACCTGCATTTGCATAAAAGGGAATCAGTTCACAGATTCACTTAAAATAACAGACTGCATTTGCAAAGATGTCTAAAAACGTGGAGAGCCTAAACGACAATGGTGATCAGACAGACAACTAAATAATATATATCTACAAAGCAGAATGTAAAGACGCAATCTGCGCCGCCACACATATGTAGGAGGAAAAGAGGCGCTCACCGTGCTCTTGTTTGAACAGAATGCTGTACTGGAGTCAAAACACAGGTTTAATGTTAGTGTTTGGTGATGGGATGGAGGCACATGATGCTTTTTCTCTTAAAAGCTTACTTGAGTGCTCATCGTTTTGGTCCAGCCAACAACGGAGCCAGTTGATTAACTTCAACCTGAAAACAGCATGACTTTGTTAGGGACGTGATATCAAAGGCTGAATGAAATAATATTAAATAATATGCAAACTTGAAGCGGACACGAGCATTCGATGAATCATTGAGCCTACCGCTAGCTAGCTTATATAAGCACACAGCAGGTTACAGCGGCAACAAACATGTTTTTAGATTACTTACCAGCTAGTACGGTTTTAAGCGAATGCGAAACAATATTATTTGAAAATTAAATGTATTTATTTTGCAGCAGCGTGCGTAACACTTTCTTTAAAACGACAAATGCACGCTAATATAAATGTGGATGTTTGGTGCTCTACATGTGAAACGCCATAACATTCAACGTCACTTCCACTTTTCAACTGCAATAAAACACACACAGCGATGCTCACTATCGCCGCCAGCGGCAGCAGAGGAGAATTACAACTGCGAGTAAAAATGTCATCAGGCAGTAAAACTTTCTGAACATGGCCCAACCTTTTTGTCCCATAAGAAAATTTAAGTTTTTTTTTCTAGAAAGAAACCTGGATTCAAGTCTTAAATATGTAAATGTTAAAGATTAAACAAGCTGACAATTAAAATTGCAGTTTTGACAGAGGATGCATTTTTGGTGACTGTATAATTATAAAAAAAAGTTTTCTCTGCGCAATCTGATGCATTCAGCCCATCCATCCATCCATCCATCCATCCATCCATCCATCTTGTATTTCTGCCTTGTCCTGTGCAAGCTCAATGGGCTATTTAATTCTCCATGTAAAATGTTGTTTCATTATATTATTGCATTTATAACATTTATATTATCAATATTTTAGCCGTATGATTAAATAGGTGAAAATCTATTAAAAAAAATATGAACCACTGGACAAAAGGATCACATAAACATAAAAAGCATAACCCTAGAGAGGATTAAAAGAGATTTCCCGGATTATTTTACTACTCAAACCTTTAATCCAGATTATAAATTGATTAATTTATAATACTGGGAATACATGCATTTTTTTCTCAAATGAGCTTCTTAAGTAAAGAATAATAGTAAAATCACATTTTAAAAATTGGTCAAAAAATTTGTTTTTATTGAAAATGTAGAGGCTAAACGCTGTCAGATAAAAAAAAAGTCCATTCATGTTTTTGAGCTGAAGTGGAGCGTGCATATATGTCAGAGAGCACACACACATGTGTACCATGCAGCTATTTTTAATGCCAGTTAACATTTTTTCACTGATGTAATTTGATGAGCCATGGTTGTTGCATTAACTGAGCTGCTTTGAAGATGTCTGATGTCATGGCCACTGACACGGAAACAAGGCAAACTAATTTCATGTCTGCATATCTGAGGCAGTTTTGAGGCAAAATACCTCAATTTTTTCCTCAGCTATTATGAAAAAAAAAGATTGTCATAGCAACAACTCTCAAATTTGCTCTGTCATCCAGATGCAGTATAACTCATCTACATAGGGAAGCAAACACCTTCTGTTGGATAGTTCTTTTTTTTTTTTCCATTTAGCTCCTTAAATTCTCCATTGTGCCTCCTTATAGGATTTTTGTCTGGTACACTGTGTCAGCAAAAATAAAAGTGACTAATCCGAAAACTTTAAAACTTTTAAATCCCTCCTTCAAAAATATGTTTTGATCTATAAAAAGTGTGAAATTCAGATGAGCGCTGAAGATCTGTACAGTCTGCCTGCAACTGTGAGAAGTGTTTGAAGTCTGTGTTATATTACTGTCATCTGAGGGTGTTTAATCACTTAATGAAAAAGCTTCTTCAAAGCTCAGCAGTGTCCAAAATGTCATTATCATCCACGTTGCATAACCCTAGACGTTTCAATACATCTGCATTAAGTCTAAAGAATGAAAATGGAACAGCTTATGTAAAGAGTTCAACGATATTGCTAACGCATACCTTTCATCAGAGGACAGAATATTAAATAATTTTACTGTCATACAGGATCTTGGATTCACGAGGAGAGTGATCTGCAGCCAGGTGCTGCTAATCAGTAGCTCTTAATGAATTAATCATCAGCAGGTGTGCAGTCCTCTGATCAAAGCGGCACCTGACAGGTTACTGCTTAGATGTGTGAACGTCAGAAGTAAAAGAAATGATCATGGAAGAGCAATGGGAGTACATTGTTCTCATTTGGAAACATATTTACATAATTAAAAAAAAAAAAAATTTACACCTGAGGTGTCAAGATGCCGCACAAAAAGAAGGAAACATCTAATCAAGCAACTGTTCAATTCAAGTCAATTTTATTTATGTAGCCCAATATCATAATACACTTGTCTCAATGGACTTCACACCAGTATTTATACAAAAGAAAGTAAAATCAGTCATAAAATATAAATAATAGCTGGTTGCTTGACAAACTAAACAGACTAAGCTAAACTGGCGTCCCTGCCCTTATACCCACCTTCTTGGTGAGGAAAAACTCATAAAAAAAATTATTTTGGGAAAAAAAAGAAGAAGAAATCTCAGAGATGCCCACATGAAGGAGGGATCCTCTCCCAGGATGGTCAGGCAATGTGCTAGAACTGTTAAAGAAGAATTAGGTTATCTAACTCTACAACTACATGTTTGAATAAACAACTACATGTATGAATAGTGTTGCCGATGGGCTTCATCCAGATGAAACTGGGGGAAGCTGGGGGTGCGAGACAAGCCAGAGGCGAGGTCCACAGCCAAAGACGGGAGCACAGACGATACAACTGGAATTTCTCCTGCGGAAGGGAGTGGGAAGAGGGACAACATATGAATAGTACTGCACCAAACAGAGCAATGATGAACTAAATAAAATATATTACTGGATAAATGATAAAGAATATAGAGAAGTAATAGAGGACAGAACCCCCAGTGCACCATACTTTCCCCAGCTTTTAACTTCTAGTAGCTTGCTAGCAACTAATTGGCATTGAAATTTAAGGCAAACAAGTTAATGGTAAGTTGCATGTAATATGGCACAAATAGCGGATGGTGATAGTAATAACAATAATAAAGAATCTGCAGTTTTAACATGTCAACATTAACATAAAGATATGATTAAGCTAATCTAAACCCGCACAAACCCACTAAACTGGGGGAATAGGCCGGCACGTCTGCTTAGCTTTTTACTAAGCGATTAAGGGAACTGTTGTCCAACTTCCCTCACTTCTCTTTAACCCCTGAAAGACTACCTAGTGTGAGCTATCCAGTGCTCTGGATTTTAATGCAATTTGGGTGCATGCTCACTACTTCCTTTTTTGAAACAGCAAATATTGTGTCACCCATTTATATATGAATATGAGCATTTTGGGAAGAACATTTAAGAATTTAGAGATTTCTGGTGATGAAAACAGAGATGATTTATTTAAAAATATTACGTTTTTTTAAAAATAACACATTGTTCAAATGCAATGCATTGTGGTCTTTATTCGCTAATCTAGTGAACATTGATGTACACTGGTTTTTGGGAGAGACTTCTGGAAAGTTTCCAGAGCACCAGGTTTTGGAATTTGGCATTTTTATCACACATTCTTGAGTGCACATTTAGCCCAGACTGGACACCACAGTATTGTTCACACTGGACAAGTAGGAAGGGACTTCTTCTTTTTCTTTTTCTACTGTTTACTGTCCGCCACCTACAGCTGGACACAAATCTCGTGAATCTTACTCCATGTTTTTTCTTTAACAGCTCTATTCCGATATTTGATATTTGAAAGACTTAATGTCTTATAATTTTGGCTAGGCAGAAACTGCAATTAATAATTTATCCTCCATGATCAATTGTACTGTCTGTGAATTAAAATCAATGTTATCCAAACGTCACTATCAAATCCAAGTCTCTGATTGGTCAAAGTTCAACCTGTTTTACCTTTCAACCCGTGTTCAATTGCTCTAAGAGTTTTGTACGTAGAGCCTGAAAACAGTCATAGAAACTTGTGTAGCCACACGTGAACACGAGTTTAGAACGTGGAAGCCTGAAACATAGACTTTTCATTGAAAGTTGCTGCTTGAACGCATGTTGCCGAGGGCGGTGTTAGCATACATAGCTTTAGAGTCTAAATCTTTCCAAACAATCCACATTGCTATACTCCAGTCGCAACCAGATGAGTCCAATTAGCCTTAGTTGTAAAATAGCGGGCTGTGAGTGGCCTGTCGATCACATCCAAGGGCAAGGAAGCTGAAGAAAGTTGTGGTTAGCACGCTTGCCTTACAGGAAAAAAGTCCCTGGTTAAAATCCTGGCTGGGTGGAGTTTGCATGTTCTCCCTGTGCATGCGGCACAGGGAGAACATAGGTTAAGCAGTGACTCTAATCATCTCATCTCATAGGTGCCACAGACCATGAACATCTGAGGTTTTCTTTAGAGATGAATGTGAATCCAGGCAGAGATGGACTAAAAGTGGGTCATCTGACAAGACTACAAACCTTTAGCTGAAAGACTGTGAAGCAATACGTTGTTTCAGGGAACATTTGTACAAGGATAGTTTTTTTTCTTCTTTTCAGTTCTAAAACTGGTACGCCTTCAATTTATTTGGTTTCACACTGAACGGCATCTGGTTTAAAACCAGCGTTGCACCAAAAACACTGAACTGAAAGTGACATTGATGTGCACTGGTTTTTGGTAGAGACTTCTGAAAAGTTTCCAAAAAACACTGAACTGAAACTGAAAAGAATAAAGAACAAAACCTGCTAGTTCCTCAAGTCCTTTGAAAGTTTTGAGTTCCTACAGCTATTTAGTACGCGTTTATTGAGTTTTTCCTTTTTTATTTTTCCTTTTTCTTGATTCAATCTTCTTTATTTATGCCACAGAATGCTCACTGATTACATCTTTAGATCATAATAAGCAATAATAATAATAATAGTCAGGTAATTTCTGAGGTTTGGTGCATATTTGCATCAAGGGGTTAAAGGTTTAATTAATTTATTTGATTCTGCTCTGAAAACAAAATTTTTTTTATTTGCATTCAACATATAACAAAGCGACCTTGAACATTAGACTTCCAAACGCTTCTTTAAAGTGTGCATTTAAATGTTTTTGTCTCCTGGGGACACTGAGCTCTCAGAGGGAGGGACCTCCTCTGCCTCCTATCAAAGCTATAAAGGAGCTCCAGTGCAGCCAGCTCACTGTGACGTGCTGATGAGCGGGCGGCAGGGTGTGTGTTTGTGTTGAGAAAACAACTCAAGACTTGCTTGGGTGCAAGCAGGAGGCTGATCCCAGAGCAGAGGAGGAGGCGGGAGCAGAGAGAAGAAGCAGGAGGGTGAGGAAGAGTCAGAGAGACGCACATCAGAGCGTGGAACAGGTTCCCTCTGCAGCCCCTCCAGCCTCAGCAGACATGCCTAACTTTGCTGGCAACTGGAAGATGCGGAAGAGTGAGAATTTTGATGAACTTCTCAAAGCCCTGGGTAAGCACTCTCCAGCTTGTTTTTCTGCGTGACACATCCATCATGCGCTCTCAGGATAAAGCCTGTCTTGTGCTTCATCGTGCCATCACTCCCCACAACATCATGTTGTTCCAGAGGAGCTCCCTGGGAACAGGAGGCAGGAGATGCTGCTGGGGGTTGGGGGCTCGGCGTTACAGGAGACATAAAACTATGGATGCTGAATTCCAGCCTAAAACAGGAGTGCTTTTGTTTTACAAAAGGAGGAGGGGACGGGGGGCACAGTGTTATTGAGCATTTTAAATAGGCCATGCATTAATTCTTTTGCCCCTCTTCTTCTTCCTTACTGATGCTTTAGATTGAGATTGGTTTAACTGGGTCATTCAATTGTGCTACAGCGTTTCGTCACGGCGATGGTGAGACACTGGGGCTCTGCAGAATGCTCTGAGTAGAACGTGTTCAGAGAGGTCCTGCTGTGAAGCTCTCCTGGAGCCCAACATCGGCTCTTTCAGCCATGAAATGCCAAAAAAAAAGTTCTTGAAAGCAGCAAGCACTTTTTATTGATTTAAAAAAACATGGAACAATTAAAAAACGATCCATTTACTGACCTATGAGAGGCTCTCCAGCCCTTTATCTGTTTGGGTTTTGAGGTCCTTGAGGTAACAGCTCCTCTGACACAGATAATTGGGTTCAGAGCCTCGCCCATCAGCACATCTGCTCCAACAGATCACCTGTTAGCGCTTATGTAAAGAGCAGCCAGAGGCTGACAGAGCAACCAATTTGGATTCGGGTGCTGCAGAGCCGCCGCGTTCCATCAACGTCTTTCTAATGATCTGTTGAGTTGGAGGTTCAGCTGCAGATCCAGACTGCAGACAACAGAGAGCAGATGTATATGTGAGTGTATGTGTGTGTGTGTGTTTGTGTGTGTGCACAATTCACTGGGACTGCTTCTCAAACTCTGACAGCTGATCTTGCAAGGATTGCATGGGTTGTTGCAAGTTCCAGTGCTGCACAGTGAGAACACTGCAAAAAGAAGTAGCCTAAAAATAGGAAAAGAAGGGTAATATTAAGAAGAAAATTAACAGAAAGTAGTAAAAGGATCTGTCAACAATGCAGCAGATCAGTTTTTCTTAAGAAGAAGTCTGATGATAAGGTGTCACAATTTAAAAATGAGTTCCAAACAAGCATTCAAAAAAGAGAAAGTGAGCAGAAAGAATTACTAAAAGTCCCACTCTGATCATCTTTTCATTTTGATGATGTTGTTTTTGGCCAATATCATAAAACCTGTGTAATTTTCTTGAACATAGTTTCTGCTAATACTAATAAATTTCCTCATGTACGTCCTCCATCATGAGAAAAATGCTGCAAGAACATTTCAGAAACACTGAAAACATTAGTCTCATCTGAGTCTCATCTGAGAATTGAATGTTATACAGCCTAAAAATATAGTTAATAATAAAATTGTATCTTTTGAGTTTTAGATTCCTAATTGTAGTTTCTTTTTTTCTGTGATAAAAACTAGTGTAATAAGTGGAAATGACTCAAACTGTGAACAAAATGAGAACATGGTCTTATTATAAAAAACAGTGCAATTGGAGTTTTTTGTCATAAATCAAGTTTTTCTTTTGTCAAGAGTATGGAACAAAAGAATTACGACTAGCTTTTTCTAGGTCTTAATTGAGACAAAAAAATGTCATGTTTATGAGAAAGTTTGAAAAGGTTTAGGGCAAAGATCAGTTAAAACAACTTAGTAAAATATCTTCTGATTAAAAGAAGGTTTTGAAATCTTTGCAAGTATGAAATAGTTTGCAGTGTAGCTGAAAATGAGTGTCACATTATGCACTTTTGCTGACCCAGATACTCTCTGGGACCCTCCGGAGAGGTTGTTCATCCTGCATTTATTAGGTGCATCGAATTGTCATGGTTTTCTCGGATGTTAGGGCAGACTTTCATGGTTCCGTGAAGTCCATGTATAATTAATGCTGTGAAAACACATAGCGTGACCTCCCGGATCAAGGGTGGGGTCCAAAGAGCTGTCACAGTAATACTTTTTTAATTCCTGGGTGTTAACCAGACTAGACCTCTGCGGATTTGGGGTGAATTCATTTACCCAAAACTCATTAAGGACGTTTAAAAAAAAAAGGAAAAAAATTGGCGCAGTCAATCTGTATCAGTCGAGCTGGTAGGAGAGGGCATGAAAATCAAAGATCCAGGATTTGGCATGACGTGAGGCCAGATGCCCTTGTAGAGTCAAAGCAAGCGTGCCTGACAGTTGTCATAAAGCCCGGGTTGTGCCTTTGACAGGATTGCTGCTCCTGCAGCCATCAGACAAAGAAGAGAGGCAGCACTAACTCACTCTGACATCCTCCAGAGTTTGGATCTTTTCCCTTCGGACACGGCAGAGATTTCCTGAATGACTTCAGAGCTGAAACTACACCGTCCGTTTTGATAAATAGTTGGGGTTTTTTGTCGGAGAGAAACAGATTTCGAGCAGTCATGGTGAAAAAATCAGTGTGGTGGAGCAAAAACATCACTGCAAACATCAGCCCCTCTAGAAACAAGTTAAAACTTGAAACATTTTCTTAAAAAAACACAAAATAAATCTCCTCATGGGGTTTTTACTTTCTTTAGATTCAGTTTTTGCAGAGTGAGGAAACATGCAGCCTGCAGAAACATGCCATATCAGAGGTCTTGTGGTGTTGGAGGATGGAGTGAGAGTCGAAAAGATGTGAACATCTGCGAAGGGGAGTGGTCACAAGAGGCTTTATGTTTTCTAATGCAAGTCTTTGCACCAAAACTACAACAAAACTACTACAATTGAATCCCTACAAAGGAGGTCTCTTTTTACTCCCTTCTCTATTTTAGTTTTTTCTTGTATCTAGTAAAAAAAAAAAAAAAAAACAGGCATCACCCAAAAGCAATCATACTCCAAAAAATATTCAACCCCTACAATTCTACTTTATGTATTTTTATGTAAAAATCTCATGTTATAATAATGACTTGACACCCCCACCCCCACCCCCACCCCCCTACCTGACACACTGGGTTGTGTGTGTTCAGGCGTGAACGCCATGCTGAGGAAGGTAGCCGTGGCTGCAGCCTCCAACCCTCAGGTGGAGATCCGTCAGGATGGAGATCAGTTCTACATCAAAACGTCCACCAGCGTGCGCACCACTGAGATCAACTTTCACATCGGGGAGGAGTTTAATGAGGAGACGGTGGACGGGCGGAAATGCAAGGTAAAGCCCTCTCCGCGCTCCATCATCAGGCTTTTATTGTTTTTATGAGTTCATGAAGAAACATTTCGAGTCTTTTCTTTTGTGAACACAGTTGGTTCAGTCTAACATCTGATAACTGAGCTAAAGAGATGAAGGTTTGGGGCAAATTTGAGGTTTTAAAAGTCAGAGATGAGGCCTTTTGAAACCTGCTCTATGAAGCGATTATTTTTCCTTTGTGAGGACAAAAGAAATATTCTCCTCTCACTTGGTATCATCTCCACGTCTGAGCAGGCATTAGGGGCAGTTCAAGCTGGATGAGAGCTCCTCTCTGAAGCTGTTGGTGAAGGGGAGAGGGGCGGCCTCTGATCCCTGCAGGCTTTAATTCAATAGCACACTCACGGGATACTTTAATGCCAATAATCCTGTACTGGAGTTAAAAAATACATATTAAAGAAGATTCCAATTTTGAGGATATTTGAAATGAGCAAGTGATGATAAATAAGAAACATAATTTCTGTAGTCTGGTGCATTAAGTAAAGCTTGACAGAATGGGCATTTTGTGTTACAGACAACACAGTTTCCTGGAAAAGTCTGATAAGACTCTGGGACAGTTGTCTCATCAGTGGAATGGGGTTACTTCACTTTCCCAGAACCTTGAAAAAGCATTTAAAAAAATTGATAAGTAACCATCCTGCTATTTTTATTTATATGTTTAAAAAAATAACAATGTGTGATTTTATGTTCCAGAACATTAAAATACTTTTAAAATGTTTTTTTTTTGGTTTATTTCAAGCAATTAAAACAGAAAATAGACTAAATAAGACAAACAAATAAGATGATCATGACTTGATTGGAGAAAACATAAAAAATTAAAAGCAAAAGAAGATGCATACTGAAACATTTACATTCATGTACACATGTAAATGATGCCATTATAATTACTCTTAATCTTATATTGACATTTTTGTACTTAAACATACAATACACTAAACATTGAATCCATTACATTTGAAGTTTGTTAAAAAAAACAGTTTAATTATTTGCTTGTAAAGAAGTGGGAGGAGCAAACTTATTTAATCCTAACCCTTTAGTGCTTTATTCAACTATTTTACTTATTTTCTTACATGGTTCTGGTAATCTGGTTCCTAACTTTACCAGTCCAAATGCTGATCATTTATCAAACCCATGAGTATTTTTTAATATAAAATAACAAAGATGAAGTATTTATCAATTGTTATCACAGGCCAAGTACCAAAATGGAGTGCTTGCAACAAAATGATTACGATCAGTAAAGACTATTCCATCCATTATCATTTGTTTGGATGAACAAATGGCTTTGGAGGCATTTACATAGTCATTCTGCGTCTACTCTACAGTGCTGGAAACACTGCGATGTCACAGACAGGAAGAAACTTCTCTAATGAGGACTTTCAGAATAAAATGTCAAGTGGCCAGGCTCTTCCACAGCAAAGCAGTCCTTCATCCCCCATGATCCTGCAGAGAAATAGTGAATCAGCATCTGATGAAGCTTGAGAAGTTTTTCTGGTTATCTCTGAATGAAAATGGTTACATGTTGACTTTTCTGCTGTCTGTTATGCAGGCGGCGACTTCCTCTGTAGCTTCATGTGAAAGAAACGTCACCAGTTTTACTGAAACTGTAATGGTATAAAGTAACCTGTACTACTATAAACAATCATTTCCAGGTTTCTAAATTTGTTTCATTCCTAAAACTTTAGCAGTGAAACAAATGAAGTCCGTTCAGCACCTGAAGTGTGCTAGCTCCTCATCGTCACAGACAAAATGAGACCATGCTATACTTTAACTCTTATGAACAACAATGAATCATTAAGTCTGTACTTTTACCTGCAGCACATTTCTATTTTATCTAACAAAGAACATTTTTGTAAAAACCCTTGATTCTCATTATTGTGTCCCTTAAGTATCAAACTGATCATTGTGACAAAAGAATATTCAACATACGCATAAAACTTAAAATGTGAGATTATTTTTTACTCAGTCATGTCACACCAGTCACCCCAGATTCTTTAACTACTATGTGAAGCGAACCTAAAAAATAATACTATATTTATGCCAGTGTTTTTAAGTTTAAACAGTACTTTAGATGTTCTGCAGCTCTTTAACAACTCTCACCCAGTCAGATGACCATCAGGGCTTCAAACTGTCATTTTGAAAATTTCTTTAAAAAATATCTCTCAACTAAATATAAAAAAGACAGTCATCTAAAGAATTATGCAAGTCGTCCTAAAAAAGTAGAAGGTGAAAGAATTACTCAGTAAAAGTTGGAACTGATCCGTAGTTAAAAACATCAGTAATAAGCCCGTCCCATGTTTCATTTGATTGATTGGTTTATTTCAAGCATAAATTGGACAGTACACAAAAATAATCATACAGAATTATCAAACTCTTTACTGAGACAATGAAATGCATTGATTGAGAGAAAATAAAAACAAACAAACAATGAAAAACAAACAAAGAAACACAACGCACCCTTAACATTTGTGAAGTATTTTGATTAAGAACTGAAGTCTAGTAGAGCGTGACTGATTCCTTGAGAAGGAGTGGGAAGAAGCAAATTTATATAATACCACCCCTACATTTCATAGTCTTGCATCGTTTTCATAATCCGTTTCTGATCAGATCTAGTGCAGATTTTTCATGTAACAAAACCGAGGCAAACAAAACTACTAACTGATGATCATTAGAAAATACAATTTTATACTACTCCTACACATTGGAAATCAAGTTTTCAAGTATCAAAAAATTTGATTATCATCTGAAAGAAATTGTAACTTTTTTTTTCCCGTAATCATTATTGATTCACATATTAGGTAACTAATACGTAATAAACATTAATTACCAATAGAACACATCATTACATTAATCTAGTCATCATTGGTACACATTTCAGCTCAAGTAAAGAAAATCAGTAATTATTCAATAGATTGTAATTACGTTTCAAGTAACTTTTCAGTGACATTGGTTGTGATTTAAAAAAATTGTTTTTAATTATTTCAGCACATTCAAGTTCACACGTCCATATATTTGAAATTATTTAAACACCAGTTGATCTTTAACTCTTCTTATCTTGCAATTGTGAGATTAAAGTTTCTTTATACATTTTTCTTAAATATTTGGATGTTTGTACATTTGACCACGGGTTTTCTCGTGCTTTCTTCACAGAATTAAAAAAAAATGTATTACTGTTAAATAGATTTGAAGAATAACAACATAATCTTGACTAATATGAGCACTTTTCTTTACAGAAATAAACAAACATGCTCGTTAAAATGTGTTTTAAAACTGATTGTTACCTGTCAGTTCAAGGACCACGCCCCTGTTTGTGAACAAATGGTTTCTCTTGTGCAAATTTATGGAGAACGAATGGAAACTTTGCACTCAGGCGGGACTCTCACTTTAAACTATGAGCTTTGTGGATATGGAAGAACAGACAATGGTAAATGGTGTATCTTTATCCCATGCTTTACTACCTTCTTAGAAGGTCCAAAGTGCTTTACAGTCACAGTCCCATTCACCTAGTCATTCACATTCATGCACTCTGCTGCCTTACACTGGTGCCAACCTACTGTAAAGCCACCAGGAACAATGTGGGGTTCAATGCCCATGATCACTTCAACACATGGGGGGAACCGAACCTGCAATCTTTCAATCAGAGGTTCACCACTCTACCACTGCACCACAGCCACCCCACCAGAATAAACACATTAACTTCAGAGGCCTGTGATCATGAAAGACTCAGTCTTTACATTAAACCTTATTCTTTCAAATAATTTATTATGACCAGTCTGCTTCTTTTTTGCCTCTTCAATCTCAGTTTAAATGACCTTCACAGAGAAACAGGAATATTGTTGATCTCATCTTGAATTAATCCAGATTAAAGAAGAGCTTCATCTATGTTATTATCAAGGGGTAAGCCTTTGACTTCCGGGTTGAAGCTCTTTTGAAAAAGAAAGGTTCAGGTCAGGTGTTAACCAAGCCAGGCTGCACTTTAGCATTTCAGTAGAAATTACCCATAGGAGTAAGGCTGGTGAATTTTTATCATTTTGTACAATGCTGTTTATTAAAGTTTCCATTTTTTAAACACATTTGAAAGGAAAACCTTTTTTTCTTCCTTTCCATATTTCCAGTTGGTTATAAAAAAAAACTCTTGTTGTCTCAATGGAAAAGTAATATTAATAGCAATATTAATGAAAACTGTAACCATTTTAAGTTTACATTTGAGTTCTACATTTTACTTAAAAAGGGGTGTGGTCTTTTGATTGATGGATGACTTTTAAATCCTGAGTTTCAAATCTCTCAAGTTTACGTTTGCCAAATAACAAAAATGTTTGACAAGATCAGGATTTAATAGATGAGCACCATAGAGCTCACTAAAATAAGCCAATTTAAAACATAAAGTGCCTATTTAAAATAAGACCATTGAGATAGCTATGGTTGTGATTTTGGGTTATATAAGTAAAATTGAACCAAATTGAATTAAAATTGCAACAACTAACAAAACTGACTTCAATTTGGCCACTAGGTCACATGACCACACTCCTGTTAACAGTCTGGGGTTGTAATTCCTCTTTCACTCAATTCTGCTCTGAGCAAGTCCTATGACAGCTCTATGATGATGCATCACAGCTAACGGGATGCATGCGGGGGGGGGGGGGGGGGGGGGGGGGGGGGGGTGTTATGAATTGTTCATTTAAACATGGTGGTGCAGTGGTTAGCGCTCTTGCCTCACAGTAAGAAGGTTCCCAGTTCAAGTCCTGGCTGGGGGACTTGAAACAGTGTCACCAATGGGGGACCTTTCTGTGTGGAGTTTGCATGTTCTCCCCGTGCATGTGTGGGTTTTCTCCGGGGACTCCGGCTTCCTCCCACCGTCCAAAAACATGCTTCATAGGTTAATTGGTCTCTCTAAATTGTCCCTAGGTGTGGATGTGAGTGTGCATGGGTGTGTGATTGTGGCCCCTGTGACAGACTGGCGACCTGCCCAGGGGTGTACCCTGCCTTCACCCATGAGTGGCCGGGTTAGGCTCCGGCAACCCCGTGACCCCGAAAGGGATAGAAAATGAATGAATCAAACAAACAAAAAATAACTAAAATATTTCAGAACAGAGCATGTGTTTTTGTTGGGAATCATGTATCAAACTGGAAGCTGACATTAATCTTGCCTGACCTTTGAGTGCTTGGTGGAATGCCAGGTTGAAAAAGGGGGGTTTGGCTGCATCTGAGGTCAGAGAGTTCACTCTCTGAGTGATCCTAAAAGAGTCACCAAAAAAAAAGGTGAAAAAAAAAAAGGTCCAGCTCACAGGCAGGATCCAACACTGTCTGTCAGTCCCAGAGGTGTCAGAGGAACACAGAGGCTTTAGTCTGGAGTGGAATTTATAAACTGGCAGTTATGGAGCTAATATGATGAAGCCACTTTACATGAGGAGGATGAATTTTCAAAACAGAACTTTATTCGTTTTGCCAGCTGAGGCTAAAATGCGTTATACGAGGGAGCTGCAGCATGTCACATTAGTTTCAATTCATGGATTCTACCTCCTCGAGGCAAAAGACCCAGACAAACCCATCTGGTTGCTATGGAGACAGACCTAGCTGTGATGTTTCACTGGGAGATGGGGGGAGGGTTGTTAGTTGCTGGTAATTTCGCCATTTCTGTTCTGTTCTGGTAATATTAGGTTGGGGGTGTGAACAGCTGTAAGCCAGTGGGACAGCGTGTAAGATAAGGGATGATGGGAAATGAGAGAAGGCTTACTCCGCAACAGTGGTCCTGCCCACAACTAAGAGGTGAATTTCTAAAGATCTACTGCCTCTCTGCAGAAATGATGTCCTTGAAAACAACACAAGTTTCTTGATTTTGGCTAAAACCTGCATAAGTATAATTAAAAGACCACTGAGAATGATTTTACAATGGCTCAAAAGATGATCGGAGTGGGCCTTTAACAAGCAAAGTTTAAACCCAGTTTGGATATATTAGAAGACATGGATCAGCGACTGTATTGTCCTCTTTAGTCAGACAGCATGATGATGCTTCAGCATCTTCTCTCCTCCCTGCAGAGCCTCGCCATCTGGGAGTCAGAGAACAAGATTCACTGTCAGCAGACCTTGGTGGATGGGGACGGCCCCAAGACCTACTGGACCCGGGAGCTGAAGGGGGATGAGCTCACACTGGTAAGCTCGCGGCCCTTCAGAGCTTCATGATGGATGAGTGCTCATACAATAGAATTATCCTTACCAGAAGCTTATCCCAGGGTTACCTCTCTGGAAGACTCTTTTGTTTTCTGGCTTGTTCAGAGACCAAAATCTTCCACCACAACCCAGGAGGGGTCTCTCCTGTACGCCTTAAATTATAGATCTTTATTCTTTCATCACTTTGAAGCCGACCAGGACGACGTCTGATCTTCCAGCAGCCATAGTGGTGATCTTCCTGAGAAATGGTTAAAGACAGGGAGTGTGTGAAGTCACCCTGGAGATCCGACCGTTGAGGAAACGAGAGAGCCTGTTTCCCAAGAAGCTGAGCTTTCATCCACCCCGCAGAGAGATGTCAAAGGAGAACAAGGGAAGCTGCTACCCTGACATGACTGTACCCCCCTGTCTTCTGGCATTTAGGCAGATTAATATGCGTTGGAGTCAGAGGGTCTTAAGCCCCTGGATCCATGAGCAGGGAAGCAGTTCTGGAAAACAAGGCAAATTCCTTCCCACGCCCTCCTCTGTTCTTCAAGTTTCACAGTGTGAAGGTCAAAATCCTAAAACAACAAACATAGAAGGATAGACTTTTGCAAGATCCTCGCAGGATGTTTGCCTAGCCTGATATGACAGGGCAGAGGCCAGAGGCGTGGGTAAGTGGAGGGCAAACTGCTTCAATCGATGCCCTTGACGTTTTCGTGCCGAGCTCCTCCGTGGTGAGACTGTCAAGCTGAGAGGTCAGAACACATTAGCTCCTCCGCCGTGCGGAGGTGATAAAAGCTGAATGCGGTGCCAGACCTGCCAGCAGATCGGGCCCTCCGGGGCAGCCGGCCGGTGTCAGCCGGCCGGCTGCCCCGGAGGGCCCGATCTGCAGAGCTACGGCTCAGGCTCTTTGTTTCCCAGCTTTTCTCACGTCACAAAGAGGGATTGCCATCCTGCAACACCACACCACCGTCTGACTGTTTCTGAACCACAAAAATAAAAAGGTTTGCCCCAAAATTAAAAACTAAATTCTTTCAGTTTAACGCAATACATTGCATGTTTACTGGATCCTAGATTGGTGCTAAAAAAATAAAAATGACAATTTCAGCATAAGGCACAACAAAGAGAGGACTTAGGGGAGGAACGATCACTGGAGCATGTGTGCAGATTCAGTTCAATTCTATTTTGTTTATATAGCCCAATATCACAACCATAGCCGTCTCAACGGGCTTACACTGGTATTTATGCAACGGACATGAAGTCAGTCATAAAACATAAACAATAGCTGGTTGCTAAACAAACTAAGCAGAAAAAGCTAAGCTGGCATCCCTGCCCTTAGACCCTCCTTCTCGGTGAAGAAAAACTCTTGGGGAAAAAAATAAAAGACCTCAGGGGTTCTTCTTTTTTGGTTGTAGCGTGAGCCTTAAATAATAAATCCTGGTCAAATAAAACTCCTAGGTTTTGAGGTAATTTTTACACCATCCAGGGAGCCTAACTGATCAGACAGAGCATCTCTCAAGTATTTGGGACCTAATACAATTACCTCAGTTTTTTCTGTCAAAAAATTGGACCAAAAGCTCATCCTGTCATTTAGAGAAAAACAGACAGACAAAGAAGCAAAGGTTTTGATTTGGATCATTTAGATTTGGATAGGATTACAAAATAATTATTGAATCTATGAGAATTTAAAAGAACCACAACAGAGAAATAAATTATGATTTTTTATTGCATTTTGGACTTTTTAGTTTACCTTTGCTTGTTGTCAAAATTTTACAAAACTAAATGTAAATAAAGTGCAATACAAAGTTAGGTAAGTGAGCCACTCTGAGATTAGAGGAAGAAAAAGTCCAGTTTGATAAACCAACTGTCTTAAACACTTTCAGTTTCTGCAGCAGAATGTTAAGACAGGAAAACAGAAGAAGTTTTAAAAGAACGTGTCTGAAAAGCTTTTAGTAGTGATAGATTTCGATTTTAGGAAATAATAACCTTTAACATGAAAAACAGAGGAAAAACTCAGCTTTAACATCACGCCAAGAAGGAAAACTATAAGCTGACAAATGACCTCAAAGTACATTTTTTAAATACCAATCCTGCTAAATATTTAAATAAATATTCAAAACAATTCCCAGAAAGCAGTTTTTGCTCAGTAATTATGAGAAACTGTTTGTACATTCATGTGGAAGTATTTAATGAGTCAAATTGAAAGTTCATGAAGACAAGCATCGTCTTTAGTGGTCCAAAGCTGGAGTTTAACAACAACAGTCAGTGACCTGACTGTTGGTGACGTGAGCATCCCTCAAAGATAGCTCATCTGACTCACATTTACGTGATAATTTAAAAGATTTGGGTTAAATATTGCAAATTTTGTACGTTTTTGTTCAAAAAGAATGAAGAAATATTTAACCGGAACAGCAAACCCGACTCTCTGAATTTGGGTTGTGAGCAAGTTCCCAAAAATTCTCCCAGACACTGAGGCAGGCGAGCCTGGGCCCGAGACAAGCCGTCATGGAGCCGGAGTCTGACTGCATGTGGCACTTTACGGTCTAAGTGGGGCACATTCCCACCCAATCTGCAGGATCTGTGTAGTTGATTTAGTCTGGAAACTCTTGTAGGGGAGAGCAGTGTGGACTTTGTATTGAGCTGCATGGCATGATTTCAGAAATAAACATAAAACCAGGAGATTCTGCAGGTTTCCCTTAGTTTTATTGTTTTCATCAATGCACATGGGAATTTCTCTTCACTGATTACCAGAAAACATCCAACCTGATTTAATTTAGTTGGAATTTGCTTTAACATGATGACCGAACCAGGAAACTACAATATCAGGCGTTCTTTTTCACCTAATCTGAAACGTTGTCATGGGAATTTGGGTAACACTTTGTGATAAGGGTCCCTTAATTAACGTTAATTAATTTATTATTAAGCATTAATTACCTAGAAAGAGAAGTGTTAACAAAGTTAAATAATAAACATTAGTTAACTGCTAACTAATGTATTAAACAACCCACTTAATCATGCAAATGAATGCATAAAGTGGCTAACACTTTATTTAATAGTTATATGTTAAATTATGCATTATTTAACATTAATAAAGGGACACTTATAAAATAATTCTGAAATGGCAAATTTTTGTTTGTTTTCAGATCTCTGAAATACAGAATTCTCTGTGTCTCCCCGCAGACCTTTGGTGCAGATGACGTGGTGTGCACGAGAATCTACGTGCGAGAGTGAAGCTCGACGGTCTCAAGCTGAACAAATCTCATTTGAATCCATCCTAACGACCTGCTAACATGTTTACCGAGCATCCTGTGTAATCGCTCAGCCTCACTCATATTTAGATTCCACATGCAGCTAGCTGAACCTGGTTATCTGTAGTGATCATCGTGTCTGTAGCAGTAGCAGGATACGTCCGTGTCCTTCCATGTATGCAACCCTGATGACAACTGTTTCTGTGAGATTTAGGTGTCCACACATCACACAAGTGTTCATAAACAGTAAAAAACAATAAAATTGGAACAAACTCTTCTGTGTATCTGCTTTTATTTGTCATTTCTATACAGAAAAGACAAATTCTGATGGTTATTCATTGTGTGTGGACTTTTTGATGTTATACACTCACCGGCCACTAAATGAGGTACACCTTGCTGGTACTGGGTTAGACCTCCTTTTTCCTTCAAAACTGTCTTAATCTGTGGTGTCATAGATTCAACAAGGTACTCAAAACATTTCTCAGAGTTTGGTCCATATTGACATCATAGTATAACACAGTTGCTGCAGATTTAACGGCTGCACACCCATGATGCCGATTCCCCGTTCCACCACATCCTAAAGGTGCTCTATTAGGTTGAGATCTGGCGACTGTGAAGGTCATTTGAGTCCAGTGAACTCATTGTCATTTTCAAGAAACCAGTCTGAGATGATTCCAGCTTTATGACACAACATCTTATCCTGCTGGAAGTAACCATCAGAAGATGGTACACTGTAGTCACGAAAGGATGAACATGATCAGCAATAGGTAGACTGTGGCGTTGTAACCATGTTTAATAGGTACTGATGAGCTGAAAGTGTGCCAAGAAAACAACCGTTGATACAAGGCAGGATGGATCCATGCTTTTTTGTTGTTGATGCCAAATTCTGACCCTACCATCCAAATGTTGCAGTGGAAATGGAGACTCATCAGACCAGATAATGTTTTTTAAATGTAGTCTCATGCAGCCTCAGTTTCCTGTTCTTAGCTGACAGGAGTGGTACTAGGTGTGGTCTTCTGCTGCTGCAGCCCATCTTGACCATGTCTACATGCTTAAATGCATTGAGTTACTGCAATGTCATTGGCTGATTAGAAATATGCACTAACAAAGTGGCCAGTTAGTGCATGTTTGCTTTTTTGTAGCTGCTCCACATATTTAGGTCATTTATTATGAAGCACATTGACTTCAAACATCTTTATGGTGAAAAAATCTGATCTTGAACTAAAGATTTCAGATTAAAATTAACTTTATTGTCCCTGATGGGAAATTATGCTGTGTCATTAGCATGATCCAAACTTTCCTTAAAACCCATTGAATGTAACTTAGTTAAAGTTTTCTTCTTTGTAGTTCATCATAATTCCACTAGGGGCAGTAGAAGGGCTTTTTGTGCTCATTGCAAAATGACTGCTTCCATCAAATCTCAAAAACACTTGGTGGGAAAAGTTTTGCTAATTTTTGCAGCGTTATGGTGAGAATTACTCTTCTGTTGTCATTCATTTTTGTAAATGACTACTTGCTGTATTAAAATACTGCACATTTTGTTGATAATTAATTATCTTTATTACAATTACACCATGTTAAAATGTGTGTATCAAATTTGAAACAGTGGGTACATAACATGCTTTATTCCTGAACACTTTGTCAATATTTTTGCAACTTCAACTAACATTATACTGAACAAAAATGTATCAAATCAACCTATAAGTCATAACTGATACTATCTACATCTCATTAAAAACATTATTGCAACATTTTTATTGGATTCAATTAAAGGGTTTCAAAAAAAATTAATTCTAAATAATTTTTTTTTTCAACTTTATGAACACTTGTAACATTAAGACCAACAAATTAAGCAGCAGTTTTCTTCTTTGTGCTTATAGTAAAAAAGGTTTAAGAAAAACATGGTATAGGCCTTTTAAAATAAATGTCTGCTCTCCTGATAAGAGAAAATGCATTTTCAGTTGGGATGTTTGTGTGCAGGAGACCAAACACAGGATCACTGAAACTCAATAAATAAACTTTAAGTAACAGAAAACTGCAACTTTGAAAAACTAAACCAGAAAAAGAAAAACCTCAAAAGGATCCAGCAAAATGCAACAGGATCCAGCAAAGAGAGACTCCATCCATCTAGTGGTCGGGGTGTGGATTTCCAGCAAGCTCACTCCTGATTGGTAGGAGTGGTTGCCATAGAAACTCCTACTCAGACAGACTTGGACCAATCACTGCTTTCTAACACCGTCTGGCTCCAACTCGGCCGTGTCTGTAGAGCAACAACATGTGGCTGAATTGACTGCATTAGGTTGGAGTCAGAAATAAGTCATTTTCTATGGGTGACGTCATACTCCCTCAGTCCAGTTAAGGATTTATCTCCAAAACATTAACACGAGCTGTTCCTCTCATTTAAACACAGATTCCTGTATGTTCCATGATGCTTTCAATTGACCATGAGTAATGATTTCCATAAAGATCTATTTGAAAACATCCCATGCAGAGCAGGAATGACCCCACAGAAGATGAGCTTTCTCTTCCAAATATCCTGCACAGAGACGTTAGTCATGTTGGCAAAACACTGATTTAAAGTTCAAACAGAAATCCGTTAGTGGAAGAGAATTCTGCGCTCATGTGAATCCCTTCCTGGGCTCGTCATTTGGAGGCATTCAAATAAGCAGATGCAGTGGCGTTAACATTTCTTCATCTATCTGACCTCTTTTGCTTTACTAGCCTTTCCATCTGTGCTGCCTGTTGTTTTGCAAATGACAGGAAGCAAACAAGAACAACTTAGGGTTGTTGGTTTAAAAATAACAATCTGAGATGGACCAACAAAAATGAATTGATGAGCATCCAATTTTAAAATGTGCTTAGAATATGCTGAATTATTTCTCTTTCAATTCTCTCTTACATGGAACCCTGAAAACGGGAGATTTGCAAGTTAGGTCAGCAGATAAGGGTTCAAATCCCTACTTTTGCCACATGCTAAAGTGCTTTTGAGCACAACCCTTAGTCTCGTTTGCTTATTGGCATTTGATTGCAGGACTGAATGCAGTTTGCAGAGAGCGTGCTGAATGCTTGACTGTTCCTTTCATGAGCCATTCAACTGTCGGCTGCTGTGCAGGAATTTTGGCCCACTCTTCTTTCAAATGCTGTTTCAGCTTATCCGGCATTCACTTGCCTGAAGCTCTCTCAAGTTCCTGTCTTAGCAATTCAATTAACTGAAGGTCTGAACTTTATAAACCTCTGATGTTGTACGTCAAGCCATTGAGGTGTTGATTGGGTTTGTTGTTTCTTTCTAGATCACTGTCGTGCAGACTGAGTAAGTCTGAGAATAAATAGAAAATTGGGCTCGATTTTTTTTTTGGTAGATTTCTCCAACAAGTAAACAACTTAAATCATGGGTTTCCAATTTTTGCAAACTACCTCTCACCTTTTTGGTTTGTTTTTTCAAGGCAATTTTATAAACTAATTAAGAAAAAATGATTTACCTGAACACTGCTTCCTAAACAGCAGAGATTTTTGTCAGTGGGCCAGGAATCTGCTGAAAAAAATCAACGACAGATCTGTGTAAATGTCATAAAACGAAGGAGCCAAATACAGTACTGAGAGGAATTGAGTATCTCTAATAAATGGACAAAAAACTTGACAAAACAACTAAAATGTGAAAGCAGAAATATTGGAGCAGAAAAAGGCTTTGAAGTATATCAATCCATTTATTATTTGGCATTTATAGAAGCAGAAGCAACCTGAGTGCTGAACACAAATTCACTAAACAATAAAATACAATGAGAGAAACAGTAAAAACAATAAAAGTAATACAACAAAATAGAAAAAAAATCTGATCGATAGATGATCTGACAAAGACACAGAAAACCATTCATCCCTTTTTTAAACACACTTTCCCACTATATATGGACACATCGATTAGAGATCTAAATCATGGCTATTTCAATGCTCACAGCTGTAGACAAGCTTTATGCATCTGATGGACATGATAGACACATTCATAGAGGTCTATTGCATATCACAGCTTAGATCTCTAGCAGATGACTTTCCCACAGCGAATTGCGTTGCGGTTCCTTCATGCCTTGCACGTTGTAAACATGCCTTGAAGTAGTTTCTTCCCACCAGACACGTCTGACATGTGATTGGTCAAACCATGTTTGTGAATGACATCACATCTATTGAACATAGAAGTCTTTTAGATGACTTCTCGACATTGATTGTAAGGTCTATTAGAAAACTAATATACATCTACTGTCTACTGGACATCTCAGACAACTCTGTTTTGTTACTCTATTAGATGTCTACCAATAGTGTTCTGTATAAGGACAAAGGTGGGGTTTAACACACTGACTGTATAACATAACTGGCCTGAGGGACCCCTACCCTCTTGCGTTGCGTAGTGTTTCTCATTAATTTGGCAGAAGAGTCCTTAGCAACGGTTGCATGCTTTGTTAGCTTATGTCGTTTCACAGTGTCATCACGCCGTGAAAGCTGAAACATCACAAAGGAAATATAAAATAATCATCAAAGAAGCATGGACACACAGAAGATATTGGTTGGTACAACATGGACATGAATTGAAATGTTCAATAAACTTCTTCAGTAGACATAGACAATGGAGCAAAGACATAGACAGTGGACGCAAAGGAGGAAGGGAATGGGAGAGATTTCTTTTGCATGTTTAGGGTGTAGAGTTTGCTCCAAGAAGCAGTAAGGTGCACAGCACAAGAGCATGGTCTGGGCTTGGCCCTGGCACCACGTGTTTCAGCCTCGGCGCTGTGGGACTACAGTCGTTTTGTTGGGGGTGAAAGTGGCGAGAAAGTGGCACAATTTCGAAAACAAAAGGGGCCAATCCGTCTTTGTCCTTCATGGCTGCCAGGGACTGAAAGGGCTCAGAACCACAAGGGCTCAAGCAGCAGCACGGCCACCGTTCCCATTCATCAATGCCAAGGCCACAGGACGGGACTGTGCCAAGCTCGCTTTTTGACCTGGTACCCCATGAAAGAATGAGTTTCCTCCTGAGTGCACTGCAATGCTCTGGGAAGCAACAGCCAGGGCGCGCGCCCGCTGCGATGTTAATTTAATGACTAGCTGCCGTTCAGATGGACGATCCAAACAGCTGAATAGGGGATTGTTGTTTCTTTGCTCTATTTGACGGGGGTGGGGGGGGCTCTGACGCTCCCTTCTGGGCCAAACAGTCTTATCAAAAACCCTGGCATGCAACGGCACTTTTAAAGAGAGACATTTTTCCTCTTTTGCACTCTCAGAGTACATGTGTTCATGCTCAGATTTCATTGTATTGTGTGAAAATTCTTTTTAATTCATTCTTTGCAAGAACTTTAGCTAATTAGTGCACTTGAAGCCTCCAGAAGGCCAATCTTCCTGTCTTTGTTTGGTTATGAGAATGTTCTCTCCAGTTGTTGGACTAACATGTGCAATTGGACCAACAGCTTCTCACATTGGAGTGGATTTTGGAACCCCAAAGTAGAAAGTCAAACAGGAAGCAGAGGCTTTGTCCAAATTCCCCCACTACTCACTACTTAGAGCACTGCCTGTCTTTTTAGGGGTTAGGGAGTATTGAGGGAATTTGGACACAACCAGAGTTTCACTTCCGGGTTTAGAAAACGTTAGTCAGCATTTGATTTATTTTGAACCTCCTGGCCACCGTATCTTCCCCCTCCGTCCTTCACATTCTTTACAAAATGTTGGCAGTGTATTTTCTTCAGGAACTTTGAGACTCTTCCAGAAACTTTTCACTGAAAAAAGTAGCTGGAGGTCCAACTAAAAACTTCATATGGAGGTGTTTGAGAGTTTAGGACTTTATGGTTAAAGTTCATTCCAGTCAGTGCAAGTAGAGGAGAGGAAATGTATTTCCTTTGCTCAACTGATTTGTTTGTTTTAAATACACAGCATTAAAAGCAATTAAAACATAAATAAACAAATACCTCACATTGTTGATAAGCTCTTCATAAATGGAACTACAAGTGTTAACATGCATTTGTGGATAAGTGTACGTTGCACCCATGAGGCTAAACTTGACAGTAGCTTCTCCCACATGCGACAGGAGCATCTTGTTTATGAACACATTTTTGGACAAACATTGAGCGTAGAATTTGATGCGCTTTGAAAGAGAGACATCGCAGACATCGTATTATTTTGTTGTTTGTCTGCTAGTTTTTGCAGCATTTTTGTTCATTTAAATGAATTTCAGGTTGTGTGTAATGCTTTAACTGAAGGATTTTTTTTTTTTTTTTTTCAAATATGCAGTTGTTGTCCAATTTGATGCAGGTTAAATCTTCTCATCCTCTAAAACAAAAAGTTCGATCTGGATATATGAATGAAAACATTTGCATCGTAGATACAAACCTTTAAGTTTTGTGGTGAAAACAGTCCAGCACATTAACCCACATTCACTGGATATGGACACCATGAGAGGATGAAAAATGTCAAGTTCAGCCAATCCCACAGCACACACACACATGTAAATGTGTGTGTGTGTGTGCGCGCTGTTGGGTTAGGGTTGTCACATTAAATTACCAAGTGAGCTTTTGTGCATCTGACATCAGCAGGGACTTTTATCTTGTGATATATTTAGTCATGCCTAAGTCTCAATAAATGGCGCTCTCAGGAGGGGACACAGATATTCAGAGCGCTCTGCCAGTGCTCTCTCTGCTCAGAGAAGCGACAGAACACCAGAGAAAGAAAGAGGACAGAAGGAGTAAACAGGAGGAGCAGGAATACACAACACTCCCATCAAACACTAATCTAAGGACAGAAAAGAACACAGTCAGGGGAAAAATAATCAGACTTTTAGGCCATGATCTGCTCAAGGTATTACTCTTTCTGGTCTAAAAAAACTGCAACTACCTTGGAGATCATTTTGTCTTTGACTTCTCAAATCAAACAGTGCATTTTGTGGGTGGAGACAAGTTTTTTGGGGCTGTTTGCATGCATTTATGCTGTGGTTGTTGAAGTCAGTAGTGGACAGACAATTTAGCTAAAAATTAAACAAATGTTTAGTAATTTCTATGGCAACTACTCTCACCAACGAGGAGTGAGCTTGGAAGGCCGCACCCCTACCACTACGGATCAATCCAACACTTTAATCACACACTTTGAAATATAGGGACTGAGGAAGACCTGTTTATTTCTCAAAAGAAGTCTATGCAATGTTAAGCTTCTTGGAATCAGCGGTAACTTCCTGTTTGGAACGCCAGGAGGAAGGGGTCAATCAGTCCAGTTCTCTTATACAGTCAATGGTAGTAACCTTATGTGAGTGTGACTTTAAATTGTTTAATTAATTTGTTAATAATTAATGTTGACCAAAGCATTTACTTTTCCAACACCATGGACCAAACCTGGCAGGAGTTCTGAGACCTCATGTTTTATAGCACTATCTTCTGAAGCTGTCTGCTTTAGGAAAGAAGTGGAGGCTCTGAGCCGCCTGGTGTGTGTGTGACACTGAGGAGTGCTGACAAAAGCTTGCATGCAACCTTATGCAACCTCTGCCTTCACATCACTCTCTGCAAAAAACGACAATTTCAAAGGTAAAAAAAGACAAGAGTGCTGCATTTATGAGCAAGTAAACAGCGTTACAAAACAGTAGTTAAAAATGTGCAGTTTTGTTTTCTTCTCCAGCTGAGCCGAGTAAACTCATCTTTCCAACGCTGGAGCTTGTGGAAGTTACATAAGAGTGCCAGACTTCTCTAATCCTTTTATAGAGAGGAGAGGAGCCTGCAGTGGGGGAGCTGGAGACAAATCATCCTATAAAAACCAGACATCTCAGCGGTGCATCTGCTGCTGCAGAAATACACAACAATCCTATCCTGTCATGACGAGAAGCGCCTGTGGATTCGCACAAAGTTGGGATTTAAATGTAAAATGTGCAGGAAAAGCAGGAAAATGTGGGATTTCTGTTAATCCTGTTTGTGCTTATTTTTCTGTTTCCTGTCCAGACTTTAAAATACTTTTTCAATCTGAACTTTTATGAAGGTTGGGCTCATGTGAGGCAATGCAAAAACTCAAGCAGGTGAAATAAGAAGGTTTTTGTCTTTTATTTATTTCAAACTTGTCCTGTCCAACAGCTGAGCAATCAGGTAAGAGCTGAAGGCCTCTTGTGTTGGACAGATTTTACCGTTACAGAAGGGTCTTGTGAATCTTCTGTTTGTATCAACCTCTTTTGTATTTGAGACTGGAAAAGAAGAAGAGAGTGGGATGAAAGAGACGGGGGATAAGGATATAAATGAAAAAGGAGGGAAAGAAGTGGGACCCGTGTAGATGTTAGTCAAAATTAGGCGGGCCTGTCCACACACACACACACACTCAAATATTACAAAAATACCTGTTGGCTCCAACAATCTTTACATACAAACATGTCAACGTGTACACAATACAACCACAGCTCACACGCACGTCTAAAGCATAAAAACACACATGTAAACCATTTCATTCTTGTCTCGTATACTATTTGTGCAGAGGTGAGCTGACACCTGTGCTCAGGTGAGGTTTATGTTCTGCTGAGGTGGATGATGGAATGTACAAAGAGGGAGAGTCTGGGCTGAGCCGACCAGGCTCACCCACTGTTGGAATTTTGGAGAGGCCCAGCGCCCAAGGGCAAGGACCAGAACCAGCACCGCAGGGACACGAACACCTCCAGGCTCAGATGGCACATGATCCCCGGCTCATGGTCTTGCCAGAGAACTCAGGGATCCCTCTCCTTCCATGGAGAGAGATCTGCCGGGTCCAGGAAGCCAGCACCCAAGGGACAAGGCCACCAATGCTGAGGGTCTGGTTCCCCCCACCAAGGACGGGGTAAGGGGACAGGAGATCAGAAGTCCCACCTTTCTTGCTCACAGTGATGTCCAAGCACCCTCTCACAGACAGGCCCTAATGACAACAGGTTAGACCTGGAAGCAGCAGGAACAGTCAGGCTAACTCAGAAGGGTGAGCTTCCAGGAGACTACAGGGAAAGACCTCCTCCTAGTTAGAGCTGAAGGTGTGGCTCTCCTTTACAACCTCCCATGATGATGAGTGGATTTAGGTACTGAAGGTTCATAAAGTTCACAATAAAACCATTCAACGGTTACTGAAAATAAAGTTTGTTTGCTGATGTCAAACTTTCTAAATTAACAACCTACAATTTTTGGAATCTGCAGTAAGACATTAAAAACACCAGAAGTTTGATATTTCACCATTATTGTATTTTCAAAAAGAGTTAGATTTAGTCAATAATCAAACATGGAAGTCCATTTTTATAGTTGTTTTTTTTCCTGAAGCATGATTGTATTTACAGGTTAGCATTGTCTCTATCCACCCGTAAACTTGTTTTGGTCTTGGCTTTTAAGGTGCTATAAATCCTATCAACACAAGTCCTTCAGAGTTAAGTTGAAGTGAAAAGGTGCTCTTGTTTGGATGGTGTGTCAGCTCCCCCTGCAGCAACTGAGTGGAATTACAATCTAATCGTTTGTTTTTAGCTTTTTCTTGTGTTTCTATAAACGATTCTTATTACTCCAAAGACATAATTATTAGTTGAATTATTGAACATACTATAAACAAAACATATTATAATTGAATTCTTTTCTTTAACAACACCAAACTGAAGCCTGTTTTTTTATTTAGTTCAGAACTAGACCCAAACCCTTGTCTGCACGGCAAAGCCTTCAAAACTTTATAAACGTGGGAAAAAAACCAAACATTTGTTTTAGAACTGAGGATTTGACAGCCACCTGTAAATAAAAAGACTAGACCCTCATTAGAGCGAAAAGGACACAAACAACCAAAAAATCTGAAGCCAGCAGTCAAGGATGTACAATCATACAGGGGAAAAAATAGTTCTGAAACAGGATGTTTGGGAGTACGTTCTCTTCTGTTTAGTGTGTTATTTAAATGCATTGGTACATGAAACCACCTTGTGGCTTCTTGAGGAACTGAGCCGCCTTTAGTTACTTTTATTTTTAAACGTGCTTCAATCTGGAAGCTGAAGGATTGCCAAAAAGGAATCCTAATCTTATGGGTTGATTAAATGAACCTAAGTGAACAAAATTTATTTTGACCTTCTACCCTATTTACCTGGTGTTAGTTTTGAGAACAAACACAAATAAAAGAAATAAGTTCCACACAGAGTCACTGAAAGCTACAAATGTCGTTTTATTTATTACTTTAAATAATGTCTAAATAAAGAGACTAAAGACATGCTTATGTGACTTCTTCCAATATCAAAAATATGGTGAGGATGGCAGCGGAAATCTACCTGGGGAGAAACGCGTGCATGACACGTGAGATCTGAACGGAGACCTTTAAGACCCACCGGCGCCTGGGAGTGGGGGGGGTGGGGGGTGGGCAGTGATTTTTAAACCAATCAGGTGTCACATTGAAAAGAGAAAAGAAAAAAACAACAAAAACCTAATAAAAACTCAGAGACTGGGACAAATTTGAATTTTTCTTGGATTTTTTTTCCTTTTACTACAGAAATTAAAAAGCAACAACAAATAAAGGGGATGGCGCGTGGGGGCGGGGGGCCAAAAAACAGCTATTTCATGATCAACTCCCTTTGGTAAAAACGGTAATAAGTGGTCTTGGATTTGTCCTTTTCATATACAGACTCACTTTAGCTGTTTGTTACTAAAGTCCACATAAGCTTGGAAAGTATTACTAGCACAACAACACAGATCTGTCATAAAAAGTCTGAGACTATTTACAGTGTATTTACAACATGAGTGAGTGCGTGTACAGTCCTTCCAGAAAGAGTCCGAGTGTGTGTTTGTGTGTGTAGCTGGTGTAATGGCAGAGGGCATGTTTTTTTTTTAAAAAGGTTGACTTCCAGGGCGGCAAGGATTGCGTGTTAATAGAACTATATAGAATATATATACAACACAACACACTGGAATCCATGTCAGTCAGTGTCTGACATTCACAAGCTGTACAACTTTACAGTCAAACAGTGTTTTGAGGCAGTTTTTTTTTGTTCTTTTCTGGTTTGTTTTTTTAAAATATACATTAGATGCAACAGTGCTTTTCTAAATAAACCCCCAAAATAGAGTTCAGGGCTCAGGCACAGTTTTTTATAATGCTGCCATGTGTTTTGAAAAAAAGAAAAGAAATGATCCTCCTGGCGACGATCAGTGATGGTGATTTGGCCGTAAACACAGAAATGTCAGAACCAGATCTCTCTGAGCTGCCTTCACAAAAACCTCTGATCTGGGCTTCCGAGACGACCCCCGCTTCCTCAATAAGTGCACTTGTCCGTCTTTATTGATTTCTGTGAATCCTGTCTCCCCAGGTCGATTCGGATGGAGCTCTGATGGTTTTGTGGTCAACGAAAGGCCGAACTGATGCCCGACAGAAGTGATGAAGTACAAAAAGCACCACTCCCTTTCTTCGCTTGAGCATGTGAACCGGCTCGAGGAAGTATGCCACGAGTGCTGGTGGGAGCTCAGGTCTGCCACTGGAACGTGAGCATTCCCTACATGTTGGCACCAGAAGCCCTGTAAAAACCTGGGCTCAGCTAAAAACGCTGGTCAATAAAAAAAAAAAAAAAAAATAATGAAAAGCAACACAAATGCAATCCTGCCGCCCTGGCTGCAACTTCACACGGCAGCTCGCTTGGTTGTGCTCCCATAATGGCCTTAAAAACACTTTAATAAGCCCTCAGATCTACCACTACTTCTGACCCAAGAAGTCCGTCTGCTTCCTGTGTTGCTCCCACTGCTTACGGAGCCTTGGGAAGCGTGCTGTATTTGACGCGATACTTGTTGATGTTCATGAAGTGGAGGAGCTCTGGGTGGCGGCTGGTTGTGCAGGGCAAGAGACCGTCGCGGCCTTCGCCCATCAGCCACTTGTTGGTGTCGGCGTTCATGTCCCGCGTGACATGCTCTTTGACCCATGCCTCCACCCACGCTTGGAAACGTTTGTGCAGCCGCGTGCTCACCCTCTCGTGCGACTGAGGAGAAACCAGAAGAGCGGTCATTCAGATGGTGTCACTCAAGCTGTCCACGCAGTTAGGGGTGCAACGGATCATGGCTGAACCATGATCCCAACGGATTATTAGCCACAGTTTGGAACACAGGTATACTGGGAATTACCAATTTGCCAAAGTAAAAATCAAATTAATTTTGAACAACTAACAAAGAATATTTATGAATTCACTGTGTTCTGAAGATGAAAACTTGAGGTGGTACATAAAAATAAATTAAAATCCTTTTTTTCCCATAAAAAATTGTTAAAACGCAATGCCATGTAGTCCATATTCGCCAATCTGGTGAGCATCGATGCGCGCTGGTTTTTTGTGGAGATTCTGGGAAATTTTCAGGGCACTGGATTTTACAATTGCAGATTTGGACACCCCAATGAAATGGTGAATGCCTGACGCAGCGCACTAAATAGATATTCAATTTGGACACAACCTTAACGTGGATTTTCACAAACATACCCAGAATTCATCACTGCATTTGGTCAACACATGACTTTTTTTTCACAAAACTTATAACACATAAGAATGTGAAATGCTAAAATTAAGAAATCTTATTTTTTTGGTCACAGTTGAAATGTGTGAACATCAGATATTGATCTCCTTACTTAAAGTATAAACAACAGAGACAACTGTTGTGCTGCTGCAGAAGAACTGCTCGTTTCTGATTTGTTAACCCTCACATGATGAGGAGAAAAAACTCACAGAAGAGCAGAGAGGAAGGAGAGGTTACCCTAACCCTCCCGTAGTGCACTTTTTGTCTAAGAGATCAGCTGCTACTCCCAAAAGTCAAAGAACATGAATAGCTGTCTATTTAATGTCAAATATTTGTCATCTAGATACCTGGTGAGCACGCATCAGTGCCGTGCGTCGATACATGTAGTCCTCAGACTTAAAGACGTAGACCATCTTGTAGGAGTTGAGTTTAAACATGCATTCCATCTTCTCCTTTTCGATGGATTTCTTGCCTCCCTCACAGGCTTCCTTATCCTGCTGCTCTCTGCCTTTTTGGTACTTCCTGATTCGCCGCAGGTTCCTGGTTCAGCGAGTGGAAAGAAACCCAAAAAAGATTCATATTTGATCAAAAAGAGTGAATTAAACTGATGTAAAAAGAAACAATATATATACATATATATATATAAACAAATGTGAAAGAGCTTACCTGGGAAGAAAAACTGGTTTCTGAGCGAGATGTTCCCTCAGCTCCGGAGTGGTGGAGTCTGGGTTTAAGTAGCGACCCACATAATCAGACCATCGCTGCAGAAACAAAACTAGAATGAAAACTGAGGAGCACAAATTCGCCCTCTAACAATCAATGTTTTAGTCATGCTTGTTTACAAATTAGCAGGCAATCACTAAAAAAACAAACAAAAAGAAAGGGTGCTGTGAGGTTCTCCCACCTCGACCTCTATGGGCTCGTCTGAGTTCTCCTCCTCTGTGTCCAGCAGCTCCACGGTGAGCTGCACCTGCCCTCTGGTTTTAGAAAACATCACCTAAAAAGAAGAAAAGGTAAGAATTCATTCACAAAGATGGAGCTTTGAGGGAGTTGAAGGTGGAAAAAAACATCTGTTTTCTTGGCTTCTGGGAACATGTTTGTGTTTCTGAAAACTTTGCCAACTTAAAAAGTCATTTTAATGAAAAAGCTTTCCAGAAAATGGGAAGCAAGTAAAGAAAAGCATAAATACATTTGTTCGCCATCAGGTTTCAGGAAGCAAGTAAAGTTGATTAAAGATCTTTTGAACCACTAACCTCAAATGTGCAATATTAGATTTAATTTGAGGTAGTTTTTAAAAGAATTGGTAAGAGGAAACTTTTGGATTTCCTTGGCAACGGGTGTTTTTTTTTGTTAACCACACCTAAATTCCTAATATGTTCATATCGTATGTCATATGAGCTTGTTCAGCTTGAGCCAGCGATTCATGTATTACATTTTAACAATATTCCAGTAGAAAATGTGCAAGCAACAGGGACACTGCACTTTCAAGAGCTAGCCATGCTAACACCGTTCAAAATCTACAACTTCTAATTCCAAAGTTTTCACCCAAGTAGCTGCCCAATTTTTCAAAGCCCCATGAGAGATTTTTTTTTCTTTTTTTACTGTTTCACCCACTGTGATGTCATCTTTTTTTGGAGGAAGAGGAGGGGGGATTGTCAATTATGCCCAAAATTCATTTTTTACTGGAACTAGATGTGTGCAACCGTTGGTAGTTTTTGAGTATGTGGAGGGGCAAACTTTTTGCCACGAAGCAGGAGCAGGACATCATGATATTAGAGGGTTGTGGTTTAGGACTGTGTTTCTCATTTGTTGGCTCTTCTGACCTTAAAGCAGTTTTCATCAGCCATGAGCTGCTCGGCTTTCCTCTGGTAGACCCCTTCTGCTGCGTTTCTGGTAGACATTGAGGACAGGGCGCCCCCAGCAGCACCGTTGGAACTCTCAGCCAGGTACAGGTCTGTCACCTGGACGCAGATCTCGTCACTGACAATGTGCTGGAGCTGCAGGAGGAAACAAAGTTAGCCTAGAAACGCACTAACTCGGACAAAGCCCTGGTGTGAAGTTTGGCGGGTACCTGCCGGACGATGCTCTGGATGAGCTTGTCCATGGTGAAGGCAATGTACCCGTGGATGGTGAACATCTCCCTCAGCGAGTCCTCATACTGAGAAGCCTCCATATTTCCATCCAGAAGGTTCTTCACCATTTCCAAGAATGCTGAGTAGTAATCTTCCACTTCAATATCCACTGTGAAGATTCAAAACATGAGTGGATATTTTTCTTACTTGGTTCAAGTTGAAATCGTTTGCAGATCCTTACTGGGCTCCTTCAGGCGCAGCTGGATAGCAGGGTTGTCGCTCTTCTCTTTCTTCAGTCCCAGCACCTCCCTCTCCCAGTCCCGCTCCCGCACCTCCTCCTCGATCTGACGCTCCGCCTGCCCGTACAGCCGCAGCAGCCGTGAGCACAGCGTCTGGTGCAGTCGCATGAAAATGTACCAGTTGTTGTTGACAAAGAAAAGGTTGTAGGCATCGTCGCAGCCGCGCAGCTTCTGCGCCGCTGTGTTACTGAACAGCAACTTGGACTTGGAGGGGCTGCTGCTGGCGGCGACGCCATTGTGCTTCTTGCTGGAGCCCTCCTCCAAGTCCATCTCCTCTTCCTCCTCCTCCTCCTCCTCCTCCACGTCCGAGAGCTCGCCACGCTGAGAGAACAGCATGTCGGGGAGGAAGTGGTAGATGATCTGCTTGATCTTGTACTTGTCCTCCTTCTGAATGCTGGTCTGCCTCTTCACGTGGTGAATGATGAGCGCCGCCGCGTCCTCCAGGATCTGGCTGTCCTCGTAGGTCAGGGTTAAATGTGGGCCAGTGGGGGCAGTGGCGTTTTCCTCGGTCGCCTGCTCCTGGCGCTGTGAAGCAAACAGATGAACACTCAGAACATTCCTCAAATACCTTAACCGAGTTCACAAAGAAGCGCGGGGAGGGGAAGCAAACCTCATCATAGATGCTTTCAATTTCATTCAGCAGTGACTTGGATCGAAGCACTTTGGTGTCATTTTGCTTGAAGTTGATGCCTTGATGGTCCAGAGATTTGAGGTAGTACTTCTCGTTCTGCTCCCTCCAGATCTTGTTGAAACCTCGCTGGGCTTCCCGCCATTCCTCCTCTTTTGTTTTTAACCTGATTAAAGACAGAAAACTCTTTAACATTTACCCATAAACTTTCCAAAGAAACGCTTTAAGAGGACAAAGAAAGTTTAATTATGACTTTTAGATCCTGTGAAAGACCCTCTCTGATGAAAATTGTGCTTTTAACATGTTCTTGTGGCATTTTTCTCATTATGAAGGACATATGTAAAGAAAATTAAAGCTTAAGAATGAATTTCCGAGTATTTCTGTATTCAAATGAATCAGAAGTTGATGAAAAAATACTGTTTAAAAAGATTATATAAATACACTGTGCACAAGAACAGTAATACACAAGCTTCCTGTTACACTCCATTATGGTGTATTCACTTGCAGCTTGTAAACAGAGAGCTCTCAGTAACAGAGAGGGGAATGGGTGGCGAGATTGATCTCCACCAACGGTCTCGCCCACAACGGATTAACCTGGGAACACCTTTCCAATAGATCAAAAGATGATCAGAGTGAGTCTTTAAGATGTGGTTTTTAAAGGCTAATTTCCTTTTTTGTCAATATCAAGTTTTCTGTCCCTCCAGACAGAAAATGACAAAATAAAAGAAACGTATGAGGCTGGGAAGCTTTCTTTAGCGATCAATATTGTGGTTCTGGTACCTTTTTAACACAATGGGCACAGAAACCGTAGGGTTCTTCTTCAGACCGTCGATGACGTCGGCCGCCTTGTCTCCGTATATCCTCTGGATGGCCTTCCGGTGAATGACCTCCGAGGATCCTCCCAATGTGTTGTCCAGGCGAAACTTTGCCTGCTCTTCTGCAGACATGCGGGATAATTTCCGCTGTACTGTTTCCAAGACTCGGATGGTGGCCAGGTTGGTCTCCAGCACCACATCCAACTGCATGGAGAAAAGAATCCAGCTGCGTTATCGTTTCTTTTTTCCCCATTTACATCAAACAAGAAAAAAGACGTGCTTAGGACTAACCTCGAAACGCTCGTCTTCACACCTGTAGATGTGTTCTTCATACTGGGTTTTCTTGGAGCTCACAAATGTCGAGTCCTCGGACCAGGAGGGGAAGGAAACCCAGGTGTCGTTCAAGACCTGAGATCAGCATCAATGTTGACACAAACATGAAGGAGAGACACTGAACATCGGCTTGAATCAATTCAACAGCCTGATTAAAGTCCCACTCCAACCATCTTTAGATCTATTGAGAGAGCTTTTCATGAAGATTTTAGCTAAAAATCATAAAAACCTGTATTGGGAATAAAGAAATACTCAGAAATGCGATTATGACCTTTTCTTTCTGCGCATGTCCTTTATCATGAGACAAATGCCACAAGAACATGTTAAAAACGCCATGAAATACAATTTTCATTGGAGTGTGTCTTTAAGGTTCTGTTTCCATTTAAGGCAGAGTACAATGCCCTTCTTTCAATGTTTCCAGGTGGAAAAAAATCAGATCATCTGCGTTCATCAGCATTTCAGAAATATTGGACTTCCTCACCTCTTTGCACAGCGGCGTTCTGCCCGTGCATTTGGGCTGCTGGTAGCTTTTGGGCAGGGCTCTGTAACTGGACCCCAACCTCTTACAGGAAGCATAATCGATCTCCATGGCGATGCCCTCAGTTGCCCGCTCCTTGGGGTATGTTTCGATGTGGGACATTTCCCGGTACCCCAGGAAGTTTTTGAACCAGTTAAACAGCTCTGGGAATTTTCTGTAAAAACAGAGGGTTTGGTGAGGGGCTGATGATGGAAAGAATCCTGCTTTCTATGGTAATCAAGATGACAGGATGACTCACCCTAAGAAGGGTAACACCAGCTGCACCAGCTCTGCCCTGGAGATCACCTCCTGGTTGAAGATGACCAGACAGCGCAGGAAGTTGTCATAAGCCTCAGCGCTTCGCAAGGCTTTTCGCACCTGGGACACAATCACCAACAGAGACAATTCAAGGGAAGTTTGGTTTCTACCTTTAAGAAGAAAAAAACAACAAACTCACCTTTTCAAAGAAAAGAGATTCTGTGCCGCCTCCATGCTTGCTGGGATCAGCCAGAGAGGGATCCTTCAAATTCAGCAACTTTGGCTTCTTCTGCAGAAACAAACACAACAGTTACAAATTGTTAACAAGTACAAACACATCCCATCCACTGCAGCTTTTTGCTTCTGTAATGCTATGAACCTTGACAGGGGGTGTGCTCCCCGGAGCGGGATGGCGGCGAATCTGGCAGCCGTTCTGACTGGGCCGCTGCTTGTTGTTGAGCTGCAGCTTCTTGGTGGTGAAACCGTGATCGTTTCGTACGGACTCTGCCTTCTCTGCAGTGGTTTTATTTAACAGCTGTGGGGAGGACACAATGATAATTGAATGGGCAACATCTTACCACGCTGTGGGTCCCACCCCCTTTAACAGGCTTAATCCTTAAACAACGGAGCTTTAGGTGCAGTGTTTACGTTCTTTCAACTACTGTAAATCTTCAACCGTTTACACAATTAATGTAATTCCAGCTGATTCTGATGCACAGAAAAGCTGCTTTGCGCTGCTATGTGACGCTTTACATTAGTCATTGCAAAGCCGAAATGAAAAGCTGCTTTTCTCTACGTCAGAAATCACCTGATTCACGTTGAATGTGTAAACAGTTGAAGAGTTCCTGTAGATCAAAGATTGTCTCTTATTTAGGTATTGCCGGCAACTTCTCAGAGGTTAAAGTGCTCAAGGATTTTCAGAATTATTTGTTTAATCAGACGTTGCGCTCCTCCTTACCACTGAGCTGTTGGCATCAGGGAGAAACTGCCCGAACTCTGACAGCAGATCCTCCTGGTTCTTGAAGAGCCTGGCCACCTGAGCATACACCTCCTGCTCCGTCAGAGCCGGCGTGTAGTTCCCTCCCGCTTCTTTAGCGTTGCGCTGCTCCTTCTGCAGCAGACGGAAAAGTCAGCAGACGCCCCTCAACTTGTACATTTTGAAACCACTGGACTTTCTGCAAATTTCTGACCTGGTATGTGTGGAGGATCTCCAGGAAAGCCTTGTAGATGTCCGGCTGGCCCTGAAAGCGGTTCTTGATCTTGTTGACGTAATTGATGGCGTGGTTGAACTCCACAGGCTGGTTGTTTTGCAGGGGCGGGCCGGTGGGCATCCCGCTGAGTGGTGGGTGGAGCTGCACCGGGGGTGAACGGGGGGAGGTGTATGCGGGGATGGACGGACTGCTCTGGCTGCTGGGTGTCAACACCTGGGACTGAAGAGGCTTCGACAGGAAAACCAAATTATTATAGCATCCCTCTTGGAGTCTTGGACAAAAGGAGTGTGGTCCGTCACTCACCTTGCTCAGCTTGGCATGCGTGGGCTGTGTCAGAAGAGGAGGAGTCGTAGTGGTCGGGGCAGATGGCAGTGGGGGCTGGTGCTGCGTAGCTGCTCCTGTTATGGGGATGTTCTGAACTGATATGCCATGTGGGGTGATGTGGTGGATCTGACCAGGCGTGGTCACATTGACCAGATCGTTAGTCTGGACCTCAATCTTGTAGCCCGGAGGAAGAAAAGTATTGAAGCCCATAATGAGGTCTGGGTGGCCTTTGAAGAGCTGCGACACTCTGCTGATGACCCCAGGAGTGTCAATGCTAGTAAAAGACCAACAAAAACAGGAGAACATCAGCAGAACTCCAGGTGAATTTTTGTGATTATTTCTGTGTATTTTTGGAAAATCAACCTCACCTTTGGGACTTAAACTCTTTCATTATATCCAGAAAGTCATTGTAGACCTGAGGCTGGTTCCCAAACTGAAGCTTCACTTGATCCAAGTAAGACAAAGCGTCTTCCACCTTTAGGAGAGAAAAACTTCCATCATCTACTAGATTGCATGCAACAACAAAAAAAAAAAATTCCCAGAATGTAGCTTTTCTAGAGCACATATTGCAGGCCTGACATTTTCCAGTCATCTTTCTCAGGCGGAAACATGTGAGACTGGAAATGTCTGCAACTCTGACTTTTGACTTCCAAGTGAAACCTCCTAAAAATTGTTTAAGTGTTAAAAGCAGCGAATGGAGAAGAAATCCCGTCCAGTAAAATTTAAAATGTAATTCTTAGATGCTTTAAAATTGTCTTCTTTTTACAAAAAAAACATGTTTTAACAGAACAGGCAGATAAAGCAGCACAGAGGGGAACATAACATAATCATAATGACTAGAGACAAAAAATATATATATATTTTTGTATAAATGAGATTAAAAGCAGCTGTTGTAACTCTGACACATAAGAGGGACTCCTAGAAAGCAAAGTTCTGCGTAAAACTATTTGGAAATCTAAAACATAAAGAATTAAGTGCTTGAATTTCAGCTTGTTTTAACTCCTCTATCAACATGTCTGTCTCTTGAAAGTAAAAGTAACGAAAGTAACCTTCATGTTTCCTTCTGAAACTTCGTTGATTAGGAGTAAAAAAAAATGCAGATTGCTTCAAAAAGCAGAAACAGCTTCTCATCCAAATACAATTTTTCCACTTTTCAAAAAACATTTGAAGAAAATCAAACTGTTTCAAATCAAGCAGGTGTGGAAACATGTCCAGTTTTTGTTAATTTTGATTAGAAAACCGTAACTTCAACAGTGGATACTTTGAGTGATACCCAACCCTTTTAAAAAATGTGAGTAGAAACAGCAGAAGAACTGTGGGTTTAAATCGTTGAATGTTTCATCACATCTAAATTGACATTCACACTGAAGATCAAAATCCATGATTCCAATCTGACAGTTGAAACACTATTTTTTTGGATGATCACACTTTCTTTTTTAAATCTAATTAGCCCTTTAAACACTGGAGTTTTAGCTCCAGTGTTGAAATTCTCTCGACTACCGTAACTCTTCAACCATTTCCTTCTGAAGTGGAGAAAAGCAGCCTTTGTGTTGATATTCAACACTTTACAGTAGTAAAGTGCTTACATATTCAGAGTAAATTAGCTGATTCTGTCGCAGAGAAAAGCAGCAAAACTGAAAGGAAAAATGCTTTTCTCTGCATCAGAATCAGCCGATTCCCATAGATTGTGTAAACGGTCGAGGAGTTAGGGTATTTCAAAGGGCAAGTGTTGAGAATATACGTCACTTTAAAAAAATGGATTGGGCTGAAAGTTAAAATTGCACTGAATTATTTCCATTTGTTGTGGAAGTAAAAAGACGAATTGAAAGATTCAAAACAAGAAGAAGGGATTGGAGTAAACAGTCTGCATCCAGCCAGCAAACATTAAGAATGACAATAGATGCCATTAAACAGGCTGAGGTCGCCTTAAAAAAAAAAAAAAATATATATATATATATATATATATATATAGAAACACATTTGACCAAGGAATACATTTTCAATTGACCCGAGTTGCATTTTAAAAAGTAATTTGAACTTTTAGATCAGTGGTCTCCATCCCTGCTCCTCCAGAGCCAGTTTTTCCGCTAGCTATCTCCTGCTGATTGCCTTGTCAGCCAATCAAAAACTGGACTCACAGGTTTTGACTGCCTAAAGTTTTTTTTTTATGACCCCAAAGAAAAAAATTAAGAAATAATAAATAAAACTTGTGACAATTTTGTCTGTAACAAAACAAACCTTTCAGTATTTAAGCAGTACAGGTTAACTAATTTCCCAACCTTGAGTCTCTGGAACTGCTGATGTCCCTGAGCAGAGCCCTGCGGAGCTGCTGTATGGCCATGACCCGGCATCACTGAGGGCCCATGGGACTGAACTGCCAGACCGTGGTGGTGGGATCCTGCGTGCACAGCTGGGCTGGGGGGGTGCCCGTGCCCGCCACCACCCGGGGCAACACTGGGAACCTGAGAAAGAAGACATTAACGACCTCTGTAACTGTGATAAAATCCAGAAAGAAGCAGCAGGTACAACATAATCCCCCTGACACTGAACGATGCTGCATAAAAACAGAACAAACACAAAGACAAAAGTGACAGACATGTCGGCCCATTTAGAGAACTCTTAACTCTGAAATACTGACAACTTCAGAGCTAGTTAATCAAACGGCGTACCTGGTATCCCTGTGGGACTGAGTACTGGACTCCAGCTGAAGGCTGCATGTTCTCAGAGACGGCTTCATACACAGCTGGAGCTGGAGCGGGGGCCAGGACCCGATGTTGGAAAGCCTCTGTGCTACCAGCCAGACGCCGCTGCTGGGAGGCAAAAACCGTTTCCTGATCCTCCAGACGCCGCTTCATTGTGAACTCATACTCACGAGAGCTGTGACACCTGGGAATGAAAAGACTCGCTTAGAGATAAGTTGCTAGTATCTAGTTATAAATCTGCCTCCAGATTTCACTGTGACTTTTCGTGAACACGTGGCACAATATTTGTCCACTTGTTCGATGAATTTATGGACCAGCGTCGTGCCAACAAGCCACTTTTGCAGCTTGGGTTGGACTTTAAAAAATGACTATAGATCTTAAGAGACATAATAAAGTTTCTGCTGCACTAAGAATCCAAGAAGTTCACTAGAGGACAGTGTTTGTTGATTTATTCATTCATCAGCTAAACCCCCTTTAGTCCTGTGCAGGGGTCACTCCTGTTAGGTGAATACAGACAAACAACAATACACACTCACATTCATGCCTAGGAAGATTTAAGAACCAACAACGATTGCCAACGATGAATTTATAACCTTGTTATGTGCATCAGATGATACTTTTTTTTTAATTGAAATTGACTAAAGAAATAGAAAAAAATGTTTTTTTTGTGCAATCACATTATAAAGTTTACCTTCTGATATATCCTAGAACTATAAATAATAGAATGTGCTGGTCAGCCACAAAAATGGGAAAAATTGAACTAACTTTATTATTAACACTTAGTAGTCGGGGGATTTTTATAGCATTTTTTTCAACTTTAGAATTTGCTCTTTTTTTTTTAAACTGTTTTTGTGACAATGCTTGACAACCATCTTTTCATAAAACCCCAGTTTCTTTATTTTTACTGATATATTGTTGATTTTAGTACAAATTAATTCCACACTGAACCTGTCCACAAAACTCAATTCGGAATAGTCAAGTTTGACATTTTTTACCAGCAAAAAATGAGATCAAGCAGTTTTACGTTTCATAACAAATCATCAAACATGTAGAGACAAAAAAGAAAAGTATAAATCGACAAATAAAGCAAAGAAAAGGTAAAAAAAAATTGAAAATGTCTTAAAAAACAGATGAACCTCCACTCAATGTTCCATTGGTTTATTCCAAGGTGTATCACAATTATTAGTCATAACTCTTGCTGTTTGTCTTTTACAAAAACTTCAAAGCAAAAAGTTTTTTGAAACCTTGATGTTAAATTTTGAATGAAAACAATGCTGCCATTCCTGTGTCATTGTAACCAGCCGATGTGATTGGAAAATTTAAGTGAGTTCAAAGACTACTGAGGGTTAAAGACCCACTCTGATCATTGTCTGATATATTGTAAAAGTGTTCCCAGTGGTCTTTTAATTATGATTATGCCATTTGGCATAATTGACCAGTTAGGGGTGGGTTTGTTGGTGCGGAGTAAGCCTGCCCCCATTTTCACCCTTTCCATCTGTTTACACTTTCTCCTGCTAGCTTACATCCCCAAAGTAACAATAATGTGCAACAAAATACCGAGCAATATTGGGGTGTACAGTTTTGAGCCAGATGTCAGCTAAGACGAGAGAAAAAAAGATGGACATGGATGGAAGTGGATGCATCAGAGTGGAGCGGAGCAGGAAGGTTATGGCTTGCCTGTTGCAGCTTTTACCTCACATCCACAGGCTTTTTCCAACAGTATCTTTATCTGCTTCTGAGTTGGGGAAATAAAGAAATACTCAGAAATGCATTTTTTTTTTTTTTACATTTTCGTTATATATGTCCTCCATCACAGAAAAATGTCACAAGAACAGACAAAATCCCCACAATTTTCAGAGAGGATCTTTATGGCAGTAAACCAGCCTAAACCTCTTTGTATGGCAGTGATCCAAACTTCAAATCAAAATGACACATTTCAATCAGCAAAATATTTAATAAATCAACGCTGATTTCTGTTTATTTGGGAGTTGCATCAACCACGTGGGGACTCACTAGAAGGGGGAAAAGGTTGTGCATATGTCATGATCAAAATGGTAACATGTACTGAATGTGCCCCTCGCTGTCTCCGCAACCAATCAGGCACCAGCGCCTTACGTCAGCGATGCAACTAACAGGTGCTGTTGGAACGTGGGGAGTCCGTGTGTGCCATTCATAATATTCCTCCAATACTGCAACAGCCGACACTGTTTCTGAGTGAACAGCGTTCTCGAGGAAAGTGTCGAAAAAGCCACGTTTATCAGCACCCGCCCGCCCGCCGACACCGTGACAAAACGACCGTGTGCAGCTAACGCTACGAATCCCGACGACTAGCTAACAATGTCCTCAAAACACACGTGAAGCTGCACATAAAAGTGTTGAAAAACACCAACTTCTTCGACTGCAGAATTGCTTTGTTGGCACGAACTCCGCAGCGGCGTTTCCATGTCGAAAGATGTCAACACTTCACTCGCCATCACGTTTGTGGCCTAGCAACACAAGCAGCGACCTCGAGTTTACAGCGTCCGCACACCCGCCATTTAAGAGCGCGGCGCTGGACTTCACCAAATTCCACCCTGATTCTATCAGGTAAGAGTGAAAAGTAGCCAATATACTATCAGCATTCCGAAACACCAACTACTTAACATATTTAAGCGTTTATTCTTTTAAAATAACTTTATAGAGAAGGAGTTTTGTTGCTAGGAGATCTGAAGTGTCTGCTAGCAGCTAGCTAATGTAAACAACACAAGGCACCGTCGGGTTCTTCGGGGAAAGCACATGCAGGTAACGGCTCGAATTTCTTCTGCTGATGATAAAACTGCTTCTAAATGTGCGAAGTCTCAACAGCCATTCTCTGAAACTGTTCTCAGCGAGTCTACGTGTAAGTGAATGACATGTGAGAAGACGCCGCTCCCCCGTGTAGTCCACTTAAAACCTCTGGTAGCGAGAGGGAGCTAACCAGTTAGCTTAGTGAATGAATTCAACTGAACTCACCCCTTTCCCAAACAGCGAGCAGAAGTTAGCAGATGAATTCTTAATCCGTCTGACGTGGACTATTCGCTGCACTTCTGACTCGAAAACACGCGAACGAGGCGTACAAGTCAAGAGCTATTTGTCAGCGGCGAGTGATTTAAAATAAACAATAGAAACAGCGGCTACAAACTGAAAATCTCCTTCCAAGACAGGAAAACAATCTCCGTTCGGTTAGCTGTAGAGATGGGCGGAGTTGCGAGCAAAGACCCCGCCCCTGGATGCCATCTATTGGCTGTTTCATCCACTGGATCCGCACAAGGGCGGGGCTACGTAGTGTGTTGTGAATTCTGAACTGAGTGTTTATGGTACAGTTAGTTGACAAGCCTTCAGCTTACAACCTCAAGCACCACCAGATCAACAGTCTTTGAACTTTGATGAATTAGAAAAAAAATATACATATATATATATATATATATATATATATAAAATGATAATATATTTATCAACATCAAGAGGTCCAGTTTCCTGCAATTTTTTAAATGTATTTTAGTTATAATAAAACAATGTATACTTACTAAACTTTATATTTAATTATTTGTGAAACCAAGGATTAAGTAATCACCTACAATACCTTCTATGCCTTGCATACTGAAACAAGGTAGGTTTTTGTTGTTGCTTTTATTATTTTCTGTAAACAGCCTTTTGACTCACAAATGTATTACTTTAATTATAACTTATGAAAGTATTACTTTATTGTTGTAAAATATTCACTTTTTTAGTCATAATTCTACAAGTCTTTCTTGTAAATACTTGGATTTTTTTCTTATAATTTAATTACTTTATTCTTGTAAAACTACAGCTGCATTCTCACTATTCTATGAATTTATTCTTGCAGGAAATCTATTCCTTGTTTATTTTTATGGTGGGCTTAATACTAAGTTTACTTTGCTGGCATAAGCTCAGAAAACAGGGAGCAACTAAATCAACATTTGCTCAAGAGGGAAAAAAAAAAAGTGTAAGTGCAAATCAATTGTTGACTGTACCGGGGCAAAAATGTACTAGCTAGAAGATAAAATGCTAAAATGAGCTGCTGTACCTGCACTAAGGTCAGTTGTAATAGAAGCTGCTTGTAAAATGAAACTTTTTTTTAGTTGAATGAGTTTATACATGACTGCAAATATCATTTGGTTAAAGTTTTGCTTTGCCTCACGCTGTCTGCCAGTAAAGGAAGTTTGAGTGACAGTTGGTTGAAAGGAATATAATCAAAGGATAAGTGGTAATAGTCAATCTTGGATCCATCCTGCTACATATAATCCAGTGGAGACAAATCAAATTGGATTTTGTTCAGGATTACGCTTTTGACTGAAAGGAAAACTTTTATACATGTAAATATAGATAAAGAAGAATTATTACATACCTTTAAATTACATGCCATAGTCCTTGAAATCTAGTTTGTTTATAATTACGGTCTGCTCATTTTAATTTAAATTTGTTATAAACTATATTTGCAGTTCTGCCTCGAATAAAAACATAGATCCGATAAAAGAAGAGTAAAACTAAAGTCAAGTTGGAGGAGGAAATGTTAAAAATGTTTCAAGAAAAATTTATTCATTTTCTGCTGGAGTACAATCTTGAGAAGCACAGGAAACGGTCCCAAATTGCCAAAGTAAACTTCCGCTATACTTTCAAAATAAAGGTTTTCTATATACGTGACGGGAGTTTTAAGCATCGCGCTAATAACTCTAATGAATGTTGTACAATAGACAAAAGTTAATTGTTGAGGTGGAAAAAAAGCTACAAATGTAGGGATGAAGTCTGCACAACACTGAGAGAAGATCCGGACCAAACATAACCCCGACGCTTTTGAATAGACGCGCGTTCATACGTTGTATCGCTGCCCCCGTCGATGTGAATTCAGCATATATTAAGCGTTGTGTCGATGTGAATTGTCATATTTATTAGACAAATGCCGTTCTTTCATGTGTGCTGTTAAACTGCTACTTTGGTGTGAATTGGGGGATAATGGATGCCTTGAAATACATTTACGTAATGAATTGGCTGCTTCCTGAAGTCCTAGAACACGTGACACGTGAGGAGGAAGGTCCCTCCCACAAAAAGTATTAAGGAGACCCGATAGCGAATCACGGCGCAGGACGGTCGTTACAAATCCTCAGAAAGGTGGAACTTCCCACAATAAACCCTCGCCCACGACAGGCGGAGCTGTAACAGCAGCCCGGGATTCCTCCTTTCAGCTCAGGCGGAGGAATCGGCAACGACGTTGGGCGGCAGGACACACACTCGCAGACGCCCTCTTCAAAATCGGTTTTTCCCTTTATTGTGCGCGCGCTCTACTAGAAATCTTTGAACCTGAACGACAACCACTCTGCAATTACCGTAGTAACATTGCTGCTTTGCACATTAAAAGAGTTCCTTTTTCGGTGGGATTGGGAGTCACAAACGCACTGCGGGCGGTGGAAACACCCCCAACAACTAGCTATCCCCTCGGTCGAGAACGGTTGCTAGCTCCAAACAAAGCCTCCTCCGGAGTAACATAGTGGGGGCCTTGGCGGTGTCTTCTCTGATCGGCGGCGGCCGAACCGGTTGTCCTTCTCTAAACAATGCGAAAGTCAAAGAGAAGGCGAAAAGACCGCTTCGGCCGTTCTCCGCGACCGAGCACCTCCATTTGTGCTCTGTGGAGAGGATGACCGCCCTTTTAACATGTAAAGGTCTTTGTTTACTTCTGTAGTCGGGGGAGATAATATGTCCACCCCCCTCCCCCCTACGGAACCGTTTGAAGGCAAGCGTTGCGGTTTTACCGACGAGCTGCGGACTAGTCGCGAGGCAGCTGTGTGGCCGCACAGCCCCCTGGGAAGCGTTTATCAGGCGCGCGAGCCCGTCCACCACGCTTCTGTCGCTTGCTATCCAGCTGCCGTTAAAAGGCGCTAAAAGCCGCCCTACGATTCATTTTAAGGTCCCGAATGACGGAGCGGACGACGGAACCCACGCTCCCCTAACACAAGCCGCCCGTTAGAGTCGGAAGCAACAGCGGGAACGATGTTAAAGAAAGGCAGCTGTTTACATACCCAAGAAAAAGACTCCTTTACTCCGGATTCGTGTTTGTAACAAAATAGTTGGAAACGCCCCCCTCGGTGGGTATTGGCGCATCCTAGACGACATACGTCACTTTGATTTAAATATGACCCGCGAAAAGCAAGGCAGCAGTAACTTCTACACTTTCAAACAGGAAGCTGGGAAATGACGAATACTACTGTTTATAAATATTGTATTAACAAACAAATAAATCAAGTCTTATTAAAAATGTACACATTCAGTATATACAGGTAAAGTCCCACTCCGATAATCTTTTGATCTATTTCAAAAGTGTTTCTAATTATCTTTAAATTATGGTTATGCCATTTTAGCTAAAACGAAAAATTTAGAAAGACAGTAATTTTCATAGTTTATGTAAAGCGGAAGGAGTTCATTAAAATGAGTTGTGGGTGGGACTGTTAGTGTGGAGTAAGCCCACCCCCACTTACCATCATCCATCTTTTTACACTATATCCCACTACCTTACAGCCCCTCACACCCCTAACCAATCATTCTTTCATTAAGCTGTACAATTTTGAGTCAGATACCAGCTCAGACGAGGAAGATGTCGATGTACATGAATCTAGTTGTGTACAAGTAGATGTGTCAGAGTGGAGCAGGGAGCTAGTGGCTCGTCCACAAGTGTTTTTTTCTACTAAACAACTACAAGCTTTTTTAAACGGCATGTCTTAGTCTGTTTTTGATTTATTTAAACAAAGACACACCCACACATGTAATTTTAAGCCTAATTTTCTTTGTCCTAGATAATCAGAAAAATGCCACAAGAACATGTTAAAAACACAGTTTTTATTAGTGGGTCCTTAAAGATATGCTAAGAATATTTAAAATAAACATACAAGAGTCTTTTTTGTTTTTGCCAATTAAGTAAAGAGACAATTTTTCTTTATGTATTTTATCACATGAATTACATTTTTAATGTACTTTAAATTATATGATTTGTCCAAAAAAGTAATCTTTGTTATTCAACCTTTGCTATTTTTGTAAAATTCCACATTTATAATTGAAAATAGTCCAATTCACAACCTTGCTACTTATTTAATTGTAATTTCATCACCAAAAATTCGACAGTAATTTGTTACATTACTCCAGTAATGACAAAAGTAATAACAGTAATTTGTTACTTTGCTATGCATTGCTTTTAACACTGTATATGCATATAGTTCACTTTGACAGGCTAAAGTATAGCATGATAGAGGCACTTTCCATTTTCTATTCTTTGTTGAATAAGATGATGTAAAAGTCTGGAATGTAAATGATGATGTGCAGGTTGCACAATGTGTAGTGTTTGCTTGACCTAATGTCTTGCCTGGAGTTCATAATAAAGCTTGATTTAAAAAAAAATGTGTATAAGAACTGGACTGAGGGACTCCTCCTCCCTCACTATCCAAACAGGAAGTACCCGCTGGCTTTAAGAAGCCAAAATCTTATAGACGTATAGATAAATGAACAGCTATTACTCAGTCATTATATTTGTCAGAATATCTGTTCTTAAGATAAGATAAAGATACTTTATTAATCCCAGCTTGGGAAATGTTTATGTTGCAGCAGTGTACAGAAGCAATAGGACAAGTAACAGCCTTTGGAAAAATCAACATCAAGAGAGTCTATCTATGGCACATGGATGATAAATTAGATCATCTCGTAGAGTGAGGCAGGAATGATCTCCTGTAGCGGTTGGTGTGGCAGCGAAGTTGCCTTAGCCTCTTGGAAAAGGCGTTCCGCTGACTGTCAAGTACAGGATGGAGAGGATGCTGAGGAGGATTCATGATGGATACGACTTTTTGTTCTGGTACCTATTTAAAAACATGTTCTTGATACTCCTTATTTTTTCTCATGACATTTTTTTCTTTTATAGAAGTTGCTCAATTTATAAACTGACCGATCAAATGGTTTAACAAAAGTATGTGGTCTCACGTTGAATGTCCAAAACATTTGGTTGACAGATTCTCCAAACCCTGCTTTGAAGTGGTAGGGGTGTTAACTTCCAAAAAGCTCACTCCTGGTTGGCGAGAGTAACTGTCTTAGAAATGCTGGCTCAGACCAACTCGGAACAATCACTGTTTACTGATGTTGTCTGGTTTTCATAAGTAGTCAATGGCTAAATCCGAGTAAGCTTTAATCTGACATCTTCCTCTTTCTCTTTATAGAACAAGAAGCCTGTCCCTCCACCATTGTTACACCAGTGAGCATAGTTATACTTAGAGATTAAATCCAAACAGTTTCTCTTTCATCTGTTCACATAACATTTAATATTTGTGTTTATATACACATGAAGACCATCGTTTTAGTTTTGGTTTTTATGTTTGAAAGAGGCTTTTATTTTTGAAAGCACTTGTTACTTTTGTGCAAAAAGTGGTTTCTAAATAAAGTATGTTTTCTATTTTTTCAAGTGTTATAAAGTTTGATTTTAAAGGTTATAAATCATTTAAGGAGGGTAGGACTTACATGTCTTTCTTTAACATGTTTTATAATATTTTATAGCAGCTTTTAACTATGTTTCCTCTAATGCTGCAAAATGTCAGTCTGTAAAGCAGATAAAAACTTGCCAGTGCATGAGTTGTGCTCTTTTAAAGAAAGCTGCCTTGGTTTTCCTGGACTTTAACCCTCAACACATTCAATTAGGTTTGCAAGACATTGTTTGTCTTTTTTTCTGTATTTGTCTTTGTGTTGCATAATCTAGCCCTGTACACTCACTCTTGAATATAATGCCAAATGTTTTTAACTTCTTTAAGCCGTTGATGCTCAAATTTATTTCCATGTATATGAAAACAAAAATCACACCTGTTTTTGTTTTTATACAGATGCTAAATTATGGTAATTTTGGAGCCGATTTGCATCAATAGGCGTTGAAGGGGTTAAGTTTGGAACTAATTATAATTACTAAGGACTTGTGTATTCCAAACTGTTCGGACATATTTCAGTTTTCCGATTCTTTTCAATCACTGGGTTTATTGCTGGTGAGTATGTCAGAAATTTAGAAATAAAAAAACAAGAAGAGAGAACGAGTGTAGCATCATTTTACTATAATTTAATATTTGATAAGCAGATAAATCAACCCCCTCCCCCCCAAAGAAAAGAAAAGAAAAATTAGCTTTATGAAAATTGTTTAATTACAATAATAAAAGTGAAAGATTTTTAAACAGGGTAGCATGTATCAACTTCACACTGAAAGCTAAAACTACAAAAATCTGTAGGTAAAAAAAATCTGCCAACAATGATTTCACAAACAAATCTTAATCTGGAAAAATGGTTTTACTCCCTCATGGAGCATTTGGAGTTTAAAAACCAAAGTTAGTTCCCACATTTCAGTAGGTTTTTGAGCCACTACTGTGATTTGCTGAAAAAAATAATTTGGGCAAACAGTTTCATGATTAAAGTAAGGAAGAAATCTTATTTGGTGCCATACACACTAAATATTGGAGCTTTTTGACTAGGTAATGCTCAGTATAGGAAAAGGAAGTTCTTCAAGAAAAGCTTTAAGATTATTTTAGTTCTGCAAACTTTTCCGAATGGGATTGTCTTGTAGGGCAACACTTGTATAGTTTGTTATCATGCAATGAGTCAATGCTTATAGTTTTGTATTTTCATTATTTTAATATTATGGTATGTGAATAAGATGTTTTGATGGTTAGGTCTTTTTGTGCATCTTTCGGTCGAAGCAGCTAAGAGCTGCAGAAACTTTACCTCCCTTCACAAAAAAGCACATTTTGCTCCAAACATTTACATTTGATTATTTAAGTAAATATATTTGCTAGTTTATTGATATATGATCCTGAATTGAAAAAAAAACAAAACAAATAATTTACAGTAAACGTGTTACTTCTTTAGTAACTAATAAAAACAAGAAACATCAGCCAAGCTGCTCATTTCTTACATTTTAGTCAGAACAAAGACAGTAGAAGCTGATTGTTTTAATGGTTTTGTTCCGTCTTTCATCAAGTAAAAACTGATTTTCTGTACCACTACTAAAAACGTCGTTGCCATAGCAACACAAGTAAAGAACTTTGGGGAACTGGCTTTGCAAGTATGGCAGTAAAGTAAACTTTAGTCAGAGCTGCCCTCAGTTTGATCTTTGGAGACAATGGAGCTGTGAAGATGAATGGAATTGCTTGTGTAAAGATATAAACCTCTAAAAGAAAAGAAAAACTCAAACTCCTCTAGGGACTAAACACAGAGTTCTCCATTCTGTATTAAATAAAAACAAATATTTGCTTTGAGGACATTGGAACAATCTGGAGAATCCTCTATGCTGAGAAAAACTTGTAAACTTCACAGCTGCAGCACTTCAAAATACATCATATTTAGGAGTTGTTTTTTCAGTGGTGTTCATTAGTATGCTCACTTTGTTGTGGTGACTGTATGGCTCTGTCATATTCTCTCCCAACTAAAGAACTATATAGTGCAGGACTGTGTAGCGTCCTGGACTTTAAAAGCATTTCGGACACCATGCTCACTAGTTGTTTTTTTTTTTAAAACGGCACATATGTCACCGATTTCCCGGAAGTAAATAAATATCAACATCTTACTAAGATTATTTATGAATTCAATGTGTTCTGAAGATTAAAACTTGGAAGGTTTATAAAAAATAATTTAAAATAATGTTTTACACATAAAATAATCAAACACAATTTATTGTGGTGTATTTACGCTAATCTAATTGGCATCAATGCTAACTGCTTTTTTGCAGATATTTCTGGGAAATTTCTAGGGCATTCGATGTTGGAATTATAGATTCAGACAACACTACTATATATAGTGCACTATGTAGTGAAGGAATTTGGACACAACCTTTGAGAACTGGACTGATGTCACCCAAGAATATGGCTTACTTCCAGCTCCCACATAATGAAGTCAATTCACTCGCCATCTTGTCGTTATACAGACGTCCCAATGTTGGAACCAGACGAAAGTGGTTGCCATAGAAATGTTGATGCAGACAAATCATTGCTTACTGACGATTTCTGGTTCCAACATGGCAACAGCCGTATTGTGAAAAAATGGCGACTGAATTGACTTCATTTTGTAGGAGCAGGAAGGACATTCTCCATTAGTGACATGATGACATCGCACTCACTCGATGGTTTGTAGCAAATGAATAAACACAACCTTTACAGCCAGAAGTGTTGACATAGTTTGTATTTAATACAGGATAGCTGACTCAACAGTTATAGGAACGATAAGACGCTATAACAGAATATAAAATGAACGTACTCGACCGTCGTCGTAAGAAAACAGCTGCTGAATACAAAAATAAAACCGGAGCACATTTGCGTCAGTTGTTGGAAGAACTTCAGTCAGTGTGTGTGAGCTTGTCAGAATAAAAAAAAATGAAGAAGCTTCACTACTAGCAAATTCAATATGAACTCTGTAGTAAAGAAATCAACACGCAACATGACAGTTTTTTGGACTAAAATGACGGCAGGAGCCTGGAAACAGGTGAAAGCGCCGACTTAAACGTCAAGCGTACACAAACTGAGAAGGCATTTCTTCATGGTTTACATCAGGCGTGGCAGGCATGAGTTTGTGCTTTTTTATGTTTTTTTTTTCCCCTCCTCTGTTTTAAAACATAAAAAATAAAAAAAAGTCTTAAAAGTTTGTGGCTTCCCTGTTCAGACAGTTCAGATTTGACTCGGTGAAGCTCGAAGCAGATGTTTACAGTAAATATCAATATATGTTTTTGAGTTATGCGTCACTACATTTTTTTTTTTTTTTACAATCAAGTTCTCCCAGCTTCACGTGTGGATCCACAGAACAGCTCTCACGTCACCATCGGAAGAACACGTTGGGGAATATTAAAAAACAAATGTTTACAAAGTGCTAAAATGTGACTCATGTTAGAATAAAAAATTAAATATTGCACTATTCATGAGGTCTTGACTGCTATGTTGTTGCTGTATGTTGGCCAAACTTTTACAATAGGGAGTGGTCAAAGATCATTTTCATCTGGAAGATTATTGATGATAAATTAGGATTGATTTGTTCTTTTTCTACAACCTCAACTTAAATCTGGGTTAGAATGAGGCGCCTTAAATGCCTTCAAATGAGGAGACATGGATGTAAAGACATCTACAGGGGATGTTTTCGTCAACTGCACGCAAACCTTTTTTGTGAGAAATAAATAGAAGCCAACATCACCTTACTTGGCTTCATGTGCCGTGGTCACACATCATAAACTGCAAAGTCTTTTCCTGCATATTGTCAGAGATATGTTCAGCAAAAACAAAAGGTCACATTCTTGGCAGACACAACGCTATCACACGAAAACATCACGTTTATCGTCGCTGCATTTTCTTTTAAGTCTGCCGATTAGGAACTTTGAAGCTCCCCTGGAGTGCAGGAGATGTCTTCTGGGTCTACTTGGTCACACAGCAGGGCTCTCGGGTTGACAGACCGACTGGACTTTGCAGCGGGGGGAGGATGAGGCTCACTGATTGGTTGGGAGCAGACCCTGCCTTTGGGCATGCTCCAAGATGGCGTTGTAGCAGAAGTAGTACTGGTCTGGGGTTTGGATGCTAAAGGCCCTTTGCGTTCTCATGCGCCGCACCGTCTGGCACACGTTCAGGGTGCCCACGTCTTGCAGCTGGGACAGACAGATGTCCAGAGCACAGAAGGTCCCTGCAAAAAGACAGGAGGAGCAGCCATGATTCTTTATCCACTAACATAAAGGAAACATCCAACATGCACACTCCACACAGAAAAGACAAAGTCTATTTTTCCAAGTGCTGACTGCCACAACACCATGCAGCCCAGAACCAAACGGGAAAAAAAAAAAAAAAAAATCAATCTCACCTGTTCTCCCAATTCCTGCACTGCAGTGCACCACCATAGGGGGTCCCAGAGGGTGACCCGTCCACTGAGAGCTCAGAGCCCTCACCATTTTCCTCTGTTGTCTTTTCACAGCTCCCAGGAAGTCAATGAGCGTCACTGCAGAGGTAGGGACGCCGTAGTCCGGCCAGCTGAGATACTGGAAATGACTCACCTGTCGCTGTTCACATGTCTGAACACAAAAAGAAAAACGCCTCAAGGTTACATCAATCAAAAAATATTTTACACGAATTAATGATGAATTTTAACAGTAAAACCATTTGACACTTTGAGAAATCCTTTTTTTCTGTAAATGAGATGAAGGGACTAGAGTCTGGCATGTGGAAAACACCATCTCTGCAGAAGAAGAGTTTTGGATGCATTTGTTATGACTTCACTTGTGCACATGCGTTACCATCCTATGTGCGCAGCCTCAAAAAACAGAGCTGATAGGGTGGGAAGTTTTACTTTTGTTTAAAATTAGTACACACACCGTCTACTATGACAGAGTTACAACCTGATTACACAGCAGAAGTGTGGAACAGTGAGGGTGATCCACGAAGTATTAACAGTGAAATAATGTTAAGTTGTAAATTCTGGCATGCCTTCCTTATCTTCTTTTTTACATACTTTTTTTCAAGATGCTATGCCGCATGATTTACTTTTGTATATATGAACAAATATTTTCCTATTCATAGAAATATCTTAAGCTCAAAGATGTCATTGGTGTTTTGATTTTTATAAACAGGGCTTGTTTGTTGCATAAATGGTTGTAGAGTTACGGTAGTTGAAACAATGTCAACACTAGAGCTAAAGATCCGGTGTTAAAAGGCTTAATTAACCTCCCTGACAATTTTTTTATGGCTACACAGCTGCAGGCCTCATGGCCAGATTTCATTTCTTTTTTAAAATAGTTTCTAGAAATACATTGACTGTTAAACATACAGCCGTGGTTCTGTTGTTTTATGCTTTGATTTCACTATGCATTCATTGTCTATAGATGATGCTTCCCTTCCATCTTCCATAGTTTCTAAAAAAGTGCAGTGGACAGGTCTTCAACCTGTTTGAGTGTTTCAGTAGTTTGACTTGTCTGAAACAGACTTACAGATGGTTCCTTAAGAAAAGAAAACTGCTTACTGCACCTGGTGGGGTTTAATAACGTGTTTCCATCTGAAACTGTCTTGTTCACCAAATTATTTGCCATTTGATTGCTAGAGTTCAAAGGTTCAAATGACATACAAAGTCATGGCCACAACATGGTTAAAACATGTGTGCGTGTTAATTATCTTTAGGCCATTATCTTGTTCATGCAGGTAAACCAACAAAATATTTAAAACGTGTGTAGGAAATAGGTATCATTTTGACATATGTTGTGGTTTGTTGGGTAAAAAAATGGATATACTGACAGAGTAATGCTACATGATTGACATAAACAGAATGATTTGAGTTTTATTTTAGCCTAGAATGAGCTACAAAAGGATTCTGAAAAGCCTGGCATTCCAAAGACTCATCTTATTCCAAGTGTCATTTAAACAGGATATTAAGAGCTGGTAAAAGTGTGCTCAGTTTATTCACCCAGCTGTCTGGGAACAGCCAGCTCTCCAGAGATGGTATTTACATAATTATTAGTATTTTGTGGGTACAAATTAGTGTTTTGTTTCATACTAATACGTATTTAGTTTTGTACGATTCAACACATTTTTTTTTTTTAAATCACAAACTAGTGTTTTGTTTGTTTTTTTTAATGTAACTATTTAGTTTTTTTAATTAGTATGTTGTTTGTTTGTTTAAGTAAACTATTTTGTGGAAGTAATTTGTTTCAGTGGGGCTGTGAACGTCTTTTTTATGATTTAATAAACATTTTAAATAATGAAACGCAAGTTAAGTTTTCTTTATATATCTTTTGTTTTCTGATTCTTTTCCTAAAATTCAGACCAAAGTTCTTCCCTACCTAGATAATAATTGTTTTTGAAGCATCCCTGGACCTTCTATCTGACCTTCTAATCTCTGGTCAGAAGTCACCAGATCACAGCCTCGTGCTCTTTTTGATGACAAAGTCTCCATCAATGTACAATAGTGGCAAACATACATAAAGATGGAAAAACCCCTGAAGCCTTCTATAATTGCAGAAACAGCAGTTGTAAAGGTGACCATACTTCGGTGTTGTGCAGCTCAAGGGTAGTGTGGTTGTAGTGCGTGTGGTGGTCCACCCTCTGATTCACCACAGCTATATGGCCGTAGACCTCCTGCCCTCCTTCCTCCAGAGGCCAGTACTGTCCACACTTCCTGCGACTGCCTTCTTCTGTCCTGCAGCACAAGGACAGAACAAAAATGTATTTAAAAAAAAAAATCCCACAGAACATGATGTTTGCCCTTCACTTTGCTTGCATTACCTGGTTGTCATGACAACGACAAGGACGTTTTGCTCCCAGACCATTCTCCAGAAATCATTATAGGTCTTTTCCAGAGGTCCTTAATGAGTAAAAAAAAACAAAAATCAGTAAACATATGAACAGTCAGTGACTAAAGTTAATGGAAATACCACTGATAGAACACAAAGCTTTAAACTGCGGTACCTTGAGTACCGATGTAAGCATTCTTCTGTTTGTAACCATCCAAGAAGCTAGCATTGATGTAGTCTGATCTCTGCAGAGCCACACAGAAGAGGAAGGAGAAGCATCAGACAGGTGGGACAGTACCCTTCAGTCATCAATATGGTTACACTGCTGTCTCAGTGGTGCTGGACAGGCCACTGTCCTGGTAGCTTGTCTAAAACTGGACTTCAGACCGGATTTACCTCGTTCCTCCTGGGTTTCAAGCGAACTCTCGTTTGATCAAGGCACAAAACGTCTCCGTAACGGTTTTTCTCCTGATTGTAGGCTGCTCTGTGGACAAAATCAGACCAAAAATGTTGCAAAGAAACCAACTACTAAAGTTATTTAAACAGGTGGATTTTTATTTATCGTCTTATTTTAAGCAATAAAAGGGAAAGACAACAAAATAAAAATCCGTATATATAATCTACCTTTTGTAAGATTTTAGGTCATAAATTAATAGCAAAAGTAAAAAAATTATGCCATCTTCTTGACATTATAATTACTCCTTATCATACACAGCAATATTTGCACTCATACATACATGACACACTGAATCCAATAAAAATGATTGTCAAATAGTTTGATTAATTGTTTGAAAAGGGGAAGAAGCAAATTTATGAAATCCCGCCCTCATTATGTTTTACTGAGTTTTATTTTATTTTTTACATATAATCTGCTGATTACTTATCTTGTCTACATAAGATACTGTAGATAAAAAAAAAAAGTGTTTTATCGGTACTGGCAGCCATAACATCAAAATAAAAACCTGTATTAACTCATACTTGTTGATGCACAACAAGCTGTTAAATAGTTAATTACTTTGATATCTAATTTTAATTTAACTAATAAGTAACTAATACTAATAAAAAATATTATTTAACTAATAATAATATTAATAGTGCTTATTTCCCACTAATGTAATAATTGTGGTAATATTAAACCTTTGGTTAATCATTTTGACGTGTTCTTACATTGTTTAGTGTTTGTATTTATGTTTGATTAATTAGACTTGTTCATTTTCTCTAAACAGACAGTCTTAAGTTTGGTTTTGAATGGTCTTAAATAGTCCTAAAATGAACTTTTATAAAGCTTTAGACATCCTGATGACAGTGGTGGCGCCTCTGCTTCCATGTACTCACTGTGCACAGTGGAAGGTTCCAGGCGGCGGCTCTCTGCGCAGCGCCTCATACTCCTGATGGATCCCGGAGCGCTGCAGCCTGCCGAGGTGCGCCAGCAGCTCCTGAGGGCGCATGGACTCAGGCCCGGGCACATGGATGGAAGAATCTTCAATGGGGACCTCCACCAGCTCATCCACGGGGTCCACTCTGCCGTTCTGACCCGCCAGCAGCTGCTGGTTCCAGCTGTACATGTCCAGGGGCAGCAGGCCGCCGAGATGCTGCGGCAGGCAGTCTCTGGGGAGGTGCTGACACAGCTCAGCCATTTTCACCATCTGAACCTGGAGAGAAATCAAGCAAAAGCTCGACTGGTCATCGAACAGGGACACAAGTCCATTCTGACAGATCAGTCACTCCTAAAGCTCTCACCCTCTCTCTGAGTTTCTCCTTTAGAAGGAGGCTCAGCAGGTTGTAGGGAACCCGGAACCAAACAGGAGCCCCGACAATCAGCACTTTCTTTAGTCTGGCAGGGAATGCCCCCTGGTGGAGAAAGAGAGAATGCATAAAAAAAAAACTTTTCTGTAAAAGTGGTAAAAGTCTCTAAAGATGACTTCAGCTGCACCTTTTTTGTTATAAAATTACACCAGGGTGACCAATACATCAATTGTGATAAGAAGTGTGAGTAGATTCAAAAGTAAATAAACTAAAAAGAAATGAAAAGATAATAAAAATATATTTTTTGGCAGCCTATCAACATCCTTTCTGTGAAGTACATCATTCGATTAACATGCAGAACGGCCAATTTAACATCCTCTGATACATATGCTACTGCACATGCGTGTTCAACTTCACTGAGCGCCTCGCTCCACTAGCAGACATGGAGTTTTTCTTCCTCCTAAACTTCAGAGAGCTGTAAACGTTCAGCGACAGACTCCTAACCGTGGATGTAGCTGCTGTAGCTTAAAAAAGAAGACCCTTAAACAGAACGTACATGGAATGTTTCTGTTGTCGGCACACAGCGCTGTGGCGCCGTTGACAAGACAATTATGAACACAAGGGACCAATTCAACAAGCTGTTGAAGAAAAATGACCACAAATTTTGTAATCTTACATAATCATCAAAATGTATCCATTTAATTTAATATAATTGTCAGGCTCACTTTAAAATTCAATTTTCCTAAAAAATCTGTGAAAATTTCAACTCGTGATTTTATTATTTTATTGGTAGATCTTTGGGAGCTTGTAATTTCACAAGTAGCTCGTGTGCCAAAAGTGTGGGCATCCCTGAATTACACTTTTCTTCTTTGCATCAGAGATCTTTCACCTGAAAAGGTTTTTCATTTTTGACTAAAGACGGTTACAGAGCTGATATGAGCCTGAAAGCTCTTTTTATAGCTGAAATCTAGGAGAAAACCCTTAAAATCCCTGTTGTATTACAAGGAAATGATGCATGAAACAAATAAACCAAAATGTTGGTCTCTGAAGAAGCTCTAATGCCACATAGGGAAAACCTAGACGAACATTTCAGAAACTACAGTTAGCTCAAAGTTAAAAGGGAGGAGATATAGTTTAGCTGATGAGACTGAATGGATGTGACAGAAGAAAACTATCCTCATTCAAAGTGTTTGAGTAAGGTTGCATGTGTTCCCATGAGCTGTTTGAAATACCTGGTAATAATTAAATAAATAACAAACTATTTCTGCCTGGTATTTCCTGTTTATGCATCCAGATTGGATGTGCACTTTTGACTCCAACCTTCAGCAAGTTAAGGATCTTCTTGCTCAGGTCCAGCTCAAAGTTTGTGTAGTTGGAGCCCGCCATGTCGTAAATGAACACCAAGCCATTCCTTTGCGTCTCAAAGCTGAGGAGGAAACACAAACAGGCATCACGCTCAACTTGTGGGAAATGATAAACAGTGAACAAGAGGAATTTTTCACTGTTTACACATTATTGTTATGATTTACTACTATTTTTGTGAGGATTTAAAGACCCACTCCGGTGAAAACTGTGTTTTTGACATGTTTTTGTGGCTTTTTTCAAAGAAAATTTCATTTCTGAGTATTTCTTTATTCAAATCACTGAATTAGAAGCAGACAAAAAAATGCAGTTTGAAAAAGAACGTATATGTGACGTCGAAGCTATACTAGGAAGCCCAAAAGCTCCCTGGTCTGCTCCACTCTGATGCATCCACTTGCAGATGACAAGATCCATGTACATCTTTGTTTTCGTCGTCTGAGCTGGCGTCTGACTCAAAATTGTACGGCTGGATAGCTAGAATATTGCTCACCATTATGTTGCACCGCTAATAATGGTAAGGGTGTGTAAACTAGTGGGAGAGAGTGTAAACCGATGGCTGACAGGACCGGCTTACTCTGTGCCAACAGTTCAACCCATGAACTGCTGCTGCTCTGCAGAAACTATAATCTGGAATACGACTGTTTTTTTTTTTCAAATTTAGACTAAAAACGGCATAATCAGAATTAAAAAACCACGGGGAAAGCTTTTACCAAAGATCGATAGAATAGATGATTGGAGTGGGACTTTAAACTCACATAAGGATTATTGAGAAATGAAAAAGCATTTAATCTGCACCTTTCCACTGCTCGGTCCAGGAGGTAGAAGAGGGCCTGCAGAACCACGTGGTTGCCCGTCTTGTTGGGGTGGTGAAGTTTGGCAGTGTACAGGGCAATGGAGGCCCCTGAAGGATCTCGCACACTCTGACAAGAAATGATACACAATAAACAATGAAAGCATTAAATTGTCTTCATTCTGCAACATTCTTGTAGCTTTTGGGATCATTTTTCACCTTGAGAGAAACAAAAACCCAAAGAGGAGTGTGAGCGATGAAGAGCCACCACAGGGGGGCACTTCCGTTCACATGTTCAAAACAAGCATTCAGCATGACAACTGCGTTTTCATCCTGTTTCCCGTCTACCGTTTGTATGGGGAATGAGTTGCCAAAAGATGACCAGGTTAAAGAATGCGATAGTCCAGGGGCCTGGAGGCTCAGCACGCTGCAGAACTGTGAGGTAAACTGGCCTGGAAGGCTTCTCTGGCACGAATGCTAAAAATACACCAGACAGGATATGAAGCTCTCTGCTGCGGCTGGAGACCTCCAACGTCAGACAAAAGGATGTGCAGCATCAATGCCACTGAGGCACGTCAGTGGGGAAGGAGGAGGAAACACAGTAGAGACTGTGTGTTTGTTGGTAAAAAAAAAAAAAAAATTAAAAAAAAAAGCCTTTTTTCTGGTAGTAATTTGCTAAATTTGTCCAGACCAGGAAACTCTCTTATACCCTGAATGAACTTTTTGTTTTGCTTTAATTTTTTAGTCAATAAGCAGCCCTTTAAAGAAGAATCGACAAGTTTTATTCAGACAAAGCCCTCACATTCATAATTTATCAAACTCTCTGAGGCACTTTGTGTTCATAACCACAAACAAATCTGGACCTCACAAAAATGAGGGGTCTCTAACCAATTTACTGACCCTACATGAGCCTCATCCAACACACTGCATCCTTTTTTCCACCATTTGGAAGAGACAAGAAATTCAAAAGATTCTGAACTTTTTTTTATCCTGAACATAAAAAAAGGACGCACAACAAACGGGCAAAGCTTCACTCCATGCCTTCTGCAAAACATTCTGAATTTATTAAAATGTTTGCTAATATTTATTTAAAGTTAGCTGCAGAAAATAAAAAAAATTGAATGAGCACATTAGAGCTGATTAGGCATCTTTCTTTCTTTCATTCATCCATAAATGAATGGATGAAATAATTATGAGGAAATGGAGACAAATTAATCATCACAAGAATATTTGAGACACAATATAAAAACAGTTCACTAAGTAACCACTAGGTGGCATATTACATATTGCATATTACATATTACTTCAGCAAACTTTCTCACTTGAGGTTAAATTAGTTATCAATAAAATCTGGACTGCAGACTTTTTTTGTGTTTGTAGAACAAATTTTGCTCTGAATGGGTTGTGTTTTTTTGGTTGATAGGTAATCATCCAACACTGAGCTCTAGAACAGACCGTTGATTGTATTTGAGAACTGGACTGAGTGAGTATGGAGTCACTCAAAGAAAATTAATTACTTCCAACTCCAACCAAACAAAGTCAATTCAGTCGCCATTTCTTTTTCACGATATGGAGATCGCCATGCCGGAGCCAGACGTCATCAGTAAGCAGTGATTGTTCCGAGTCGACCTTAGTCAAGATTTCTATGGCAACCAATCTCGTCAATCTGGAGTGAGCTTGTTGGAAGGCCACACCCCTACCACTTGAAGTCAGGTTCAGGACAATGTGTCAAACATTTCGAATGTTCAAGGTAGGGACCAGTAAGCACCATATACTGTTATTGGGGCATCTGATTGGTCTGTTTATAGCTTGTATAACTTTCAATAAAGAAAAAGTATCATGGAAAAAATAAGAATTATCAAGAACATGTATCAGAGCAAAAATGGTTATTCTGATAAATAGGATGAGTAATAGCTGTTTAACTCTCAATAGAAGTCTATGGGATTTTGTCTTTTTGGAACAAGCAGGTACTTCCTGTTTAGAATACCAGGGGAGATGGGTCACTTATTCCAGTTCTCATATACAGTCCACATATAGCTGCTGTCTGGTGTGATGTTGAAAGTTTTGACATCGTGAGCTGGATTTAGTCCCTGCCAGGTCGATAAGGTACGTAAAGCAGGAGAGATGTGAATTTTGCTGAGGTTCTTACCAACACGGTGAACTTCCCACTGAGCAGCTCTGAGCGCAGTGGCTCCTCCTGAGGCTGGAGTCTGACGATTCCTTCTTTCAGACGCGTTTCCTGAAGAAAACAGATCGCAGGAGGAAAAGTCAAGCTGCAGGAGAACCACAGACGACCATCATTTTGAGTTGAGATCAGTTTCTATATCACTCAAGACGGTTGAATTTGATTCTTCATGTTTCGCTGAGTTAAGGTTTACAGATCAAATATTTTTGAAGCTTTAAAAAAGTGATCACCTGTCAGTTTTTCCTTTTGTCACTGATAAATTATTCACATCATTTTCAACACCACATTCAGTTTAATTGTTAACTTCAGAATTATTCCCAAGTACTAAAGTCCATTTTTTTAAGTGCAGCTCAGCCTTAGTTACAAAGCAGTCACAGTGCAAAGCCAACCTGCCCATTGAAACCCCTCCCTCAACCAAATTGACTGGCCTATTTTTGTAGTTTACCCCTAACACCCCCCGCCACACACACACACTCACACACTCTGGTCCACTAGAATCTCTAAGTGCAGCACTGGAAATTTTTCCTTCGGTTTGTTCCGACACGAAAGTTGTGAACGCAGCACAAAATGAGGTGAGGGAGGTCAATCCTCTCGAAAGTCACATTCAAGGCATTCATGAATGAGGCTTTTAGGAAGGAGCCATTCAAGCTCTGTGACTGTACTGACTTCGCTGTAAAGGCAGGTGGTTCAACTCCGTTCAGCCTTTTCAGCTCATTCAAGTCAATGTATGTATGTTTGTGTCTCTGTGTGTGTGATAATTGTCATTTTGCTCATTTAAACTTCCCATATTTTTTCAGGAACTGCAGTCCTCCACTTTGCTGCAGCTGAGTTGCAGCAGTATTGAAATAATTGCAGAAAAACATTGATCTGATAGAACAAAATTATATTACTACGCAGGTTTTTAAGTCCATTTGTAGGCTCCAAGTACAAAACGTGCAGGCATTGAACGCACTTTGAAAGTTCAGTGATCAGGGACTCAGACTTGGTAGTGACATGTGTCCTTTTTATCTAAGAAATGCCAAATGTTTAAAAAATGATCATGAAGGAGAAACTAATAGTTGCAGTTTGTGCCTGGCTGTGATTACATGAAACCAAGTCTTTCATATATTGGAAAAAAGCTGTGAAAGTCAAAGCCTGGACCAAGTTTAACAAGTTTTTGTTGCTTTGCACCAAGCCTTTTCCAACTGTGAGTGAGTATGCGATAAACATCTTAAAATATGACAGATAAGCTGTTTTTCCACTTAAAAAATAGAAAAAAACGGCATTATATGAAAAACAATTCATACATTTGATCAAAGAAATCTTGCATTTTCTCAATGAACTAATTTAACGGATTGGTTTGTTTTAGCCCCGCCCCAATATTTTAGCCTCTTTGGTGACCTGCTTCCACTCTCTGCTTTTTTTCCTAGCTCCCATTAATCTCTGGATGTTTAATGGTAAAACTTCATAAGACCGGACTGCTGCTGAACGCACCGCTCACCCTGTAACTGTGGAAAAGTTCGATGGCCCGGAGAACATCAAACTTGCGTGCCATGAGGAATTTAATAGCCAGTTCCTTGGACAATGGAGACACGCCGTGCTGAATGGTCCACTTGTTGATTTCCTCCAAAAACTGCCTGGTGGCCTGAAAACAAACAAACGAACCCACAGACTTTAAACTTGATGCAACATCTGAGGAAAAGATATTAAAAAAAAAAGCAGAAGGCCCTTGTTAAACCATTGACTGAAGCAAAAACTAAAGTATCAAATGTTGCTATTCCTCAAATGACCACTAGAAGACAGTTCAAAGGTAGACATTTCCCATTGAAATTATTTGAAAGATAATTGCAGGCGGCTAAGAGGAATACCGCCGTAAAGAGGATAAAACGTTACCTTATGAGTGCTAGCTTATCAGTGCTATATTGGCGCTTTCTATGAGTCATCATCACTTTATGGCTATAGTGGCTCCACCCCAACCGTTCTGTTTTACTTTTCTATGGACCTAGAACCAATGGGGCCCCCAAGAGGTATGGTTCGGTACCGTTTAATGGGTCTATTTTACAATGGAAATGCTCAAAATGCTGTACTGTACCGGGCCACTCAGTAGAAAAGAGGCTAAAGTCTCACTTTTACTATTTTGTCCCGCCCAACCAGCCAGTTTTGGAGCCTTGTTGTGTTGGGCACATTGACGGTATGAGAACTGGACCGAGTGAGTGGGACATCGCCAAGGTTTAACCACACGCTTATTCATTAGTTAACTGTTTATTTCTCAATAGAAGCCTATGGCATTTGCTGTGAAACCGTCTGTGTAGGTGTGGAGTCCTGAAATAGAACCAGTGGCTATTCGTTGGCCTGGTGAGAGGATGGCACTGACATTTGTTCAAAAGAAAAAAAAAAAAAAAAGAGATCACGAGTAGGATGATCAACTTGACTTAAAGACCCACCCAGATGAAACTTGTGTTTTTGGTGTTTTTAACATACGCTGAGTGGGCAACAAGCTCCCAACTCCGCTCCATTCTGATTAATCTACTTGTAGACAACTAGATTCATGTGTGGCTTTATTTTCCTCGTCCAAGTTGCATCTGACTCAAAATTGTACGGCTGCATAGCTCCAATTTTGTTGCTCCGCTAATATTAGGTTGAGGGTGTGACGTTTGTGAGCTAGAGGGGGAGTGTGTAAACAAAGGCCAACAGTTTTGCCCACAACTTCGAGGCAAATTTTAATTAACTCCTGTAGCTCTGCAGAAACTAGTATGTTCTAGAAAACAACACAGGTTTCTTTATTTTTGGAAACGCTTTGAAAATAGATGAAAAGACGATTAGAGCAGGTCTTTAAGGCATGGTCATGTTAAATGCCAGCTTCTTCAGCACTTTTCACACTATCCAGTTATTGCTACAGCTTTCTACCCTCCACTTTGGGGGCTTGACACCCACACCCACACACACACACACACACACAGAGCATTGATGAGGCATGCACGAGAGACAGGAAGTCAGGTTCTGGGAATCCATGGCTCTCCGGCAGCACAAAAAGATCCCTGACGAGCATGGAGCATGAAGACAGGATGCCACTGTGTCTCTGCAGGAAAGCCGCTGCTTTCAGAAGCTGTAGGGCCCACCACGTCTTAGTCGGTAAAGAAGCCTTAGCATTCAAGAGGGGAAGAGGGGAGTCTGCACCTGATGCAGCTGAGGCCAGTTTATCTGATTCTCTGAGAGGGGGTTGTACAAAAGAGCACAGTTTACGTTCAGAAACTCCTGCACTTTTAAAATCACTTGTACACAAAAAAGTTTAATCAATTACAACCTATGGGAAAAGTCACCGTTCAAAAGAACTGAAAAACTATTAAAGAATTGATAACATGTTAAGAAACACGGAAACCCTGCTGAACTGCTGGGAAGTGCAAATCCAACAGATTCCTTTCTCTCTTGGCCTTTTAAGGACAGACTGCCAACGCCAAGTGATGACCTTCAGTTCCTGGAGAAGCCGTTCCTGTTTGGCTTTTCTGCACCAGGCTGTTTCTTTCCAGCGGCCAGGAACCAGAATATGAAGCAGTTTGTTTTTGGAAAAGCACAGTTGAGTCCCCCAATTTGATCCTGAAGGATGCATAAATATTTGCCAGACAACTGATGCCCCCCACCCCCATTTTACAAGTCGTAGACATCTGCAAAAATATATTTAAAAACATCACTTCCTGTTTACAGTTTGTTGACTCAATGTAAATGACCGTTGATTTTGAATACCAAACAGAGTTGTTTGTGGCTCTTCAACTCACAGCTGACATTACATAATGCTGTTACAGGTCTGACTGTCTCTGCCAATGACTAACTTAACCACAATAAGAGGCTTTTTTCTGTGAGTTGGCATGTTAAAAGTTTAATTTGGGCTGCAGGAATAAATACTAAAAACTTGCAAATGCAATTGTAAATGATGGTATTAACATGGACACAAGCACACGTCTACTGTCACCCATAGGAATCTGAACAGCCAAAATGAAGCTTGAAGTGGGATGGACCCATTTGTTACGTACAACCGTTGACCATGTATGAGAACTAGGCTGAGTGAGCCCTCCCCCTGTATTCCAAACAGGAAGCACCCGCTGGTTCCAAGAAGCCAAAAATCACATAAACTTCTTTCGAGAAATAAAATACTGTTACTTAGTCTTTATATTTGTCAGAACAACCATTCTTAGTCTGTTACTTTTTAACACATTCTTGCTAATCCTATTTTTGGTGATATGTTTCTAATGTGAAAGTTCTTTCAAGTTATAAACTGGTCAATCAGATGCCTCAATAAAAGTAGATGGTCTCAAATTGAACATTTAACAATTTTGATTTACAGATTCTCCTGAGCCTACTTTCAAGTGTTAGGGGTGTGGTATTCCAATAAGCTCACTCCTGATTGGCAAGAATTGTTGCCATAGAAGTGTTAATTCAGACTGACTTGAGTCTGGTTCCAACATTGCAGCATCCGTATCCAAAAAAATGGCGACTGAACTGACTTTATTTGGGATTCCATTTTCTATGGGTGACTCCACACTCACTCGGTCCAAATCTCAAATAGTCAATGCCCCCAACTCAACACGGTTACAGACTGGTTGATTGGGCGAGACAAAGTAAAGTGAGACTTTGAGTCAATCCATTAGTCTATCCACCTGACAATCAAAATACTCACTTCTAATAACGCTCAGATTTAAACTCTGCTGAATTCAAACCAGTTGAAAAGGAATAGAAAATAAAGCAACAAACATTCAGAGGTCAATGGAAAATTGCTCCCTTTGAACCGACCACTAGTGGTCTTTTGGGGAACTGCAACGTCTGATACTTTTGAATTTGCTTTAAACCATTGACTGTATATGAGAACTGGACTTCACGAATGTGATGTCACTCGTAGAAAATGACCTGCTTCTGGTTCCAACCAAATGAAGTCAATTCAGTTGCAATTTTTTCCAGAATATGTCCGTGGCCATGTTGGAACCAGATGTCCTCAGTAAGTTGTGATTGGTCCTTGTCAATCTGTCTACATTTCTATGACAACTACTCTAATCAGGAGTGAGCATGTTAGAAGGCCACACCCCTACCACTGAAAGCGGGCTCAGGAGAATCTGTCAAACACTTCAAACATGCGATGCAAGGCCACCTACTTTTATTGAAGCATCTGATTGGCCACTTTATAGCTTAAATTACTTGCTCTATAGTCAAACAGCGTTTCCTTGTTTATCGCGGGGGATACAGGTTCCATAAATAATCTGCAATAGGTGAAATCTGCAAAGTAGGATAATAGAGGTGTTAAGGCTGTAAAACCCCACACTACACACTTCATACACTTTTATCAGACAGACATTAACATTTTCACACTTTTCCTCTTGCTTAAACTCTCAAAGTTTGAACATAAGTTACAAAAGAAGTCTAGTATTATGGAAAGAAAAGAAAGATCTGATCGAGATTGAAGATCCATTTAACTCTGGCCAACTGCTTGTGCCAGGTCTCTGCCGAAGACGTAGCACGGAAGAGAATGACTCACAAGATCAATAGCCAATCAGGATGCAGAACACAGTATGCCGTTTAAAAAAAAACAAACAAAAAAAAACATGCAAAGTTGTGCTGAAAAAAATCCATGAAGCAGCAAGACCGTGAAAGGCGAACCGCAAAATAGCGAAGGGAGATGTTTACCACAGTGTAAATATTATTTTTTAGCTAATTTGACAAAAAAATGCTTTTGATTTAATCTACAGTTGAGCTCAAATCCACTGTGCAGATGTTACAAAACCATATATACCAATCCATAATGTGCACAAAGCATTTAGCTTTTTTAAGATTAATCCTATCCGTTCCTTCTCATTTGTGAGTCATCTATATGTTCAGTTTGTGCCCTAAACTAAGAAACATCACCTTGAAAACCACCTATCTTTTAACTATCCACACCCATAATGCTCTGCTCAAACTACCACCTTCTACTGGAGTGGTAGCTGAACATTCTTGCACACCCAACTAGTTAAAACAAATAAAAAGCATGAATTTTGCCTGATGAAATGTAGCATCATTAGAGGAGAGTACAGGCAAATGGATTCTCTTCAAAGCTGTTAAAACATACGTATGCATTTTAATCACTAGCTCTTCCGCACCACGTCTGTCTCAAATTATGTCCAGAGGTCTGGGTGAAGTAGAGCCGACTACACCTCGATCCTGCAGACGAGGCTACTCTTGCTCTTCATCACTGGGGGATTGGCGGCTCCCTTCAACACCGCCTCTACAGGATCAATTTGATTACAGATGCCACGCTGATCCATTTACAAATGTGGGACAGCTGCTGCCAAATGGCTTCACCCAATTCCATTTGGCACGAGTCAATACCAAAACAGGAAGTCAATCGCGTCACCATCTCCCTATTGCCCACTTTCTCAAACTCCACCACTTCTTAGGAGTAGACACAACACACACACACACACACACACACACACACACACACACACACACACA
>BSAI01000030.1:21444874-21470719 GCA_036245035.1 Adrianichthys oophorus | reverse complement strand
GCTCTCTGAGCACATGATAGACACACACTCAGTTACCCTTCCCCCATGTCTAGTGGAAATACTTTTAACAGCTGCATTCAGAATGAAGTTCCACTATAACAGTACAGTCACAGGGGAGCCAGGCTGCTACACACACAATCCAACCAAACACCACCCTCGCTTCCCTCCCCAGGCTGTGGATGTAATAAGGGTGTCCGGTACTGAAGCAGGGGCCCTCCCTGGCTCACACAGGAAATGGAATAGGTAGATAAGGCACTTTCTGTTGGCGAGATGATGACGAGTCAGCAGGAAGAGTAGGCAGGGAGAAGATACAGCAAACATTTCAGAGTTCACCTGGAGAAAACAAATGACTCCATGAACCCTTGGGACAGCTGCTGACATGCATTTCAATAAATTCTAATGATCAAGTCTAGCAAAATGCTAAAATGATTGTTAAAAATATATCTTTACCACAAGAACATGTCTGTTTATTTAGAAGATTTAAAACAGATGGGGAATACAGATGAAAACTATCATCTGGCTTTTTAAAACTATTTTTTAATCATTGTGTTTTTTAACTGCACTGTGCAATCTAAATATACTAAAGAGGAACAACTGCTAACAATATTAATATGAAAGTAAATGGTGTGATAAGCGATTAAAAACGATTTGAAACATGCTGACCTTTTTCCCCCCATCATTCCCTTTTATTTGAAATTAACAAAGAACATTCAGGAAATAACTACCAAATAACCAGTTTTATTGAATCAATTTTCGACTCTCAATATGTCATTGAGAACGTTTTGTGGTAAAAAACAAAACAAACAAAAAAACGTACAACTTTTAAAATACGTTTCCCAAAAACCGACGGCTTTCTCAATGACTCAAGGAGGAAACTTGGCAGAACTCGCTTTTCGGTTTATGGATAACTGCGGTGTAATACATGTGATGCAAGAAAATCACTTTTTTTTTTGCATTGTATATGGTAGAATGTGGAAATATTCACTCAAATTAATGCGTCACAGCGCCGTTACCACCATAACTTTACGGGCTTTCTTCAAGTTTCAAGTGTAAACATTTCATAGTGAATAAGAAGGGCCAATGTTAGTGCGCTGTGACTCTGTGCAACAATGATTTCCGGGCATATCACACTCCGTGACTCCGACATAACTGTCTTCATCCGCGGTTCTGGGTCCACATCTCGTTAGAGGCTCTGAAGGAACAGTCAGTGTTGCAACCCCAGCGATAATGCGCCAGAAATCGATACAATATTTCCGCTTCGCTCTCGGGACTATCTCCCCCTCCCCCCAGCAACAACGCCACTATTGCGCACCTCTTAGCTGGCACTCAACCTCGCACGGAGCAAGGGGGGGGGAAAAAAAGGGGGGGGGGGGGGGGCATCCCTCCAGGTTTATTTCCTAAGAAAACATTGCGGAGGCCTACCTGTTCCTCCTCCGCCGATAAAGTAGCTGCCATGATTCCCGTCAGCTCTCCGATGACCTCTTCTACAGCCTCGTCCTCCTCATGAAGTGGGAGATGTCTGTGCGCGCGTGCTCCTCGTGTCACAGTCGAGGTTTAGGACTCCTTCACAGCCGACGACATCTGAGGGGAACCTCTCCCCCCCGAAAATGTGTTGCTGCTTTTCACGCAGGCCAATTAGCACGAATCAGCATCCAAACTAGAGATGAGAGTCGCTGATGTGTCAGATTTCACCGAGAAGGAAGAAAAAATAAAAAAAAAGCAGGGCTGAACGCTGGGGGTTTGCTTCAACACGGGGATAATAACTGGCTTTGAACCAAACAAACACGGCTCACCCACCTAGCCTGACAGCGATTAGTGGGCTGCAGCCACCCGCTGGCTCCTCCATGCCACGAATCGCAAGTTTTCGCCTCTGAACGTCGCCTTTATGCTGCGCGAGAGGCTCTCTGCTTCTCTCTTTCCGCATGTTGCTGTTCCCCCTGGCGGTTAAAAACGGAACTTTACAAGAGAACCTACCTCCATTCATAAAAATAGAAAAAGACACACAAAAAAGAACTGCTGGTGACAGGCAGCTACAAACACACGTCTAAACACCTTTAAAATAAGTATAATATAAGTTTATTTACAGACATAAGCAAAAGATAAATATAGTTGTCCTCAACCTGTATTGTTGATTGGACAGGGCTAATGTTTGTCACTACAGCCATTTTGAATTTCAGGCTAGATTAGTGTGGTATATTTTGTTTTTCTTATTTACCGCTAATGTAGAGCTAATTTATTTTTCTCCTCATGTCAAATAAACAAAACTGTAATTTTTCTGGTTCCAGTGTTTTGTCCACCAAACTAACACGTTAAATAAAATTCAGAAATAAAGATTTGATTGTTGCAAAGCTAACGAGTAAGCAAGTTTCCTTTCGTGTCTTTTTTTTTCTTTTTTTTACAGATTAGTAACAGATAGCTAGCGTGAAACAAGTATAAAGATGCTTTTGATGCTTTGATTAGATTACACTCAAACAGGAAATGTTTCCACTATTTTTTGTGTGAAAATTAAAGAGTAATTTTGAAAGGTTGTAAACATTTGTCAAAAATCTCAAATACATCATCACCTCAACCTTTTTACTACTCTTTTCTCCTCATTTTGACAATACGAGTTCCAGGTAAACTAGTGTTAAGGCCAGGCCTCTTTTGACTAATATTAGAACGAGTACATATACTGCTGGCTTTCTTTTGAATTAGCTTACAATTCATTGCTTTTCACACATGTACTGTAATGTGTGGCTAGTTTTATTTTTATAGTTTTATATTTTCCTATTAAAGAAGCAGCTTGAAAAATCCCAGCTGTGGCTCCACCTTAAAACAAACTGCATCCACTGCTGTTTGGTAGGAAACAAGAAACAACTTTGCCCCACACTGCATTTCTTGAGCATATTGATCATTTTAGGAGGTCATGGTGTTACACTTTAACACTGGAGCTTTGGCTAGGGTGTTGAGATTCTTTTGACTACAATAACTCTTAAATCTTTCACCGAAACACAGAAACAGAAGCCGAAAATTTGCATGTTGGCATGTTTTCATAGACTTTTCATTGGAAATGTTCTCTTGAACATTTGTTTCTGAGCCCAGTAGGAATAGGAATGTTAACTTTTGCATCATTCCAGGCAACTTACCATGAATACTGTAGATCAGGTTAACATGGTAGGCTTTTGGACTTTTGGGGTATGAATTTAATTGTATAATTTTGTAATATTACAGTTTATAAAGTGCTAAACAAATAGCACTAGAGTTGGCAACACCAACAAACTAATGGCAACTGTTGCAAAGTTACCCACCATGCATACCTTTCACGAAATATTGAGCTGTTGAAATAATGCTTTGATCTGTAATACAAGTGTGGTCAAGCTCATTAGTTTATTTTATTTGTGGATGGTGCAAAACAGCTTAAAAAGAAGTTTTAGTTCAAAAGATTTTCTCTACGTACGGCCAACTTGTGGACGAAGACAGGGACCAGTAGACAATTTATTTTAGTACTTTTGAGAGAAAGGTGAACAATAACCAGAACACCCAAAACGTTTGTTTTTTTTTCTTTCTCTTTCCGCTCAACAAACAAAATTCAACAATGGACAAACGGTAAATAAGGAGCCGTGAGAAAGTCGGGCTTGGAGACCAAAGGGAAAAGGGAGTGGACAACAATAGACTTCCTGTTAAACCAGCCCACGTCACGTCCTTTGGGAAAATGAATTGAGTAAAACACTTATTCCTGCTGATAAAACACCACAAATTGACCTTAAAAGATAGGTAGATCCTAGATTTAAAGTCCTGCCATGATCAGTTTAGTATTGAAGCCTCCTGATTTTTTACCTTAAGAAGGGACTTTACTTTGAAAAACTGTGGAGGTACAATGTTGAATGAGCATGTGAAGTACTTTTTTGTTACACTGCTTATACATATCAGGTAAATATTCAAAGCTAGCCCCAAACTTTATATAAAATCCCATGATGAGACGATTGGGTTGTTTCACTCTGGTTTGACCAATGCAAAAAAGATTCAGAAGGAACTCAAACTGCTAATGTCTCTGAAAGTGTGGGGTTTGTTTTTCGTAAAGAAATGTGAGAAACCTGAAGTTCACGCTGCAGAGACGAAAAGTGGCCTCAAACGTGTCACTGAACAATGACAGCTGCTTGATTCCTGGAAAGCCATCAGTGCTGCTGGGTCACAGTTGACTTCTCGCCTTTAACCACACGATTGAATTTGCTCTTTCACATGCCTTTTGGTTTTAACGCAAACTGGCTTTAAAAAAAAAATCAAGTACAGTACTTTTGTTTTTGAGAGATTTTTTTTTATTTTGTAGCAATTGGTGCATGCAGTTTTTGCAAAATAATTCATCTATTCTAAGTTCGCATCATGAATGTGGTGATAAAATCTCTGTAAAAGCAAACTAAAGCCACTGTGATTTTTTCACATACTGGAAGTGAGGTGCACAATTTTGCCAGATTGCATTCCTTCTTCCTCTTCTACACATTGTTTTCTAAATGATTTATCGACACACAAAGGTTAGAACGTGGCATTTTCACCTGCTTCTGGTTTGTAGAGGTGGTGACTGTGGAACCATCTTTAAAGACCAAAGTTGTGGAGATGCAGCAGATCTTTGGCTGCAGGTCCTGCTGCTCTGCTGAAGCTGCAGTTACTCCGTCATATGCAGCTTTTCTTTTTCATTTAATTTGCTCAATGCAAATTCATACAATAAAAAGTAGGAAAAACCTGAAAGCTCATCCTCAAGTCAAAATAAAAATAACCATAGTCACACTTTTAAACTATTTTACCAATTCTGAGTCAATATAATAATAAATTACGAGACCACTTTTCTTCAGTGGTGCAAAAGCTTTTGGACTCTTCTCTATTTTGCATGTGTGATTATTTATTTATACAATTTCCTGAGAACCTTTCTTTGGATCCATCGCTTTCAAAGACATCTATATTTTATTGACAGCCAATTCCTGTATCCCTGTCTTGTATATGTGGGATTTAAACATGTACAGAGTTAACAGACTGGTGTAACAACATCATTAAGGAAACAAAAGGTGAGCCGCGTAGTTCGCAGAGCTGGGATCAGATAACCTAAGGCGTCGTTTTCTGCTCCGAGGGCGTGCTGGCACAGATTGCTCGAATAAGCAACCTCGACACTTTTACATCTTTTCCTGTTGATGCTTTTTTGCCGAGCTCGTCATAGTCGTGTGTGTCTGTGGGTGGGTATGTGTGAGAGAAATTCTGCTGATGACTCACAGCATGAACACCCGAGTCATGTTTTACCATACAGCATGAACAACGGCACAGCTGCATGAACTGAACTGAAATACAGGGGGAGTCGACTAAATCTAAAGCCTTTTGAGGTAAAAAGACTGAAAATAAAGCATATTAAAAAAAAACTTTATTAGAAAACTTTAAAACAAACAAAAAAAAATTCAAATTCAAATTCAACAACTAACGTAATATGTGAGTTTCTTGTTGGTGGTCACTCTGACAGGCAGAATGAACAATCATCTCCCTCCCTCCTATTTCACTGATTTCTTACCAAATACCAGAACTGCTAAAATAAACATTTGTGGAGAAAAATTTGATTTTAAAAAAATATCTGAAATTAACTGAAAGCAGTAATGTTCTGCATGACCTTTATGGAACCCTCAGATCTTCTGGATTAGGTCCTCTATGTGCATGTAGAGAAATGCAGAAACAAAGGCCAGATTGTGTTACTAGTTTGCATATTCTAGGCAGTTTAACTCAAATGCATTTACATGGAGCTAGAATGAGACATGGTGTGCATTTTGACAGATCCACATGCATTAATGTTCTTGCTCAGACTTCCATGCTTGCTTCTTGTATGGGTTTCTGAGCCACGAGCTTCAGAGTACTCTCGCTGTCTAGCTGTGGAGTGGACAGGTACTCTAACTCGTAGCCTCCACTTTGGTCAGCAGGCCTGACCTCGTTGGAGGGCTTCTTGTGTTGCAGGATCTGTTGCAGCTGATGGTTGGCGTATTCTGGTTTGGTGGTTAGGGGTACTTCGGGAACCGCCACACCCAGGATATCCGCCACCATGTAAGGGCGAAGCCATCCCACCAGAGGCGTGCTGCCAGGCGTGTAGTGAGTCTGTCGATGATAGAAGAGAAGCCCATCCACCTGCACCAGCAGAACGTAGACAAATGTGAAGTTGGGTTTGTTTTTTGGTGTACAAAACAGGTTTTTGTGTTGTCGATCGCTCCTTACACTGAAGCTGTATTCTGCTGACAAAGTTTTCTGAATGGATGCTTCTGTGCAGTCAGAACTTTGTAGACTCACAAAGCGGAACTGTTGGCCCAAGCAAATCACCAAAGCAACATAGCATTAGCATTAGATTAAGATGCTGTTTGTTACAATGATAAACCCAAACTCACTCGGAATTGGCAAACGTTACCATTAAGTTCATGGACGGTACTTACAGGATTGCGTTTGGCAGTCTCTGACAGCCCCTCTGTTTCCTGGACTTTAGACTGGAGCCAAAAGAATCGGAACTCAGTCTGTTGATGGGAACACAAGCAAAAAGTACATCTGCATCCCACCACATTCTGTTTTCAATATGATGAAAAATCCACAGTACCAAAAGTTGCAGTTCCTCAAATGACCACTGAAAGCTGGTCCATCAACTCCAATCTTTAACAAACTCTACACCAAAAATAAACTCACATTCAGCCATGGGGCATAAACATTTTCATGTTTATTGCTTTCTTTTCTTTTCCAGGAGTATTGTTTTTTTTTAATCAGCTGTTTTGACTTTATAAGAACTTAAATTTGCATAATTAGAGGCATGTTATGTGGATTGGTGGGTGGCAGACCCATTTGGGTGGAGTAAACTCTAGTCAATCTGGCTGTGTCACTTCAGGCTTCACTTTTACTCTTCAGAACCCTTATCAGAAACGATCATCCCATTGTGCACCCTTCTTTGGAAAACAAAAACATTTCCAGACTGCATGAAGATGAGAAAGCAGACTTACTGGGCAGTCATAGACTGGATGGCCTCTCCAGCACATGACATCCAGGATGTAGTAGGTTCTGTCCACTTCACTGTAAATGCAGTCCAAGATTGTATAGTCTGCATGGAACAGATATCAAATCCAAATGTATACTTTCAATAAATAACAGAAGTAATACTGAGGCTTTACAATTATTACACTGATCAGAATGGAGTGACTTTTGAGGTTAAACATTGGAACGTTTTCTTTTAGCAATCCAGAATAGTTTAGAACAGTCAGTCCATATTGAAGAGTTATTATACCGGCTTTTTACATAAAAAATATTATTATTAAAGACAAATAAAACAGAAAACTAAACTGCTTGATTAGTTTCATTCAAAAATATTTTAAAACTGTTTTGGGTTATTGTCATTATATATCATTATTGACATTAAACCTGCAACTTTAAGGAGGCAGGAGAATTGAGCACAACATCTAACAGGTCACAGTTTTCAGTGTAACACAGACTCTGTTATGCTACAACAGTGGATTCAATTCTGTTATTATTTAGAAAAAACAGTTTTTATGAATGTCCTTTGAATTCATCTTGTTGTATTTATCTGCCGCGTCTTAAAGGCGGATCTGTAAAAATGTGTCCAACTTTAAACCGGTCCTGTTTATATTCAGGAGGCACACAGAATAGCTCGTTAGCAGAACTAGCATCATAGCATTAGCATCTAACAACAGCGTTTTCTCCAAATCAACACATTTTATTAATCTGTCTGTTGATGCTGTAAGAAGAGCAGCTTTATCCTTCAGTTCTGACTGGATCCTGTTATAAATCACTGCATGTTCTGCTGTTCCATCAGCCAAAACTAATCACTACACGGGTGAAGTGACTGCGGGGTGTCTTACGTGTTTGTTTACCTCACATGCCAGATAGCAGAGAAGGAGAGGAAAAAAAGAAATTCACCAAAAGAAGTGCTAATAAACATAACTACGTTTACGCAAACGTTTACTTGCCATGGGGTGACTAACCCTCCAAATTTAACTCCCCAAAGAGGAGAAAATACACGCAACTGGCGAGAGTTAAGGACATTTCAAAATAAAAGTCTATTGTGATAGGCTCATTTTACTTTTGAGAAAAAGTTCTATTGTGATATCAATAGTTATCGTTTTATTGCCCAGTCCTAAGTGGGAGTAACGCCCGAATGTGAAAATACTACTTTTCCGTATTTCTACGTTTGGAGGACTAAATGTAGGGGAGAAGCCGGAGGGGTAAGGCAAGAATTTGTATTCGGCCAAAGTACACAAGTAGTTTCATAATTGCTTTTATTGCAAGAAATAGCCACCATTAAATCTCTTTCATTATTTAATAATATGGTAAATGGCGTATACTTGTAAAGCGCTTTTCTACCTTCTTTGAAGGCTCAAAGCGCTTTACAGTCACAGTCCCATTCACACTTAAATGGTGGCTCCGCTGCTGAACACTGGCGCCAACCTTCCACCAGAGGCAATGTGGCGATCAGTGTCTTGCCAAGGACAGTTCGATGATAGAATCATTTATAAACACATATTCAAGTTTCTGTCGTTCCGTTAACCAAATGGCATTTAGGCCAGTGCAGTAACATAGAACATTCAGTCTATGTGACCGCAACTTCTGTTTTGGGAGTCCATTATCACTTTTTAATGGACACCCTCCAGCCAATCAGAGAAGAGTATTCACCCGGACTATGGTATACCAAGAGCCTTGTTTTAAATGTGGATCAGATATACATTTCTTTGTTTCAATAAAGGTTTTTTCCCCATCTATTTCTTCTTTGACATATAATTTTATTGGAGTTGCAGTTTCAAACAATATTTTAAAAAAGTATAACTTAGTTATAGCTGTGTTGTTATAAACACATTTTTCCTCCCTCGTTTATTGTTGTGACCAAAGCCTGATTAGGGAAATCTTTTGGAGTATTTGTGGCTCGTGACGGTAAATCCACCTACCTTTTCCCATAGCAGAGTTGTGTCTGTTCCCACCCGGCAGCAGGGAGGGGAAGCGGTTCACACAGTAGCCGCTTTTGGTGTATGCTGCAGTGGAGCCCTAAGGGAGAAAAGTTTATGAGATCAAACTAGTTGGCATGGCAACATCAAGATATTAAGACTCTTTGAAATGCTAATTTATTCGAATGCTTGTTCACACTCCGTGAACATAAGTATTTGATCTCCATGGAGCAGCGTTGTATTGGACTTTACAGAAATAAGGTGTCCAACAAATGACCCTTAATGTGGGTCAAAAACAAAAAGAGCAGCAAAAAAGAACACCAGGATTAAGGATTAAGCCCATAGAAAATCTATGGAGGAAGCAGAAAGTCTGAGTCCACAAACTGCAGCCTTAAAACCTCATTGATTCTGGACAAAAAGTGTAGATACGTACAAATCGGGTGCCAAATAACAAGTATTTTTCTGTTATTCTCAAAAAAGAAAAAAACATTCCAACTAAGCCTGTACAAGAAATCAAAAATTTAACATAATCGCGAAATCAGCTGATGCAATACATGTACTGCAAAAGATTGCTTAAACTGTGATAAATAGTTATCTTAAGGCTAAAAAAAGCCACTGGGCATTTTTTCCAAGATAGCCCCACTCTCTACTTCCTCTGTTATACATCTTTCACAAACTATAGTAGCTGAGCTCAATGGCTACTTGCTGTCCATGAACAATAAGGAAGACCCCTTGGCATGGTTGAAACTCCAACAAATAACATTCCTACATACAAGCAAACTTGTAAGGAAGTATCTTTGCATACCTGCCAGTAGCTCACCTTCAAAGAGACCATAAAGTACAACAGGAAACAACATGTCAGCACATATGTTTAAAACACGTTGGTTTGCCAAACCAAAAACTTGCCATAGTAAAGCATTCACTCAGGAAGGACGCATTGACAAAGAAACATTATGTTTTTAAAAAGGGGCTGCATGGTGGCGCAGTGGTTAGCGCTCCTGCCTCACAGCAAGAAGGTTCCCGGTTCAAGTCCTGGCTGGGGGACCTTTCTGTGTGGAGTTTGCATGTTCTCCCCGTGCATGCGTGGGTTTTCTCCAGGTACTCCGGCTTCCTCCCACCGTCCAAAAACATGCTTCATTGGTTACTCTAAATTGTTCCTAGGTGTGAATGTGAGTGTACATGGGTGTGTGATTGTGGCCCCTGCGACAGACTGGCGACCAGTCCAGGGGTGTCCCCTGCCTTCGCCCATGAGTAGCCGGGTTAGGCTCCGGCAACCCCGTGACCCCGAAAGGGATAAAGCGGATTGGAAAATGAATGAATGAATGAATGAATGTTTTTAAAAAAGCCCAGCGCACACTACCCACATGGTTCCTAATTGCTGTACATACTAGTTTTTACCAGTACTACCAGAAGGTAGATGATTGTTCTTTGGTCTGTTCCTTAAACATACAAGTTCTTACATGGTCCTATTGACAGAACGTGCAAAACTGTTAGATAGAAATGGAAATTATGTTTTATTTGTTTTGCTTTTTGTTCAGGTTTTGCAAGTCATATCATCAATGTTGATCACTAATATTGCACATTGCAATTCTCCTCATATAGTACAGCCCTAATTGTTTCTTTGTGGGCAGGTTTGTGTACAAAGGTGGATCAAAAGCAAGAAACAAAAGTTGTGTGAATATTTCAGTTGGGTTCTGTCAGCACATTGGTCTCATTAAGTTCCTCTACTCATATAAGCAGGATCTTCAGCTCTTCTTTGAAGCATTTTGTGTAAAAGCTCAGTCACTGACATCTCCAAACTTTGAGGGAAATACTGAGAAACCAAAATGTGCTGCAGACTGGAAAAAAACTGCATGTGCTCTTCAGAAAACCTTTGTTCGCAGCATTTTTGTTTCACCTTAACCACAGGAGCTCTTCTTTGGGGTAAGGAAACAGTCAATAAGAAACATATTCGTAAAAACAAAGTTGTGCACATATTAATACTTTGTGCACATATTTTCAAAAAAAATTTCAATGCATAATTTAGTTTTACATTTAACATGTCTGTTTTGAATATGTTTTATCTTTGCTTTGAATATGACTTCTTTGTCTTGAATATATATAAACATCGAGTCCCGAAACATTGTTCACATTGCGTATGGGTTTTATTATTTTTTTTATTAAACTAAAATAACATAGAACTTTTTAGAGTTCTATTTAATTTATAACATTGATACCTTCATGGGAAATTATCTTTAATAGCTCTGTTGAAAATTGAATAAAACACATCAAAATACATAAACAATACATAACACATCATAATGTGGTTGTCAGGCGACAGCAGCTGATCCATGTAAACAATGCAGCAGCGGTTCATTTCAGTCCCAGAAGTGGTGGAAAACAACCCAAAAGGAGTAGCAGGCATATCGCTCCACTTATTAGGTGAAAAAAAAAACATGTCTGTCAAAAGTAGATGAAACAAAAACAGCTAAGCTAACTCAGAGCTAAGGTATGCTAACTGGCAGCCAAATGTTGTGGCAGTAAAAAAAAGAAAATAAAAAAGTCAGTAGGATCAGAATACCCAACTTTCTTTCTTTTTCAGATCCTTCTTTCTTACTATCAATATGGTTGGCTGCCAGTTAGCCTTAGTTTAGCTCTGAATTAGCTTAGCTGTTTTTGGTATTTTCCATCCATTTTTTTTAGCCACTATATCCTGTTCTAGGTCACCGCGCTGCCGGAAGCCTGTCCTAGCTACTGTTGAGCTAAGACAAGGGTACATCTGGACAGGTCTGGAGGCTGGAAGGAAGCACCTGTCCAGCCTGTCCGAGGAAAAACTGGACGGTTAAGTAGGGATCAAGGCTGCCGCTGGCCGGGCGGGCAGACAGCAGAACAGTAGAAGAGAGAAAGGGATCCCTCCGCTGCTTCCTGGGTATTTTTGTTTTCTTTCATCATTCTCTTGTAAACATCTCACCAGTTCTGGGTCTGTTGCATTGTTTATACACTCCGCTGTTGTTGCCTGGCCAAAAAGAAGGACAAAAAAGCGGCAGGGCAGCGCTGTTAATATCTTTTTTCCAGAAAAGCTACAGTATCAAGATTATTTCCCTGCCAGGGGGTCAATAACATTCTAAAAAGTTTAATTCTATTTTAGTTTAATAAACGGTCCTCAACGCGCATGCTCACTCAGTTGAGACGATGCTTCAGGACTCAATGTTTAAGTGACGTATTTTTGACAGTTTGTTAACAGAACAAATTCGTATTCAAGACAAGCGAGTCGTATTCAAAACAGACATGTCAAACCTAAAATAAATGTATTCATATTTTTTTCTGCAAATTTGTGCACAAAGTATTAACTTGTGCACAACTTTGACTTTATGAATACGTTTCCTTTTGACAGTTTCCTTACCACATACTCTTCAATGACATACATGGTGTTGCTCAACAACTGAAGCCCAAAGGTTACACACAAATACAACCTCAGATGTCTGATTGTGAGAACATTTTGCCACAATAAGTAAGAAACAGTTGACTCTACTGCTTCATATCAAAGTTTTGCTGATGATTTAAGATGTCAGCAGAAGTTGACTACCGGTAATTGAATGTCCTTCACTCACATCTCATTTACACACAGATACTCTGTCTTGATGTGGCTGACCTTCATTCATTTACTTTACAATCCTCCACCTCTCTAGATATTCCTCCACCTGCTGCCCACTCTGCCTTCAGATCACAATGTCATCTGCAAACATCCTGATCCACAGAGATTTCTGTCTAACCTTATCGGTCAGTTTGTCCATCACCACAAAAACAAAGAAGGAGGTCAAAGCTTATCTATGGCGCAGTCCCATCTCAACTTTCAACTCCCTATCACACCTACAGCACATCTCAACACTGTCTTACAGCTCTCACACGTGACTTCAACATACTTCTCTGTTGCTCTAGACTTCCTCATTCAAGCCGCATCTTTGTATTCTATCAGACTTTCTCTAGATCTACAGAGACACAAACCAACTTCTGACCTTTTCTGTTCTTCTCCAGAAGCATCCTCAAAACAAACACTGCATCTGTGGTTCTCTTCTTTGACATAAAACACACTAAATACAAAAATCAAACACAAAATATTATGGGAAAATGCTGTTCTGATGTTCTTAACAATGAACATCAGAACACATCTTATTTTCGCATTATCCAAGATCTTGTTAAACAGTCCAGACAGAAACTCTACTTCACTCTCCTAAACATTTTCAAACCTCCATTCATTCTTCATTCTTACTGATCCTTGCTACTTCCTGCTCCACAACCACATCTTCTACTTCCATCCAACATTTTCTTCATTCATCAGATTTTTAAAGTTCTTCTTTCATCTTTCCATCACTTATGGAACCTGAAAACACATTTCCTTCTCACTCTAACCTGCTAAACATCTTTCCATGTGTTTCTCTGCCTCACTTGTACAGATCCACCTCTGTCTTCTTTGTATCCAAACTGTCACACAAGTCCTCAAACGTCCTCCACCTTCAGTTTTCAACCATTACTTTATCAATAATTTGTTTAGTTTATTTGATAAACAATGTAAGACTTTTATGTGGCATTATTAAAAACAACAATTTACTTCATGTTTGTCCCCAACATCCATTGTTTCTCATGGCAAAGGGAAAAAAATCAAATAATTTTTCCCAGTGTAGAAGTCTGGTTGGTGTTGACATGACAGTCAAAGTGAAATCCTCATTTCCTGGCTGTAAAATCTCTCACTTTGTCAGCATACAGCACAGTTTGCTCTCTTTCGCCCTCAGCCCCCGCTGCGTCCTGTAATGTCACACAGATGCCCTCCGGCCATTACACTATAAGTGAGGTGTCAGCTCTTTGATGTACTGAAGGCCACATGAGATCTGCTCTGAGTTAAACATCTATCAATCACACAGTAAACTTGTGAAAGTGACGGACAGCTCTCAGATATCTCTGGTGTTCTTGATGGAAATGCTCTTTTTATTAAAGACTCGCTCAGATGAAAATAGTGTTTTTAACAGGTTGTTGTGGCATTTTACAGATAATGGAGGACATATTTAAGGAAAATTATGCTTAAAATTGCATTTCACAGGCTCCCTGCTTTGAGCTCTCAGCATTGGGGGGGGGGGGGGGAGGGATGTGTCCAGCCCACAACTCAGAGGAAAATTGAACACACGATTACTGCAGAAAAATTGTCTTAGCAAACAATACAGGTTTTTGTCTTTAGTCTAAAAATGGCATAATCGTAATTAAAAGACCATTGGGAACGCTTGTCCTATGGATCCAATGATGATCGGAGTGAGTCTTTAAATGAATCTGTGAAATCTGCTGCTTCTTAACAATAATCTCATAAGTTAGCTTTCCTTGTTTTTGATTCTTCTCAGCTATGGTTTTACAATGTCACATCAAAGCCTTTTTAATTGTGCCACTATGGAAACATTTAGTTTACTGGCAGAAAATGTTTTAAAATCCCAAAATATGGATTAATTTCCCCTGTTTCTTTACATTAGTTTAGACTTCAGGTCACAGATGAGGAGAATCCAGATAGATACAACTCCTGCTGTCGTTTGAAAAAGAGGACTTTAATGGCAAATTAAAGAAAAGAGGGGACACATTCTTACCTTGGAAGCAACAATGAGCGATCTCTTTCCGACAGGACAGACCACCAATAGCCAGTCTGTGTCCAACTCTGACGGTACGTCCACCAGCCACTCTGACAGCATGAGCTGACAGAAGGAAATTTAATATTATTATGGTTTCCTATCTTAGACAATCGTCTATCAAATATCCAAATTACTCAGACAGATGAAAACCAAGGAGTAAAACCATAAGGGTAACACTAAGGCGCCCTCTAGTGGGCTACATAAGACTCCAAATGATTGTTTGTGTTCAGTGATGTGTAATGACCTCTCTGAATGTCCGTCTAAACAGACCTGATTTGCGTAATGCTTTGGCAGCTTCCTCTTCTCTATCTCCATGCCCTCGACTTCCTGGTTCTGCTCGCCTTCCTCCTGTTTATCCATGTCTTCCTCCCCATCGCTGTCTGCTCCGGTCCAGTCCCCGGTGGCCAAGCGACGCGCGTGGTTGACATAGTTTAATCTTTTACTGAAGAGAGCAGAGAGAGGACAGCGGGGTTATTCAGGCGTTTAGAAACACTCATTTTGAATAATTTTGTAAAAAGAAATTCTGTCACACTTGTGTTTATTCAAAGCAATATGTGGATTAAAGCAGATCCATGAGATGATAGGGAGAGGATGTGAAGAGAGGGGGGAGAAAATAGTCTGTTATGCTGTTTGTGTGAAAAGGAAGACGTGAGGACATCTGGTTCAAGACAGGAGGAGGTTTCCACCTTTTTTGAAAGTCAAGAAAGCGCCGGCGCCGTTCAGTCTGCTCCAGCACGCTGTACTTGCTCTTGTACTGGCTGAGCCGAGGATGAGGAGCGGCGGTGCTGTTGGGCTCCTGGGACACAGCGAAGCTGGTCGAGAGAGCTCGGGTCAGATCATCCATGGGAACACTGTAAAATGTGGATGTAGTTGGGAGTTTTTAAATGATACCACAGTTGCATTTGAGAAAAAAAAACGGGAAATTAAATAAATTCATCATTTTGTTATTTGTATAATGTTTTTTGAGAGAGCATTTAGTGCGACTGAGAAATTTCTCAACATGAAACTCTAAATTTGGGCGAATCAAACGGCTTAAATTGTCATGCATTCTGTGTTTTTGTATGATTAGTTTTGGTTTAATTCATTTTTCACTCGAAGCTCAACAAAGGAATTACTTATTCCTAATTACCGTAAAAATATCAAACAACCAAAAGAACTTGAGTTTTTGCGGCAAAAATTAAGGCCAACTCTTCTATGGGTACCTACAAGGGCCAAACTAAGTCGAGTCTTCGTCGCAACCTAAACCGCTTTTAACGTTAACGTGAGATTTCAAAACGACATTGCAAAACACCGCCATAAATAAACTATATTTGACCAAATAAGGTGAACTTATAACTGCGAGTAAAAATAAAAGCTTTCACGTCAATATTGAATGCTAACGCTAGGAGTGCTAGCATAGCGCAGTCCACAAAATACTAACATCCTCGACTCTTCGACGAAATTTTAACTATAACAAGCAAAATATGACAGTGTAGTTAAATTCGAGATAGAATATATGTATATCCTGCTATACACAACATAAATATAAGCGTCACGTTACCTTTTTGCAGGCGTCACGCTGTCATTTTGGTAACGGTAACTTCTGGTTGGCCAACGAAAAACGCCAAACTATTCAGGAGTTTTACACCAATTTGATAAATAAATTAAAAGTATACTACAAAACACTTTCTAACATAAAATGACATAACAATAATTTTTCATCCTCTCGATATATCCAATTACAATCATTATTCTCCTTACTTTTGTTATTATTTCATTATTTTATGCATTTTTTGAATTTTAAATTAAGATTTCCCAATGTAATGACAAAAATGACGCCACGTTTAATTTAAAAAACCCAAAGAATTAGATAGAGGCATCATTGTGCAATCATGTTCTTTCGTAAAATAAAATATATAAATAAATAAATAAAAAAGAATCCGAAAAATCCCCCTTACTGTGTAAATATTAATCGGAGTGTGTTACCCTTCTTCTCCTGAAGGGGACGGTGTTGTTGCTGTTTCGCTGGTCTCGTCGCACATAAAGGAGATGATGAAAAGGGAGAACTTGCCTTCAATTGTCTCACGTCATGGAAAGAGTTACTTTGTTGTAGCGCGCTGAGGATCAAGGAGGAAGAAAAAAACAACAATAATAGTGGCGCGTGTCGACGGTCTACTGAGGCAGACTGTTTTGGTCGCTCCTTCTCCGTGGAGTCGAGTGGAGATGCGTGGGGACCTGTTTACGAGCGAAACGCAGCAAGTTTGTGCGTAAGGAGCAGAATGCGCCGGGATACCATCACCCATCCCTCTGTTTTTCTCCATGCCGGACATACTTCATCTTGAAACATGCTCATCGCGGGTTGTTTATGAGCCGCGCGATGAGAACCGTGAGAGTACGCAGTGGACGATCCCTGTAGTTGACGAGGATTACATTAACCATCAAGGTTTATTTTATTTTTTATTTTGGAGGAACCAGTTCTGATCTTTGGTGTGAACGGAATCGAAGCAAATCATGCTGTCATTATTAGTAGATGTTTAAAGCGGCTTCCACTGTTGGTAAATATGTCATCGTTACTGTTCTGACTGTTTTCTGATCTCCCACAAGCCACCTGGTGGTGTTACATCCAACACAGCAGCTGTGCCGCAACCTGAGATGTGTTTAAATATTACAGTAAGTCGCTAACACGGTGCCCTTGTTATTATCATTTAGGCACTATGTCCATGTAGAGGTCCTAGGACCCTCTGGAGTGTCAGCATGTCTGTGAAAGCTGTAGCCCTCTACACTTTTTTGAGTGAAAACAAAGAGGAGATCAGCATCCAGGAGAATGAGGAGTTGACTATCTTCGATGAAAACTCACTGGACGGCTGGTATGTTGGGGAGAACAGTCGTGGGGAGAGGGGTCTATTCCCCAAAACCTATGTGGAGATCGTTCGCACACGCTCCAACTCCAATGTGACAGACTGCTCTATCAGCCCTGAGGGCTCCCTGGGGAATGATTCCCCCTACTTCTCGTCCACCCCAAATACCTCGGGGCAGATCAACGACGAGGACTATTACGATGATTGGGACGACTGGGACGATGGATCCACTGTGGTGGATGATGGTGATCACATCAGGAGCCCTGGAGCCAATGGTTATGCCCACCAGACCTCGACGTCCAACAACCCAAATGTGCACTACAGGGCCAAGTCAGTGTCTGGACCCGACAGCATGTCCAGCTCCAGGAAGGGCAGCATGGTTGGCAGGAACTTGAATAGATTTTCCAGCTTTGTGCGGTCAGGGGTTGAGGCTTTTGTGCTTGGGGATGTACCCATGATGGCAAAGATCGCCGAATCCTACACCATTGAAATGGGTCCTTTGGGACCCAAGTGGAAGGAAAACCCAAACCCATTCATCTGCTCAATTGAAGATCCCACCAAACAGACAAAGTTCAAGGGCATCAAGACCTATATTTCTTACAGAGTGACACCAAGCCACACCGGGCGTCCCGTCTACCGGCGCTACAAGCACTTCGACTGGCTGTACAACCGATTGCTGCACAAGTTCACTGTGATCTCAGTCCCTCATTTGCCTGAGAAGCAAGCCACGGGGCGCTTTGAGGAAGACTTCATTGAGAAGCGCAAGAGGCGCCTGATACTGTGGATGAACCACATGACCAGTCACCCCGTTCTCTCCCAGTATGAAGGCTTTGAGCACTTCCTCATGTGTGCCGATGATAAACAATGGAAACTGGGCAAGAGGCGAGCCGAGAAGGACGAAATGGTGGGCGCCCATTTCATGCTGACCCTTCAGATTCCCAACGAGCACCAGGACCTTCAGGATGTGGAGGAGCGGGTTGACAACTTCAAGACCTTCGCCAAAAAGATGGACGACAGCGTAATGCAGCTCACCAACGTGGCCTCGGAGCTGGTGAGAAAACATCTGGGGGGATTCAGGAAGGAGTTCCAGCGACTGGGGAATGCCTTCCAGTCCATTAGCCAGGCGTTCATGCTGGACCCCCCTCATCGGTCGGACAGCCTCAACAACGCCATCTCCCACACTGGCCGCACCTATGAGAACATTGGGGAAATGTTTGCAGAGCAACCAAAGTATGACCTCTTCCACATGTTGGATAAGCTGTCCCTTTATCAAGGCCTACTCGCCAACTTCCCGGACATTATTCACCTACAGAAAGGTAATTATCACACCTTTGTGCATTTTCCCCACATTTGACAGTTCTTCAGTGTGACTGCATGCAAACTGGTACAAAGATGGAGGATCATTGTACCAATAATCAGTGTGTCTTCCAATGGTTGTCTGCACATTCAGGGACAGGCAGTTTCCTGCCCCGTCAGGTTGTACCGATGCATTACAGGCTATTTGAGGTTTTCGCAGGTCATCTTTTTGTTCTTAAATGTTATGTATTTGTACAATACAGCACACATATGTGCTAATAGAGTGAATCATGGCGTCAGGGAGGAACCGTGGCTCACACACCCAACCCTCTTCTTCCCTGACAAAAACTTTCTGCACAAACCTGTTTGTACAGGTTTGAGTGAGCATGCTTTCTGTTCTTCTCTTTGGTAATTAGTACTTCATCAGGTGGGTGGAATTTAAACCAAATTGTACTAGATGGAAAGTTACAAACTGTTCCACTTTTGGAGAAATGTCCTGAAGCTTTTTACAGTTTTAAAGTGTCAACCCCTGCCTCACCCCGCCCCACAGCGGGACGCCAGTGAGTCCCACATGACTTCTGAGGAAGGCTCGGCAAACTAAACAAACACTCTTAGATGTACATGTGACTTCTTTGCTCTCCAGATAGGGTTCTGTTGAGATCTAAAAGGGTGAAGCAATCCCAATCCTGAACTGCTCTCTGTGTCCCAAGACTGTCGGTCCACACCCAGACTAGTTTACTCTTTTATCCTGTTAGCCCACAGACACACTCAGTTGAAGTTGGGGTCATGTGTGTAGGTAAAAAAAAAGAAGAAGTGAAATTGCTCAAAAAACACCCATTTATGTAAGGTTTGAAGAACTTAACGCCGTCTGTATTTAAAATGAGTTTAATGATTGACTTTAGTGACCTAAAACCATAAAGAACACCATTGTTCTTTATGGTTCCTCTTTTGTTGGATTCCTCTTCATTGTTCCATTTGTTCTTCAAAACATTTTTTGGCTCAACTTGAACCTCATTGTGTTCTCAGTTATCTGTTTTGAACACCAGATCTTATCTGACAGTCAGAGGAAGATCAGCGGAAAGAGACAGGAATCCAACCCTTAATTATCTTTATATATGTCCTCCATAATGAGAAAAATGCTACAATAACATGTTATAAACACCAAAAACACAGTTTTCATTGAAGGGGGCCTTTAATTTATTCACTTTTTCCTATCTTTTCATATAAAATGTGTGTCTGGTTTGTTTTGTCACATATGACACAAGGAGGGTCTGTTTTTGTGTGTTTGTTGGTGAGCACATCTTTTGTTTATCTGCTGAGAAGCTCTGCAGCTGTGTAGAGGCCGGTCCACATGCCTCCCAGTGACCAGTGTTGTGCTGAACCAGATACAGCTGTGGCAACACTTAAAAGACAGAACATCTAGGTCAGCCCTTTTCCAGTGTACTCCTCCTCTTTTTGTCCTCAGCGCTTGCTTGGTGCGAAATCTCAGTTAGTATGTGCTCTAGAAGGATGACTTACAGATTTTTTTTTTCTCGAAAAATGCCTTGCTTTTCTTGTTGCTTTTTCTCATTGGTGCTGCAGACATCAGCCTCACAGCTGTCTTGACTCGACACTTTCTCTGGTTTCGGTGCTCCAGAACATAAATCCAGCTGGTGGTGGAGTCTCCTGACAGCGAATCTCTGCCATCACCAATCCCACACCCGTTTTCATTTCAATGCAATTGAAGGTCTTGATCTGGAGGTTTAATAACACGACATTGTTAGAGAATAAAGGTCCTCTGAGGCTTTTGTGCAAGAGGCAGATGTGTAAACTGCGGCCTGCAGCCACGGCCTGCCACGGTTTCTTGTTTTTCCTTTTGCGTTGGATTGCACATTTGCACACATTTTGAATTGTTGATCCTGCACAGTATCGGGCCGGTTTGGCCTTGACCCATAACTCTGTGTTGCAGTGTATCATATCAACGCAAAGCTGCTTTTCTCTGCGTCAGAATCCACAGGTTTACATTGATAGCGTCAACATTTTACTGATTTAAAGTGATAGATATCAATACAAATCTGCTCTTGTCCGTGTTATAATTCGTTGATTTACGCTGATTGTGTAACCATTTTACTATTGTAAAGTGTAGCATATGGGTGAAAAGCTGCTTTTTTTCCACGTCAGAATCCATTGATTTACATTGAGTGATTATTTTACTATTGTAAAGAGTAATGTATTGGCGCTAAGTCACATTTCTCTGCATCATAATCTGTTGGTTTATTTTGATCACCTAAGTATATTACTATTGTAAAGTGGAGTACGTCGACGCAAGGCTGCTTTTCTCTGATTCCGAATCTGCTGGAATTACATTCATTTCATAAAAGTTTGGAGAGTTACGTAATTCAAACAATACTAACACTGGAGCTTAAACATTGGTGTTAAAGAGCCAATAAGACCGGAATAACCACGTGCAGGGGACACATCGGCATTGACCACATTCGATTCTCCTGTTATTAAAGCAGACATCTTGTTGTTTAGGTTTTATATCTCATGGACCCAATCTGACAGAGAAATACCTGACGTTCGGAGTTGATCCGTTCTGGACCTAAAAAAGAGTCAACCCAAGCCTTCGTTTTCCCACTTGGATTTGTGAAGAAAGACGAGATCTTTGGTCTTTCATTAATAAAAATGACATTAGAAGTGTTTTTACACCGGATGAGTTAGAGGGTTTTCACTCTGACCTCACCTCACCAGAAGTCATTTTTTTGGAATAATCTGGTTGGTTTGCAAACTGCTGAAGTTCATCTGAATCCTGGTATTAACCAAACAATTGAATGTTTAGATTCACTTACAGGAGATCTCCTGTGTGGTTCTCTGTAGATGGCATATGCAGCAAATTAAAGGGTGGAGGTAAACTCAAGGAAGTGAATGACGCAAGAATTTTGAGTCAGTCAGTCAGTCAGGTTGTCCTTTCTCCAGAGTTAATCATGAAAGCAAACCAAATAAAAACGAAGACGTGAAAGTTTGGGATTTTTTTGCTTCTGGCTCCTAATTGAACCGACTGAACCAGATTGACAGAAGAGCTAAAGAGTCCAAATGAATGGCTGCCTTTCTTCATGCTGAAATTGAGTGAGGGTTCAGCTGTTCTCCATGCTGATATCCCATCATCCCTTTGTTTACACTCTCCCGACAGCTTACAGCGCCTCACAACCGCAACCTAACATTGCCGGTGCAACAAAATTGGTGAGCAATATTGGAGCTATCCGGCCATACAGTTTTGATCCAGATTCCAGCTTGGACGAGGAAAACAAAGACGTACATGAATCTATTTGTCCTCAAGTGGATCAGAACTGGAGTGCAGTTGGGAAACTTTGGCCTACACATTGTAGTTACTGCATCACAACTTGGATCTTTGTCAAACATATTATTTTTGTCTGCTCCTAAGTCATCACAATTTGAATATAGAAATAGTCGGAAATGGAACTTAAATCTTAAATTCTTTTACATATGTCATGAGAAAAAATGTTACAAGCACATGTTAAAAGTGTGGCATAATGACACTGTACGACAGCATCACCTATACATCATAATAGCACACAGCTTACATATTCTTACTGATACTTAACTATTTACTTACCATACATACGACAATGGTCGGATCTTGAGATGGTCGTAAGATTCTCAAGGGAACTGGAAGTTACACCTGCGCTCACCTCCACGGTCCTGGGCAACCCAAAACCAGCAGCACCCGGACAAGTCAGTCCCCATATGGGTTCATATATGACTGAGGCTTAAACTGGGATATTTTTCCCAGAGATTTAAAACAGTAAGAAGAAGGCCCGGGTAGGGTCTGCCCACACAAAAGCCAGAAAAAAAAACCATTAGTATTGTCATATGGAAAAGATCTTTTAAACTATTAGCAAACTCTTGCATTTTGAAGGCGCTCTGACGATCAGACAAAGAGGAAATATGTTGATTCCATAACAGAAGAGTTGATGTAATCTCACATGAAAATAACTATTAGGAGATTTTGTGGGATTTTAAAGACACCATAAGTCTTTCGTTCAAGTCAAATAAAGATGACACATAAAGACCTTCTGATTCAGTAGATAATACTCTTTCTTGCATGATGGGTTTTGACAAAACACATTTTGACATAAAAAATGTGTCAACACTTGTAAAAATGTTGCTCTTCAAACTTTTAAGAGATTTCTAGTTTTTTTTTCATTTAGTAAAGGACAACGGAGCTGGAAAGGGGCTGACATGAATCATGGTTCACTGCAACAATGCACAACCACTGCAGTTATTAGCAGAAATAAAAGTTACAGTCTCACATAAGAAAAATAAGGAAATAAACATCACAATAGCATGAAAATCTGACTTGTGGGATAATTTATGATGCAGTTTGTGCAGATGGAATGGACTGGTACACAACCGTTTAGCATCTCAACAGAAAACATCTGTTGGACAGGTTTTCTTGTGTTTTCCTCCAGTGAAACAAATGAGCTTTTAAAATTTTTTTCATTTTTCACCAAAGCTCGAACAATTTGCGCTCCAGAGAGAATGAGATAACGTGATGCGTGCTGGGAAATCTGGGCAGCCGTCGACTAAATATTTCTGATGAATGTAATTCCCCATGCACATTCAAACGTGGTTCTGTTTTCCATCACTCCATAATTGCCAAATTAGAAAAATAAAATCTGGGAATGTGGGTGTGTGGTTTAGAAATTCACGTTTTTTAGACTTTTTAAATTTATTTTTTGCTTTAATGGTTCAGTTTTTTAGAGACAATTGAGACTCATTCCATCTCAGGGAAACGCTGTGACTGTGAACTCACTCTGCTGTGTTTTTATGTTGTGTTCCTCCACTTTTCCTGAGCTTTGGAGTTCAATCTCAAACATCAGAATAAGTTGCAGAGTCCTGGCGACCCCATGAGGCGTCCCTGAAGTCTTCTCAAATTCCAGTCCCCCTGCACACAATGTCCTCGTCCTCTCCTGCTGGTTTGCCGGTTTCTTTTCTCCTCACAGATGAAAATTACAACAGTGGTAGTTTGTGGAGGTGAAATAACCAACCTAACCAGTCCTGTTTAGCAGCTGTCCCTCAAGTCTGGTAACTGAGCAAAACGGGGCTTTTATTTAGAGTAAAAATGTTAACAAAAAAAAAGAAATCATTTTCAGGGCGAAGTTTGATAAATATCAATACAATAAATGGTTAGAGATGCTTATTCAGTCAGTAGGAAACTTTGGTTCCTCCATGTTAGGTACAGAAGGAACAGCTGCCAAAAGCTGACATTTTCATGGCTGTACTGTTGCCTTCGTAACATTTTGAACTTCTTAAAGCCCACCTTGATGAAAATACTGTTTTATGTGTTTCTTGTGGCATTTTTTGATGACGGAGGACATATATGAAGAAAAACAAGCTCAAAATAGCATTTCTGAGTATTTCTTTCTTCAAAATAAAAAAAAAAGTTTGAAAAAGATTGTATTTGTGACGTAGAAAATAGGGAGGGCGGGTCACAAGGCCTTGAGCTCTCAGCAATGGGAAGGGAGGTGGTAGTTCTGCGCCAATAGTTCTGCCCACAACTTAGAAATGAATTTCTAATGAAATTCTGCCTCTCTGCACAAACTCCTACTGCAGGAGTCCTAGAAAACAACACAGGTTTTTCGATTTTGGCTAAAGATTACATAATCGGAATTAAAAGACCATGGAAACATTTTTACACTAGATCAAAAGATGGTTGTTTATTTATATAATATAAATGATTTTTATATGTTTCACTCAAGTGTACAAACCTATTGTCCAAAACAAAACAAAAAAACCTGTTTCTGCATTGGAATCCTGTCTTGGGAAGTGCATGGATGATGGGATTTATGAGGATCGTAGCAACAGACAGCAGGAAGTGACTGTTGTGTGACAGAACAAACAAAAAAAGAGACTGTGTGTGAGACTGAGACTGTCTTCACCACACAGCACACTTTTCCAGATCCATGTGTTTTGGGGTGCTTTTTGAACATTTTGACAATTTCGTCTTTTGCTGGGATAGCTGCAGTAAAATAGCAGATTCAGAATTGGATCTCACAAACTAGTACGAGCAGAACTGCTGCTTCAGTTCAGTTCAGTCTTTCCTCGGATGCTTTAAAATGGATCTTAAAGTGTTTCAACCTGTAATAACCTTGGTAACAAGTTTAAGGACCTGTAGAGCTGTTTAACTCCTAGTCTGTTGAGTATTGTAACCAGAAGATATAAAGAGGTTTTTACTTTTTCATAAACTAAATTCAGTTTTCATCCAGCAACATATTGGTGACCTGTCCTGGATGTACCCTGCCTTCACCTATTTGGGATAGGCTCCAGCTACCTGTGACCCTAAAAGGGAATTAGCGAATTTGAATAACTTATAAATATTCAGTTTTCATGCAAAGATTTAAATCAACGATATAAGTCAGGGGTGCCCAAATCCAGACTTTGAGAGCCGGCTCCCGGCTGATTTTACGGAAACCCTGCCAAATCTGCTGCTGATTGCCTGGATCAGGTGTGTTTAGCCAATAAGGAGCTTCAACGACAGGTTTGTTTGAAAACATGTAGGACACCGGCCCTCGAGGTCTGGAATTGGACACCCCTGTTATAAATCGCACAACCAGTTTATTGAGGAATTGGTCCGTATTATCTGCAGACAGGCTGGGTGTGTCCCAGGATTCAGTCCGGAATGCATCAGACACTTGCTAATCATGACAGGATGGCAAAAATGTATGTGGGAACGGCAGTAGTGGCTTTCCAACAACCATTTAGACGTGTGGACAAAATAAGGAAATATTTTAGAGCCATAAATTGGATTTAGGATTTTTCACTCATTGCTTACTTTCTGTCATGGAGGTCCCACCAGCGCTGCTTCCTTGTTGTACTGCTTCAAACCCAAGAGAGACGAGAGATGCTGAAAAGCCCTGACATTCTTCTCCGCTAACGTCCACTTGCTTTAATAGACCTTCATCCACTCTACCTTTACCTTTGCACTTGGCTTTCAGAAAGCTTGTTGTAAAGCACTAATCATTAAAAATTATTTAAAAAATGTACCCACAGTGTGTAATAATCCAAAAACAGAGGCTGGCCATCTAAATGAGATTTACTAAGTGATCTTTTCGATCTTCTTTGACTTTTTCTGAAATT
>BSAI01000030.1:21424758-21444864 GCA_036245035.1 Adrianichthys oophorus | reverse complement strand
CAACACAAACCTGGCAGCAAGTAAAAATGCATTCACTGCATTTTTTTAAAAAATAATTCAGATACTGCAATGGCTTTAAATGTCTCTATTAGCAACCAGCTCAGATCTTTCAGCATTATAAAGTATCAATAGGACAGCTCATCGTTTGCCTCAGGAGACGACAAAATCTGCCTGATTTCTGATCACATGATCAACGACTGTCTTTTTTTTCACTCTTTGTTGGAGCAGCAAAGAACAATATCTCATCAGTTCGTTGCAGTGCTTGACACAGACGTCAGCACGGCGAACACACACTCAGAGCCTGGCAGTGTTGAGTTTTTTTTCCTCTCTTCGTTTCTAATGCTTACATTCACTTATCTTAGTCAGTTGTGTTAGTCCTTCCAATGTTTGAAGCCTAAAACCGCTGACATTTATGTTAGTGGAGCGACGATACTCCACCTTTTTTTTTTTTTTTTTTTTACACAATTAAGTTTCAGACTTTCCAATGTTTTTGTTTAGTCTATGTTTATGTTATATATGAAGTGTTTGTGCCATTTTTTTGGGTTATGTCATGTGTTTCACCACCTTGCTTCATCTTTTTACTCAGTAGTACGATGTTGTCATCTGTTGAAAGTGTTCCCCCTGATTTTTGTGGGGGTGTCATGCAGCACAGAGCAAAAACTTCACAGAAAAATGGCTTTGCTGTAGGTTTTTGTGGTTTGTATCCAACAAGTTTGATTTTTATGCTTTGGTTTTACATAGACTTTTCATTGGAAAGCATCAAGCACGTTGGGGTTGATAGAAAAGTGCTATATAAGTATCGACCATTTACCATTTAAAAAATATATATTATATATATAATATATTCTGTTTGATACGAGGCAACACACGCATGAAATGGGCATACACACGTGTTTTCATAGACTTTTCATCGGAAGTGGTTGCTTGAACGCACATCTCTGAGCCCAGTGTGAACGTAGCATCAGTGAGAGGATGAGGAGCTTTCTTCTCATCTACGCTACGCCATTGTAGCATTTTTTTCATTGAAGTTTTAGACAACCTTCAGCACCAAAACCCAAAAGTTAGAGCCGTCCAACATGAGGAAAACTTGCAATGTGCGATATTAGTGATAAATATTGCAATGACAAAATGACTTGCAACGCATGAACAAATAGCAAAACACAATATAATGGTATAATAATAATGGTATAAAGGTATAATTTAACAGTTCTATTTAAAGAGAAGTAAACATAACTTAACTGAAATTATTCTTGAAATGACTCAGGTCTACAAAGGAGGTGTGAATTTAACTTAAAAGGACTGCATTCGATTGGTCAACAAAATGAAGGAGTCCATCTGATTGGTCGAATGTGTAATTAGACTTTTTTGATTTGTTAAATACTTTAAGCTGACATGATCTTGCTTTAGCATGAGTGAGCAAGGTAACCATTAATTGTAGTTTATGCCGTTTTTTGGGATACGTGTATTGCACAGGTTAATATTGCGATGTCGATATATTTTTGACTTATTATGCAGGCCTATCCAAGGTCTAAGTGCTTTTGTGATTATAAGCAACCGTAGGAGGGAAATGTATCCAACTTTCATTCAGCATTTGATCAAAAATCTCTTTTTAGCACGTTTGTTTAATCAGCTGCTCCCACATGACAGGGGTCAGCTGAACTAGACTCCACTCAGCTTTTACGTCACCACTCCTTAAGGCTCAAAGAGGAAGGATGGAGATTTTAAACAACTGGGACTGTAAACTCTAGTTGCTTATAAAGAGGAAGAAAAGTGGGGCCTCCCTGGATGGAAACCGCCGCTTTAGTCATGTCGGGATCTCTGCAGGCTGTGGGCAAAAATGATGCAGACTTAGCTCTAATAAAGCTCTGCCACAAGGAGTTGGAGAGACTCTGTCAACACCCACCTAAAATGTGCTAATACACTGGGACCTAAACTTGTCCAAAGAAGTTCAGGAAGAGAATCCGTCGTAGATCGTAGATCGAACAGATAAAAGATAGAATGAGATTTAAAGTCCACTTCCTGTAGCTGACCCTGGGTCTGGGAGAGGGCTATGAGAACTCTCAGAGATGCTCATTACTCTTTTTTTAATGCTTTTGTCTTGGTAACCAAGGCAATTTTAAATAAAATGTGACAGTAACCAATAATGTAGGTTTTACTGTTATTTTAGTAAATATTTTTAATAATTCTCAGAGGTAAATAAAGTTTTTGCTTCAGCTTTGACTTTCCTTACTCAATATTTTCCTCATAAAGTCACTCTTTAGTTCTTTTTCCAATGGGGTGTGTGTGGGTGTGTGTGTGTGGGGGGGGGGGGGATCAGGGCCATTAGATATGTTGCACACATTTTTTTCTGCAAGATCCAGTGACGCCAGATGCTTTTTTCGGACCAGTTTGGGAAAAGAACTCACCACTTAAAGCTTTGGTTTCATACAAAAGGAATGGGAGTGAAATCAAGCCACCTCATGTTTGGTTTCTGTCCATTCACGTGGATTCATTGAGTAAGATGAGAGCTTAGGTCCATGGGATGACATCATGGAGAAAAGCAGAAGGAGCAATACTGGTAAATGAGTGGTTTGACAAACCATGAGTTGTGGAGTTTTCATGCTGGTCTGATTGGTTCAAAATCAGCCCAACAAAGCGTGAATCACATAAAAAGTTGAAATTATCTTCTAGGTAAACTTAATAAATGAAGAAATTAAGGTTTTTATGAATAAATGATAGCCTTTCAGTCGAAACCACCCTCAGCAGCTTCTGTAGAACCTCAGTCACAATTGTCCTTATGGTTGGAAACGGGCTGTCTGTGGGTAAGATATTAGCAAACCTGTAGGAGGCACAGAGGTGGTTCTCATGAAATATCATGGTCATGGATTGCTTGATGAATCCGTAGAGCCAAAATGTTCATTTAACAATTTTTTCTGTGGGTATTCTGTAAGCAACAGCTCATAGCAAACTCTCATACAATACACAAGAGTAAAAGTAAGGTTGAAGTAGGTGAGTCGCAGGTGTGTCTCACAATCTTTTCTTCAAATCCTGTGCACTGCTCAAGGAGCCTGTTAGTGCAGTTTAGGAGTGCAAACTTATCACGTCCAGCCTGACCATTAGAAATGAGGAAATTATACATTCAGAGGATGGTTTGCATGGGCACCCTACGGACATCCTTACTTTTTACATCCACACCACATAGATGCGACATTCACAAGGGGCTAATTACTCATTAAGAGCATTGTACCACAGCATCACTTGTACGTCATAAGTGGGTACAACTTACATTATCCTTAGAAATACTTTTAAGTCCACTTACCACACACATGACAATTGTAAGTCATAAGTGTGTGCAAATTAGATTAGCCTTAAGAATACTTTACAATTTACTTACCACATACAGGTGCAGATATTTGGAAATCAGCTGATTGGATATAAAAGTCCACCTTCTGAGTTCTTGGGAGAGACTCTCTTCCTCTGGGGTTCCGGCCAGGTCCAGAACCGTCGCTGCAGCTCTTTGTCGTCTGAGTCTTCCCTGCTCTTTGCATTTGGTGTTCCTTGGGCATATTAAAATGTTTTTAAGTGCTAAAACTGGTTTCGTCTCCCCATTTGTATGTTACGGTTCTGAGCTGGTCGTAACACACTCATAAATTTGTCACCAGTGGAACGTTGTGGTAGCTGGTCTGGTTGAGCAAGATAACCAAACCCTGACTTTTCACACCACCGCCCATAAACCAAGGAAGAAGAAGGGTCTTTTTGAATTCCACTGAAAGTTATTTATTTTTTTAAATAAGTAATGTAAAAAGCATTTATAAATATGATTTAGATTTAAAAAAATAGTCTCTTCCTGACATGTTTCAGTTTTAAGGAAAAGTTTTAGAATAGTGGGACCTCGAAGTAGTAATCAACCGTAGAGCATCTTGTTTAGGAGTGCCTTTTCCTTTATATCCCACATACATGCTCTCCATTGATGTACATTCTTCTCTCACGTGTGAAGCAGACTGTATGAATGTAGGTCAGCTCTGCAGTCTGCAGTTCGCCTCCTCCTTTGCTGGAACGCAGTGCGAGCGCTGTTCATGCTTTCCCACACTTATGCCAGGAATTCCATGTGAAACGCAGCGTAGCATGACTGACACTTTGGGGATTAAAACGCCGCTCTTGCTCACGCAGAAAGGAACGGCAACATTTTGCATTTCAAGTGTTGAGTGTAGGTTGTACGCGATCAACTCATGGAAATGACACTAGGCCGCCATGAAGGCCTGTGAGCTGCCATGTTCAGAGCTTGGAAAATGAGCTCATGGCAGTCTGGGTGGATGTGGTTCTAACTTGTCCTTGTCGCGCTGAAGCTAAATCTTTGGTATGCAGGAAAACAGCCCCTACGACAGACTGGCGACCAGTCCAGGGGTGTACCCTGCCTTCGCCCATGAATAGCCGGGTTAGGCTCCGGCAACCCCGAAAGGGATAAAGCGGATTGGAAAGTGAATGAATGAATGAATGAATGCAGGAAAACAAGACATGACTGCGTCATTTTCCCACTGAAAGTGCAAAGCTTCCAGTTGTTCCTTCTGTTGGAGATTCACAATATCTGACGTTAGTCTTTGGAGCCAAATCTGTCACCTAAGATAGTCACCTAAGATGACTCTTTAACTTCTGCAGTACAGCCCTGTTACATATACACACAAATCCAAAACTCAGTAAAAAGTACTAAATTGAACCTTTTTTTTGTACATTTTATAGTTGTTCTTTAATTCTGAACAAAAAATACAATTTTTTTAAACCAAAGGAAATTTCAAAGAGCCAAACAGTAAGGGAAAAAAAATGCTAAAGTGCCCCAATAGTTAAGTGGGGCAGCCGTGGTGCAGTGGAAAGGGCAGTCGGCCTGTGATCGAAGGATTGCAGGTTCAATTCCTGCCTTGCCTGTCCATGTGTCGAAGTGTCCTTGGGCACTTGAACCCCACATTGCCTCTGATGGAAGGTTGGCACCAGTGTTTGGCAGCGCAGCGGAGCTACCATCAGTGTGTGAATGGGTCTGTGACTGTAAAGCGCTTTGGGCCTTCAATGAAGGTAGAAAAGCACTATATAAGTAATTATTCTCAGAATATATTGTTATTAGGAATTATCTGCGCTAAACCACATGAGCAAGGTGATGCTAAGCTGAACTGGAGTGATAAATATGCTAGCAGCAAAGCCACACTGTATTATTTATGTTTTGTTGTTTGACTTCATTCAAATTCCAGCATTTAAAAACTCTTTTAAACCATAGCCTTTCTGTTTTCAAGGGATGTACTGTGATACATTGACATAGATGATTATTTTAACGATTTATTTTGTAGTGAGCATAAATTTCAGTAATTATTTAACAATGCACCAAAGATTTTTTGGTCCAGTAGAGAAGTGTAACACTTCCTCCATGACACCATGTGGGTTGTATTTCATTGTTTGTGACTATTTGTAAATAAAATGAACACCAGCCTTTCAAATATTCAGTAACATTTTTTTTCTCTATCACTCATAAGGTTTTAGACAAATCAGACACTTTTATAAAAAGTTTGCAAGCTTTAAAACTGAATTGGGATTCAATGGAGACCAAATAGAGACTGAAAAGGCAAATCTAAGATAGCTTTAGCCCAAAATTTGCTATGTGCTCAATGCAATAAAATAGTGAAAAACCTAAAGACCCAAAAAAAATAGCACTCTGGGAATTTTGGTTGAGGTTGTTTTGGGAACTTTTTTTTTTTAACATTCACAATTACTAAATCTGTGTACAGTAGAAAGAAAACATGAAAGAACTTCCACATGCAATACCACTGACGGCCTCTGGAGACTCCTGTTTCTCAAAGGCCAACCCTTTAAGAAATGCATCAGTATTTTTCCCACAAGCTTGTGTTCTTCATGAACAGAACCCCATAATTAAATTAGCACCAACAGTTAGTCTTTCCTGGTTTTAGGTGTCTGTCTCCAGTGCTGACAGCATGATTATTTCTGTCTCTGTAGCAGTTGACAAATCAGTGGGACATTACTGTGGCTTCATCCATCATCACTGGGACCCCTGCCAGCATCTTTTGACTTCATTTCTGTGGAAAGTGTAGTTTTCCTTCAGGTGATCTGCTGGGGCAGCAGCAGACACTCAGAGAAGCTGAATAAGCTTAAAAGCTGGCTCCCTGGGGATAAAAGAATGTTGCATAATAATAAAAAAGGAAATGTCTCACTCATTTGCACAACCACGAAGTCTTTTAAAAGAACAAAGGGAAGAACGGCGGAAGGGTGGGTGGTTTGTGGAGCTTTCATATGCAGGAGCACGACCATACAGGGAGCATTCCAGACTGCTCCAGAATCAGGTCCAGTTATTGCAGCGAAACCAAAGCAGTGAAAACATAAGGAAACCAAACAAAACATTTTAAAAACAAAATGCCACAAGTGATGTGACAATGAAACAGCAGAGAACAGTTCGAACTCTGCAGCAGTTAAGACTGTGGAGGCTGATGGTGAATCCATGTCCAAGTTTGGTTGGAGGTGGGATTGGTGCAGAAACAACTTGGAGAGACAAACAATGCTAAAGCTTTGTTGGTGAAGTAAAGGGTTCAGAACAATAGTCCCCAACGCCCTGGTTGTGAACTGAGACCGGTTCGTAGGACAGTCGGTACAGGGCCACAGAGAAATAAAACACAACTAAATTTTTTCTGTTTATTTATTATGTGAGTTGGAAGAAAGTTTTATTTTGGAAGACTACAGGATTCTCCACACCACATTGTTGACGCATGTCAACTTGCTCACGTATTTCCGCTCAAGTGTCAAAAATACACCCTTTGTTTTCTTATTCCGGCTGCGCCAAAGGCTAAGTTGCCAGCAAGTTTAACAAAACAAAAAACAAACGTATTGAAAAGTTTCTTTTTTTCACAGAGAAGAGCCAGCCAAAAAATTAAAGAAAGCTGCATTTATCCAACAAATATCAGGAGTCTGTCCTACAAATATGGATTTGTTCCCACTCCAAAGTCTTAACTTCTTTGTTTTATATACCACGTTTTAATTGGATTTCGTTTTTCCTTCTAGGGGCTTTTGCGAAAGTGAAGGAGAGCCAGCGGATGAGTGACGAAGGAAAAATGGATCAGGGGGAAGCAGACGGCATCCGGAAGCGCTGCCGGACTGTGGGATTCGCCCTTCAGGCAGAAATGAGCCACTTCCATGAGCGGAGAGAGGTGGACTTTAAAGACATGATGCAGGCCTACCTCAGGGAACAGATAGCCTTCTACCAGCGTGTTGTCCAGCAACTGGAGCGCACCCTGCGCACGTATGACTCTCTGTAAAGACGCCAAATTGCCTTTCGGGTCAATGTGACCCCTCCAAATCATCCCAACAAATGTTAGTTGTTCCAGAGAGGAACGACAGTGGTTACTGGAATTATGTATAAAAGCCAGTCGGTTCTTTGCTTTGATGGATTCAAAGTTTCCTTTTTTTTTGTTTTCCTTGAAGATCTACTGTATGTTTTATATCTGCAATACACTTTACAAAGGCAATGTCCCGGTCTGTTGCTTATTTTCATAATTTAAGATGTTTGTAACAGTGAAGTGATTGTAAAGGTTTCAGATTTATAGTGGATCTATAGTTTATTGTTATATCGTAACATTAAAGCCAGGAAACGGGTTCTGTTTTCTCCCCATCTCTTCAGCTTTGGGCTTTCTGGCTTCTTGAGCCAAAACGCATCATATCACTAAAAATAATTCCAAAATAAAAGTCCAAAATAATTTAAACACAGACTTTTTTTGGGTGTATGAGGGGCTCATTTAATATTCAACAAGTTGCTCAGCAGACCAAACAGTCATTCCTTTTGTTCTGTAAAGAGCAATGTCATAAATATCTGTCTTAAGTTAGCAGTCTTCACTGTACATGTCATTTTCTTGAGATTATTTAGATTTAAAAAAAAATGCTTTATGAGGACTTGCAACGTTTGAATGGAACGTTAATTTTTAAAAAAGTGAAATGTTTGTTTTAGATGTAACGGGGAAAGTAGTTAGAATGAGTTGACATTTGGGACAAGTTTGCACATGTTTTTTCTATTGGTCATAGTCAGTGGGTGTGTTTATGTTGTGTAGCCAAAGGCTTTTAATGAGCAGAGAGCTGTGTGGATCGATGCCCTTTTCCATTGTGGATAAACACAAGTGTGTATCCTGATATGCAACAGCTGGACTAAATAAATAAACACTATGAAAAGGCTTTACACAGAAAAATCAACATTAAGGGTCACTGTGTTTTTATGCGTGGGGTGACACGATTAATGCTGCTCTCATGTCTGCACATTACAGAATTTAACTAGAAGAGTTGAATGTGTAATAAAGCATTTTGTGCAAATAAAAAGAGCTCCATGAGGAGAATTGATGCTTACAGCGCCACCTACAGGTCCAAACAGTACAGGGTTTTACAGTTCAAGTCAGAGGAAATGGAAAGAGTGACGGCAAAAAGAATGCAAAAAATAGTTGTGTAGCCAAACAAGCTAACCTAGGGAGGAATACAGATACACCTAAACTCTGTATCAAGGCTTCTAATTGTACATCAGTTAAAGCTTTGGCAAGAATGTTAATGCCACAGTGTAGCACATATCTGCCTGATATTAAGCTGAACTATCACAGCAGGGTTAAGACAAGACTGTAACTTTGATGTAGCTTTTGACCAAAAAGCTACAATGACAGTTAGCAGCAACAAAACAGAGTAAAAAGAAATAAAAACCCACATAAAAAGCATGAAACTGATCTATGTCCTAAAAAACAAAATGCTTCATATTAGTAAGATCTGAAAGAAACGTATTTAAAAATAAAGATTTTTAGCATAGCTTAGCATTATTTTAAGCAAAAAGTAGTACACTTGAAGTTTATTTTGTTAAGTATACTTGAGTATGGCAAGTATACTATGGTAGACCCTGAGCTTGTAGTGTAGGAAGTATACTAACTGACTACTTCTTCAGACTAACTTGGAACATTTGAAGTTCATGATATATAGAAAGTACATAGAAAATAAACTTCAAGTATACTACCTCACTTTCACTATAGACGAACAATACTTGTAGTACTTAAATATACTTTAAAAACACTATTTTTTGCTAAAGTTGGCAGGAAATAAAGGTAAATTAAAGAAACAAAATAGATTTGTTGTTCCATTCTGATTTGCTGCATATTACAGAGCCGCCTTTAGCATAAAGAGTGTAATACAAAATTGAAAACAAATGTTTTTTTTTTGTGCAACTCTTGGGTAAAGAGTATTTAACAGCACTTTAAGATGTTATCTCAGCTTTGTTACAAACATTGGAGGTTTGACATCTACCTCCCGCTGCGTGGGCTGGTCAAAAACAACTTTACTTATCCTGTTGAACTAAAGAAAAGACTTGTAGAAATGTTGTGGTTAGAACCTTGTTGCTTGTGTTTTGCCCTTGAATTTGCAGTTACAAAGTTATAGAGTTTGCCGTTACAGTTATAAATGTGAGTTTTTTACAAGTTACAAATATTGAACCACTCTTAGGTTGTTAGTTTTTTACTCTGCAACATTTTTGTTTCATTTTATCATTACTGCTACATTGACTGTGACCAAACTAATATATTTTCCACTGCAACTCCTGCTGTAGTTGCAAAGTCAATGTTCCCTCTGGCTTTTTAACTTAGTCTGTTTTACTACAAGGAAAATATGAGGACAGGGTTGGGAAATTATGAAAAAAAATTACCAAGAAAAAATACTATGAGAAACACCAAAGACAGCTTTTAATTCACCCTAAAAATGTGGTTGCTCAATGTTTGCTGTATCAGACCCTCTGCAAAGGTGACCTGGATGTGTAACTAATGCCTTGAGCTGGTTTCCAAAAAGTAATTTGCCTCTTGAATGAAGAAAACAAGACTTCAAACTCTAATAAAGAAGGATGACAGTAATTGCTGTCTTTCTTTTCATCTCTGAGGATGAGAAAATATGTAAACCACGTTATATTATGGTATCTTAATCAGCTTGTTTATAGGTTTAATCAGGATTATTCCGCTGTTTAGGGAATAGTCTGAATGCATCATAGTTTATTCAAAATGGCTTCATATATAAATTGCATCAGGTTTTTATTGCTTCTTTCTGTCAGTGTATTTGTGATAAGATGTGGTGATGGACGGTTGGCCCAGAATTCAGCCAGATTAGGGGCTGTGTGTGTTTAAACACACTGACAAAGATGTTGTAACAAAACAAATGAGACTCCAAGAAATATGTGCACTTCCTGCCAGAAGGTCTGAGAAGAACTGTATTTTTCTTATCAGCTGGAAGGAAGTGTGTTGTGTCTATTTCTGTCTGTTTTGAAAAAGAAAAATACAGGCAGAATAAACTAACACTGCACATTTGTTATGTTGAACTGTGAGATCAGGATGTTCTAAATTTATGTCTCTTTGCATCTTTAAGAACAATCAAATAGTTACATAAAGGGGAAAATTTGGATAAAATAGCATAGTATTTTAAAGTTCTCTAAAGATGATTTAGTAAGTGTTTTGCACTTTTAATTAAATGTCAGTGGAAGATGAAGTTTTGCTCTGCTTTTGGTTTTAAAATTAGGTGGTGGTGCCAGCCAAGAACATTTTTATAGAGGTAGCCAGATGGTTTCAATGAAAAAAGTTGAGGTGGTTCATGAAATCCGTCCTCTTTGTGCTGATGTAGATGTATGCCCTTGGAGTGCATAACTCTTTGTTAATATAACATTGCATTTTTTTATAGTTTTCGTCAAATTAACAAAAAAAGAAAAAAAACTGAAATTATTTTATTGCAACAGTTGTATAATCATAGATTATGTTTGTTTTTTAAAATATAACTATGACTGCAAACTATGTTTTTTTTTAAAATCAGGGTGACATTTTTTTTAAAATAAACAAACAAAAAAACCTTAAAGTTTCTAAATAACAGCATTTTTGATATAATATACTCAGTCAGACAGAGTGAGCATGTCTCCTATAGAACAAAAATGTTCACCAGTGTGTGTAAGATTGTTCATAAATGTACACAAACAAGTGTGTTGTGAGCTTACAGAAGTTCATTTGTGGTGACCCCTGAGTGTTTTACTTAATCAGGTTTCCTTTGCAAAGAGTATTTCTGTCGGATTTATTGTTTTGTACGAGTCAAAACAGTGTCGAGAGCTAGCACATAATGTTCGGCACACTGTTTATTACCTCCTCCAGATGTTTTGGAGACAAAAGTTGTATGAAATCAACACAACAGTGGTTTAATGAGGCGATCTCACTAATCGTCGTAGCGCTGAGCTTCCTCCTTTGTCTGGTCCTCCTAAGAAGAAAAGCTGTTGGAGAGATGCTGATGGATCGTCGCTCTGTGTTCGGACCAAGAAGAGTAAAGGAAATCCAGATGTTGAACTAGAAGCCTGTGAGTGATGATGTCACTTTTAAGGATTTGGGCCAGATCGAGTGAGCTGTCACTAAACTGAATGATGAATCCAAGACAGACACCAAGATTTTTTCATTGATATGTATCAGACAGCACGGTTAGAAAGTATTAACACCTTATGAGGCAAGCAAGGGGGAGTAAAATGACCCCTTAAAGGCTTACCGAAGTGGTGCTATTCCTGTGCATCAACCAGATTCTTAGCAAGACTATTTTTATCAGGTGCAGATGTGAAGTGAATGAGCTGTCTCTTTTCTGGAAAAAGGAAACGTTTTCTGAAACAGATCCAGCTATAAAACTAAAAAAAAAAAGAACCTCAACCCATCTAGAATCAGTTTACTGAGCATGTCTCGCCTTGTCTTGATCTTCCCCGCCTCCTGCTGGGTCCACAGACGGTGGGTGGATTCCTTTGTAGAGAAACGCTGGAGCTTTGGGCTGCAGGTGAAGGTGTTCTGAGGCAAAATGCCAGAAAACATCAACAGTAAGAGAGAGAAAAGGCGGGGTTTTGGTCTTTCGAGTCTGCACTTGAGGAGAGCAGCATACCTCAGAGGACACGGCATGTCCAGAGTTTTGCCTTAATGAGAACTCCGTCTGAGCTCCACAGCCACACGCTTTTTTGTTGTGCCCCAGAATCCCCACGACTGTCTGAGTCCACAGTTTAACCTCACTTCATTCTGATTTATTTCTCAGCAGGCGTCCTCAGGTCTCCATGTTCCTTTTTTTTGACTTGTCGGTGTGCTTGTGTGTCATGAACCTGACCTGCTTTGTTTCACCTCAGGTATCTGATGGGAAATGAAGGCAGCAGATGGTCGCAGCAGCAGCTCAGGCTGTAGCTCTGGCGATCCGTCCTCACACCTCTCCTGCTTCCTGCTGAGGCCAAAAGCCATCACTCAGGTGTTCTGTGCCTCCATTGGTCTGGAAAAATCTGCTTTACAAACAGCATTTCTGGATAGACAAAATATAGAAAACCATTAAAAAATTTGATTTACAAGAGCTGTTTACTGCATCCATAAAAGCCTGAATAGAGTGAAAACACTTCACATTAAAAAAAAACGAAATCTATTTAAAAGTCATTAAAATAGTTCTGCATAAGACAAATTCTTCTAATGGTGTAAACAGTTTTCATTTTCTAAGCTTTAACTTTCTGCTTATTCCTCATTATTTCAGAATAAAAGCCCACATTTTAATGGACAGCACTATATAGTGAGTTTTTGCAGATAGATAAAATGGCACTATTTTCAAAATTCTTTTGAAATTCTTGTCTTTTTTATTAAAGATGTGAAACATTTTTACAGTTTAGGAGTTATTAATACATGAAATGTGTTAAATAAATGCTCATTTTGACTGCACAGATCACTTCTGCTTCACAGGTATTGTAGTCTTTTAAGCAGTGTGGTTCAGGTGTGTTTTTGGTGTCTATAAAAAAGTTGTTTTTTAATTGTTTGCATTATATCTGTTACAATGTATGAATAAATTGGAGTAAACCAAAGCAGTGTTAAAATGTGTATTTTTTCATCCCCTTTTTGTAAAAACATAATCTTAAATGGACCAAATATTATGAAATCCTCTACAACAGGGGTCTCCAACCCTGTTCCTCGAGGTCTACAGTCCTGCTTGTTTTGCAGCCAACCTTGCTTCAGTAGATGCTGATTAGCTGGATTGAATCAGCGCAGTTTATGATTGACTGAACACACCTGATCCAGGTGAGCAGCAATTACTGAAGCAGGGTTAGCTGCAAAACAAGCAGGGCAGTAGCCCTTGAGGAATAGGATTGGAGACCCCTGGTCTACAGAGATATTTTGTATCAATAAACCACCAGCTGCTCTTACTTTAGAACATTTTGAGAACCAAATGGCTCAACAACAGGTTAGATATCTACCACTTTCCTTCTGACTCAAAACTTTAGAGGTGGATACCTCCAAAATCGCTCACCATTTTTGTTGCACTGCACAACTCAGAGGTGAGTTTATTAGTTTATTTTTAGTACATACTTCCTCAAAAACAACTTGAACATCTTAACCCACAGCCTGCTTTGAAATCTTTGTCTTGATTTTAATGCAAATCGGACACTTGTTTACTACTTTTCCTTTTTAAAATGCCAACTATGACGTCACCCTTTTGTTAAAGTAAAAAGCTAAAAATAATATGATAAAAAATCTAGCATTTATTGGTCACTCCCTCCTCTGTTTAACTTATTTAAACAATTTCTTTCATTGTGTAAAATCTAAAATATGAAAATACATAATTTTATCACTAAACGAGTGGTTTGAATCATAAACATGAATTATGTGGTAACTGTGGTAGTTGATACATACAAATCAAAAAGGAAGTGCAAAGGGCTGTACAAAAAATAAAATTAAAAATTTCAAAGTAAAACAGAGGCAGACAGAAAATAGATAAACTGAATGAAGACGGAGACTCATTGTGTTTGCGTGTATGCATATTAACTGTAAAGTGATAAGCATGTTTATTTTGGAGGGGGTTTAGGATAACCTCATCAAAATAGCTTTGTGTAGCTGTGCTTTTGAAACTGTCTCATCTTTCTGTGCCTCGTCTTTGACTCTTGAACCCGTCCGTTCATTCCGATTGGATGAAGGGGTTAATCCAGAGCGGGGTCTGACTTGTTCCAGATGCAACAGACCCATAAGGAAAATGTTTTTCAGATGGTGAAGCTTCTCAGGTTAAAGCTGAAATGATGACACAAAACGGGGCCATCTTCATCTGGCTGCACAAACCCACTGTTTGCGTTCAGTAATGAACTCTGAGATTAAGGGTCACCACTCAGACAGTTCCTCTGCGATTGGGGTTGTTTATTCACGCAATCCAGATAAAAGTATTGATCTGTGGTTTATCACTGTATGTGTGATCCAAAGGCTCTAATCTATTTTGCCTGGTCTAAAGGAAGCAGATCGCTCCGCCTGGACTTCCACATTCCTTTTAAAAAGAGGTCTCACTAAAATGTTTTGCTGTTGTCTGCCTTTTTTCCCAATCTTTCTGACAACTGGCTGTGCTCTGAGGGTCACAACCAACACAGAAAACCTCCAGTCAGTGACAGAAAATGAATAAATACTTTTAATTTGAAGTTTTAAAAAGCTGTTCACATTTTGAACTGAGTAAACTCTCTTCTTGCAACAGGCCTGAACAGGCATTTTACAGCCATGCTTGTGAAGGCAGAGAGCTGTCCTAATCTGAGTCAGGTTTCCTCATACAATTGTCATAAGAGCTGTTTTGGGTTTTTAACTGTCTTCCTAGAAACATTGGGACTTTTGGTCTTCTGTGGGCAAAATTTGACCTAATGAGAAAAAAATGTGAAATCATCAACCAAGTTATCAGATGTTTGATTTTCTTGGGATGTCTTAAACATGTTTAAATTTGTATTTGACTACATGAACTCTGAGTGACAAAAAGATTTTGTATATTTTTGAAAAGTAAAAAAAGTTCTTAGAGGCCTAATTAAATGAAAATTGTGTTTTTGGCGTTTGTAACATGTTTTTGTGACATTTATGAAGAAAATTAATGTTAAAATTGCATTCCTTAATATTTCTTTATTCAAATTGTTGTGAATCAGGAGCATATGAAAAAATGACTTTGGAAAAATCTTGTATTTGTGACGTAGAAGCTAAAATCAGCAGGCCACAAGCTCCATGCGCCACTCCATTCTGATTCTCTTGTAGACGTCTAAATCCATGTGCGTCTTATTTGTCCTCGTCTGAGGTGGTATCTGGTTCAAAACTGTATGGCTGGGTAGCTCCAACTTTGCTTGCCTTTTTTGTTGCACCGCTGATGTTAGGTTGGGGATGTGAGACACTGTATGCCAGTGGGAGAGAGAGTAAACAAAGGGATGCTGGGATATCAGAGCAGGCTTACTTCTGCACCAATATCCCCACCTACAACTCAGAGATGAATTTCTAAAGAACTACTGCTGCTTCGAAAGAGATCTAAGGAATGTAAATAATAAAGATTTATTTGTCATACAATGTGTTCATGAAATAGTCTATAGTCTTTTGGTGGTCAGGCTGTGGGCAGATGACGTCCACTCTGGTGGGATAAACTCAGACCATCTGTGGAAAAACCTCAGAGCTAGATGCTGATGGTGGTTGAAGGCCTTTCTATGAATTAGTTCAAGTGGAGAATGGGGTGGAAGACGGCCGGCAAAACTGTTTATATTCCAGAGAGATAAACGCCCATAAGGCATCCATTGAAATTGCATCAAACTTCTCGCCCTTGAAAACGACACATGCGTTTTTCAATTTGGCTAAACGCAGCATAATAATAACTAAAACACCACTGGGAACACTTTTAAAACAGATCAAAAGATGATTGGAAAGGGATTTTAACTCTATTTTATAAAACTATCATAGCACAGAATGACACTCAAGTAAGAATCACAACCCTAACAGGAGCAGAATGTAAAGGACAATAAAAAGGGGGATGCTCAAGAACAGACCCTTGGGGAACACCACAGACGACTGTTTCCAGAAACATCTTAGTTATATTCAGCTGAGACCTTTATTTTGATGACATCTTGGATTTGCTTTTGATCTGCATTGAGAACATTAGCAATAAGCCTTTACAACTAATTTCTTGATATTTTAATATTATTTTAATGGTTAATGAAAAGGTGTTTTTTTTTTTTTTTGCTTTCTTTTATCTAAGTTTTTGGGCTTCGGTTGCTAATTCATTTTCTGGATCCTGTAAAAATAAAAGCTTTCCATTTCAGTTCCAAATTCTTGTCTTTTTTTGTATTTGATCCTGATTTTTACAAATATAAGTTTTGCTTAGAGTGTGATTTTTTTACAGTGTGTCCATGAAGTTTGTTAAGGTCTTTTTGTGGTTGATGGTGACTTTTAACTGACCTGAGACTGGAATTCTGTGTTCTGGGCTGAGCTGTGTTCCAACTCTGCTAGCTGTCAAAGTGGTAAGAAATTACGATAAAAGCTGTGAAGTCTGATGGATCTCTGAGGTCCTGATTAAAGTGCATCTATGATGGGTTGCTTCCACTTTCATCCTTTGAAAGTCCATAATTTTTCCTGCTGAATAACTAACTGCGTTGCAATGCAAAGAAACTATTGAAAGGATGTTGAACAAATGCGGATCATTTAGACATTATAGCACAAAACTTGGGAGAATTTAAACTCATACATTTTATGCTACCACATATGAAAAGTTCTATGTAAGTGAAGGTTTGGAGCAATTTCAATAAGGAAGATCTAGCGCACTTACAGGTATGCTGGGTTGTTGCATCACCCTAAACACAATTTTCTTCTCAACAAACCATATGTTTGCCTTTAAATTCATGAATGGTTGTCTCTCTCTGCATTCAAGATGGTTCTCTACCCCTCCTCCACCTTGTTCTCGACCTGGAGCGATGCTTTGGAATGGTCTGGCTTCCAACCATAATCAGCGTTTAGGCTCTAGGGTTTTTATTTATCTATGGTCTGAGTTCATTGCAGAGCAGAACTGCCAAACTTTTTGGAATTATTTCATGTACAGTTTTCTATAACACAAGCAAATCTTTACTCACATTCCTAATATATCTCCTTCATTCATTTTCCAATCCGCTTTATCCCTTTCGGGGTCACGGGGTTGCCGGAGCCTAACCCGGCTACTCTTGGGCGAAGGCAGGGTACACCCCTGGACTGGTCGCCAGTCTGTCGCAGGGGCCACAATCACACACCCATGCACACTCACATCCACACCTACTGACAATTTAGAGTGACCAATTAACCTATGAAGTATGTTTTTGGACGGTGAGAGGAAGCCGGAGTACCCGGAGAAAACCCACGCATGCACGGGGAGAACATGCAAACTCCACACAGAAAGGTCCTCCATTGGTGACACTGTTTCAAGTCCCCCAGCCAGGACTTGAAGTGGGAACCTTCTTGCTGTGAGGCAAGAGCGCTAACCACTACGCCACCATGCAGCCCCATATATCTCCTTGTTGAAATAAAGTTTGATTTGATTTGATTGCTGCAAACATTAAAAAGTGTTAGCTTCTAGAGCTGTTGAAATATTACTTAGTAACTTTTTTATCAGCTAACATTCTAACAAGTGACTACAAACTGGTTTTAAGGGAAGATGCAAGGCATGGTGTTGCAGACAAAAGAAGAATCTTAATAATTCACATTTAAATGGTAAAATAAATATCCCTCTTGTAGTGTGAGGTGGTGATGTTTTGATGTCACGTTTGCCGTGCTTTCTCCCCTCTGGGTGTGCACCACGGCCGTGAACGTTTCCTCTGGAGACAGCCACCATTTCCTCGGCACACAGGATGCATTCCTGTCCAATCCTTGTAAACAACATTCCTGCTTTGAGAAACAAAAGCCATGAAAATGGAACTTTTCGCTTCATGCTCCTCTGGATTTTTGTTTCCCGGTCTTCCACTTTGCCAGAGTGACTCAGGCCTCAACCTTTGCATTTATTTCAAGTTGCAGTTTTTAGACAACAGGGCATGAAAAGACATTTCTTCATGGTGTCATGACTGGTGTATAGACACCATCCTGTCACTGCTTCTAAAGATGGAACCAACTCATATGTGGGTTTCAATTTCAAAAATACTTTATTATAAAGAAGAAGCCTTTCTTTCTCATAAGCACACAAGCATCAAAACAAACATTTCTTTTGCTCAGTGAGACAGATTAAAAGTTCCACTTTGATAATTTTTTGATCTATTGAAAAAAACGTTTGGTCTTTTAATTATGATTCGGCCGTTTTTAGCCAAAAGTATTTAAAAAAACTGTCATTTTCTAGGACATAGTCTATGCAGAGCGGCAGTAGTTTACAAAAAAAAAAAAATGCCCCTGAGTTGTAGGCAGAAACGGTCCGGAGAAATCCCGCCCCCCTTCCCGCTGCTGTGAGCTCTTAACATGCTTTCCTGTTAGCTTACAACCAGTTGTTAGCTTAGAGCCCCTCACAACCCCAACCTAACATTAACGGTGCAGCAAAAAACATTGAGCAATATTGGAGCCGTACAGTTTTGAGTCCGATTCCAGCTCAGATTAGGAAAATGAAGACGTACATGGATCTAATTGTCTGCAAGGCAAGGCATCAGAATGGAGTGGAGCAGGAAGCTTCTGGCCCGCCCAGTGTATCTTCCACGTGACAAATACGCACTTTTTCCAACTGCATTTTTTTTGTCTGCAGATTTTATTCTCAGTGTTGATCTGGGTCAAATATTCTTCTTTCAAGTTCAGTCCTGCAGAACAGTTGTTTGGGTTCTTCTTTGTTCCCGTCATTTTCTCCGTCTAGGCCCCGTTTCGTTTCCTTGCAGTTGCAGAGGAAGGGCAGAACCAACATGCTGCACCTGTTATCACAGACCTGGATGTGAATGTGGACAGCAATTTCTTTGACTGCACGGGCTGATTCTTTTCGTCCATAAATCCGGTTTTTAGTACAGGTTCTGATAAAGATAAAAAGCTAGATCAAGGAATGATTTTAAAACAACAAATGCATGCTTTCACTAGATCTTAAAGGACTTCCTGTTTCTGTGTACATTGGGATGTCTCCATGTATCTCATTTCCTGGGGCAGCCATGGTACAGAGGTAAGGCGGTCGACCTCTGATCAGAAGATCCCAGGTTTGGTTCACGCCTCTATGTGTTGAAGTGTCCCTGGGCAAAAAACGGAAGCCCACGTTGCTCCTGGTGGTAATCGGTTGGTGCCAGCATTTGGCAGCAGTGTGTGAATGTGTGTGTGAATGGGGAATGGGACTGTGACTGTAAAGCACTTTGGGCCTTCTAAGAAGGTTAGTAAAGCGCTGGATAAGTAAATGCCATTCACCGTTTGGCACGTTTTTGTTTATTTTTCTTGTTATTTTTGAGGTGGTTGCTGTTTTTTATGTCTAGATAGTATTTTTGTGTGATACTACTATGTTGTTATGGCATGTTAATACCTTGGTTGCTTGAGGCTGCATAAAAAAGTTGCCTTAGCAGTTTTTAACTTTTCTTTTCATTAAGAAACTGTTACAATGAGCTAAACCAAAAAAATCATCTAGAGCCCTTTTTGAACTTGGCATATTATCATTTGTTGTTACTTCTGTTCATGAAGTTTATTTTTTGTAATTCATCTGGTTTAATGCTGGACACGATAAGTTTTTCCAAAAAACACATTTTTTTGCAGTATTTTTTTGTCACAACTCAACATTAGAAGAAAAAGTGCCCTCCACTTGTCTGTCAGACATGGAGAGAAAAACAAGTGTCTTGTCGTCTTCTAAGCTGCATGTTTAACTGCTGCATTTGATGAATTCATTGGATGACGAGTCAGTTTTTCCTCTTAAAATCAGCTGTAATGCACAATCTCATAGATAAATCACATAATACACTTTATTTTTAAGGATGGTTTCTAAAAAATAAAAAATAAAATAAAAAAAACTGTCTCCATGCAGGACAGATTCAAGCGAATGGGTCTGGATGGAGAGAAAAAAAACTCCTCGACTTCACAACACATGTATTATTATTATTATTTTTTTTTAAACTTGTCCTGTCCAACAGCTGGGCAAACAGATATAAGCTGAGAGCCTCTTGTATTAGACAGATTTTACTCTTACAATCGGGTGTTATAAATTATAGCGAACACAAAATGTATGTTGGTATAAGCCCCTTTTGTAATTTAAACCAAACTTTATTAATATTGATTTTTTTTGTGTGTGTCTTTTTTGTTGGACCGGACGGAAAAGGAAAGGGGGAAAAGAAGAGAGTTGGGGGGTGGAGGGGGGGGGGGGGGGGGGGGGGGG
>BSAI01000030.1:21403732-21424396 GCA_036245035.1 Adrianichthys oophorus | reverse complement strand
GGACCACTGCCAAGTGGCTCGGCCCCTCGAGGTATTCCGCAAGCACGCCCCCCCCTTCCAACCTAATAAGTGGTCGTATGAGGAAGGAGGGAAGGTCGGGGACAGCTACCAAACTGACCCCCGATGATGAAACAACCCCCCCCCCAGCATTGGGCCCAAGTCTCTCCAGGGCAGAGGCCCCACCGCCCGAAAGCCAACCCCCCAGCCCCCCACCCCCCACAAAGAGAGAGGGGGCCAGCCCCCAGGGCAAACCCCCCCCCCCAAGCACCGCCCCTGTAGCTACCTGGTCAGGTACCAGCGGGCCCGAGGAAGCCCCTAGGGTCCCGTACTGGTAGTGGACCCCCCCTCTTGCCCACAGACATCCCCTCCCCTGGCCCGCTCCCCCCAGACCCCGCAATGGTAGGCTTAACCTGGAGCAATCGCAGGCCCCAAGAGGGTTGCCCCACCCCGTCCCACATGTTTTGTTGATGTAAAAGCAGAATCCACACAAGTGGTCAACATGTTCTGGTCTGGATAAAGACGCCGACAAACAAGTCTTTCTTTTTTTTACATGTGAACATTTTTATTTCAGTGCCAGACAAGCTTGCACTGAGCAATCACCATTAAAACAAACTCCTGATGGCAAAGGTCAACACTAAAAATGAATCAGTTTGTGGATTATTTTTTCTTATGCTCAGTGGTGACTCACAGCTGTTTTACAGTAAGTGTTGCTGTCGGGGTAAAATCCTGACTCAGCTGAATCAAAGGGGGAGTTGCATTCATACACAAATGTGTTTCAAACGGTAGATACTTGTTCTGTTTGAGTGAAACTGCTAATGTGAGAACGATCCCTTCTGAGGAAAACCATCGCCTTTTCCAGGAAGTAGAATCTCTTTCAGTTCTTTAAGAACAGATCAGTTTCAAGTAACGTCCCGCCTTTCGAGCATTAAAGAAAATGTCCTCACATTCATATGCTGGTCTTTTTCTATGTTCCTTAAAGGCCACAGATCAAGTAACATTGGAGCTGTAGCTCTAGCGTTGACATTCCACCGTAACTCTCCAGCAAATTCCATGGGATTCTGAAGCGGCTTTAGGCTGATGTGCAACACGATGTTCCAAACATAAAGTAGCTTTTCTCCACTCGTACCGAGCAATCGCCATTAAAAAAACTCCTTTTAGCAAAGGTCAAGCCTGAAAACCAATCATGACTCATCAGAATCAGCTGATTTACTGCATAAACAGTAGAAGATTTATGGTTTATTAAAGAGCGTGTTTTTTTTCCAGGAAAAGCTCTAAACCTTTTTTCCAGCTTAGTCCAGGTGACACATTTTAAGTACACTTTTATTTCTGATCTCAAATCAAAACCATCAGTCTTCTTTAAAAGAACTGAATATTTTTGTTTATCATTCCTTTGAAACAATCTGTTCATTGCAAAAACAAAAGAATAAAGACAGGTCATTGTGGGACTCAATTCTAGCATTAATAGTTTAAAACAGTGGCGTCAGAATCCAGGCCTCGAGGTCCTACATGTTTTCTAACCAACCTGCCTTTGAAGTTCCTTACTGGCTAAACACCCCTGAAGCAGGTAATCAGCAGCAGATGAGACAGGATTTCTGGAAAACCAGAAGGAAGTTGGTCCTCGAGATCACATGACCCTACGACTGTTAATAAGTTGATTTTAACTCGATGAAATTGGAATAAAGAGGGAGGGGATCTGAACCTGACAGCTGTTGAAACACGTCCAGCAAGACCATTGAAAGAAGAGCTGAAAATGGATTTGTTACCTGTCAGTCAAAAGAACACGCCCCCACCTGGGCCCAATGAGGTTTACACAAAAAATGTAAAATTTAAACTGTTTATTTCTGCTCAGTGCTTGCTGGTGAAGCCACATAGTGGTCACTTGATAAACTGCTCTTGTGCCATTCTTAAAAGGCTTTTTTTAATATGCTTCAATCAGGAAGTGTCCTTTAATTTTGATTGCTGCAAGTCCAAAACAGGGATGTAAATTGTCGTAAAAAATAACATTTTTGGCAAAAATATAATTTTGAATTAACCGGCTTTGATCCGGTAAACACTTAGAGGACTTCGTTATATTGGTCCAATGATTGCTGGGTGTTAATTATCTTTATTGACCGTCACAAATCCTTGTCTTAAGACGTGTTACTGACATTTCTTTGACCTCAAACCTTAAAAAAAGACTGAAACAAGAACATTTTTATAGATTACAGAAGGCATCACAAAGCAAAAAACAAACTACAGTGAGGAGGTCTTTGCTCCTGAAAGCTCCTGACAAGCTTGGATTGTGACGGGTTTATGAGTTGATGATTATGAAATCATCTGTTTAAGTTCAAGAGTTCATTTGACTTGTTTCCAGTCCATGAGGTCTGCTTAGATGTTTGTTTTTCAGACTTCTTTAAACTTGAAATGAAGGAAAACGTTGTGTTTGCTGTTGAAGAGAAGATGTTAAATCTCAAACTGGTCAAAAAATGTCTCATGTCATGATGAGAAGTTGGAGCTGTGCTTTTTTTACATCACAGGGAAACATGCGAATTGCATTACGAGTGCGTGTTAGCTGTGGTTATCAGCCCACATTATGCCCTGAGCAGACACCAAGCCTTAAAGTTCAAGAAAAGAGGGAGCAGAGATAAGAGAAGCTCCTCTCAGCTGCTCGCTGGTGGAATCTGGCATATTTCCCCTCAAATCTGCAGTTTGTGGTTTTTGCATGTCACCGCACTTCCTGCTCTGACAGTGGACTCCAACATTCCTGCTCGGCTGGAGACAAAACCATGAACAGACATAACCAGAGCTCTGCTGATCTTACACACGAGCGACATTTTCCTTGTTGAGAAGGAATATCTATGTAAAGGGTTTGGTGTTTTTTAAATACAGGTTCAATAAAAATGACCAAAAACTAACATTTGGTAATGTTGGAGGAGACTGTGGCCGTTTTACACCAACAGATGACACAGAAGGAAAATGAAGGGAAGGAGAAATCTTTGAAAATGTAACTAAAAAATGGTTTTGAGGCAGTCGAACAATAAAAATGATGGTGTCTTGTGACTTGATTTACGTCTGGCTCCAACTAATCAATCAATCAATGTTATTATTTGTATAGCTCCTTTAAAGGACCTATACCATGTTTTTCTTAAGCCTGTGAATATGATCATATATTTCCTTTGGCACACTAAAAAACAAATAATTTATGAAATATTAGTTATTTTTGTGGACCTTTTCACTCCTGGAAGTAAAACAACTTGATCTCTGAGGCATCGCCTTTCACTCCTTGTGAGCATTAGCACGTGCATTATGTGCTCATACTGCGTAATTTCAGCTAGTTGTATGATTTACTTACAGGTCTGGCATCTTCATCAGGTTTGATTGTAGGAATGGCGTCAGCTCTGAGGATTAGTCTCCTGGACAATCCACTTTGATACAGGCCAAGGTTAACAAAACAGTCATCTGTGAAGCGGCGTCACAGACAAAAAGTTGCTGACCGGGCTGAAGATAAACTCCAACCATTTCTGATGAGCAGGCCCTTCTTTGGGAAGTCTGAACAAACACTGAAACCTCTCGCAGCCTAAACAACATTTTCTCCACTTAAAAGACATTGCATTGGAAAAAGCTAGCCGTTGACCAAGAGGAACCACTTCTTCTATAAGTCGTTTTGCTGATCACCAGTAGCTCCAGTAGCGTGGGGAAAGTTGGTGCGTGATTGTGTTAGCCTGGGGGCGGGGCTTGCAGCGCAGACTCTTCCTGGTAGGGGGTGTTCTCACTGTTCTACGTCACGCAGTGAGAGGTGGATGTGGGAGGGGCTGTGGCTTTTGGAGGATTACTCAAAAATCGGTGAATGGATCAAAATACCGCTTTCTTTTTAGTGAGGAATGAACAGTATAATACACTTAAAAGCTCAAAAAGTTGATTTTCATGATATAGGCCCTTTAAAAGCAGGAGCAACCAAAGTTCTGAACATAAAATCAAATAAAACTAAAACCATTACACAATAAAATAAAATAAACAATAATAGCAAATACACAGTAAAAGCATAAAAAATAATAATAAAAGCAATAAAACAATAAAAGTTAACAAGCTCACCCACTAGATCTGCTCTCTGGAGTTAAAAGCCTGAGTAAAAAGATGAGTTTTAAAAGTGACTTAAAATCCCTGAGGGATTTAGCAGACCTCGCAGAAAAGGGGAGAGCATTCCAGAGTTTGGGAGCTGCAGCTGAAAAGGCTCTGTCTCCCTTACTCACAAGCCAAGTCCTGGGAACCATTCAAAGGATTTGACCTTTAGATCTCAGGACTTGACGTGGACATTAAAAATGTAACAGTTCTGAAAGACACTGAGGTGCCAGAATATTTCAACATTTAAAAACCAGAAGTAAAATCTTAAAAACAATTCTAAAAGACAGGCAACCAGTGAAGAGTGAGATTCAGTGAGAGCCCAAAATAGGAGTGATGTGCTCGCTCTAACAAGTCAATACATTCACAATTTTTTCATGATTTTGGATGCCGCCATGTTGGAACCAGAATTTGTGAGTCGCTCTGCAGAAACTATATCATAGAAAACAACACAGGTTTTTTTAAAACTTTGTCTAAAAACAAGAATCATAATTAAGAACCATGTGTAGCGATTTTATAAAAGATGATTGGAGTGGGACTTTGATGCCACATTGTGCTGTTCGTGTTTTTGTAAGTTTCCCATCTTGATCACTGGTGCATTGTGGAGGTGCAGAAAGGCACTTTACACCACCGTGTTGTTGTGGTGTTGCGGGGCGGGCAGCCATGTGCAGCAACACTGGCAGTAATGAAAAGCAGCAGCACTGAGTGGATTTCCAGAGCAGCTCTTCCCTTAAATCCTTTCCCAGATGGGTGGTGCATACCATCTCTATGTGTGCTGGACTTCAACCGCTGCCTCACCCACAGCACCACACTTCCTCTAGTCGTGTTACAGCGTTTTGACCTGTCCATTTGTGCTATGCAGGGGTTTTTTTTTGGTTGGAGTTCCTCATTGTGGCTCCTGAACTCTACTCTATCAGCTGGTTGGAGTCACACAGCACAGACCTGAAGGAACCAGCATGTCCAACTGTTGCAGGAGGTGCGCTGGGATTCCTCCCTGATTACTTCCTGCCTGATCCAGACTCTTGGCTTTGAGGATGAGGAGGGAGGAAGGGCGGCCAGGGGAGATGAGGTGGGTAAGAAGTGGTTTGGTGTGCTTTGCTCTCTTCAGCGTGAAGCAGACGCTCGTGCACGCGCCCACATGCACGGAAACACAGATTTCCATAACAATGGGGGGTAATGAACATGGACTCATTTCTCACGGAGGGTGGGGTGGAAATCCTTTTTTTTTTTTCTGCTGAGGAATCCAGAGCTCCCCCCTCAACTCAGGCCCACAAAGAGAACCCACTCCAGATGGATGCTGGGGGAGCTGACATGAGGTGGGGGTGGGGAGGGGCTGTAGAATGAAATCATTTTTGTTACAATGACTCAGCGATTCACCTGAAATCCCTCTGATCATATCATCTAGATTAGAGAAGGTACTTTTTGTTTGCTTCCTTGAACAATAACGTTTTGTTCAGAAACTTAAAATTAACACAAAAAACTAAAACAAGTCTCTTGAGACTCTTTTTTCTTTGAAAACCATCTGCAGAACATGTTACCCCACTGCCCCCCCGTTAAACTACATATATCACTGTGAACGGAATGTGGTGCCAGTGGTGCAAGCGGACGGGTTAAGAAACGTTTGAATCCTTACTGTTCGTTCTTTGTTTGTAGCATAATTTGTTTCATTCTCATAACAAAAAAAAAGATGCTAAATGATCTGGTAGATCCACTGACAGCACAGCATTTGTTCACCATTTTGAAAGATGGTCTAAAGTAAAGCCAGAGAAACTCATTCACATGTTCATCCCATGCAGCCCCGTTAGTGGCAAGCCACATACACCCCGGGTGTGACACGCGCGGTTAAATCTAAACGAACATTTAGCTCACAGTGTTCACACTGGACGACCAGGGAGGGGCTTCCTTTTCCTACTTTTTCTACTGTTTATTAGCTCATGGAGTCACAGTTGGAAGAGACTTGGTGAAATCCGGTGAATCTTGCTCCAGGCTTTTCTTTTCACATCTCTATTCCGATAAATGAAAGACTTAGTGTCCTGTAATTCAGACCCGGCACAAACCCCAATTATTTATTTCTCCTTAATGATCAGTTTTCAAACAGTTGCCCGAAATGTGCATTTACATGGTTTTCATTGAAAGAGGCCACTTGCAGAGGGTGGTGTGAACATACTGTAGCTCAGGAGTCTAGGGGTCACAGAGTACTGTAAGAGGGTGTCAAAAAAAAGAGCCTACAGCTGTTGGTGTGTTTCTTCTTCTCTGAAAGGCCTCTTTCTCTCAAGACCAACTGCTTCTGCAGTCCCAGCATGCCATGCTGCTCCTCTGATCCCGACATGCAGCCACGAGGACCGACAAGAGCCCTCCATGACCACCATGTGTGAATGCACTCTCGTCATGTTGACACATTTTTCACAAGTGTTCACTGTGATGAAAACATGCAAGTTCAGGCCGACTCATTTGAGATTTCTGCTGCAAAATGTCTGACAAACACCAATTAGAAACAAACACAAACAAACAAACACAACACATGCGGGCTAAATCAAAGTATTTTCATCAACAAAAGCTTCAAGTCTTTCAGAGTTACACGTTTTTATTGTATTCAAACTCATGTTGGCATGCACAAACAGCCCCAAATTTGTCTAATTTTCATTTTGTATGGTGAAAAAATGTTATCATGTTCCTAGGTGTGCTTGTGAGTGTGCCCCTGCAAGAGAATGGCAATCTGTCCAAGGGGTATCCTGGCTTCAACTAACAGTATCTGGGATAGGCTCCAGCATCCATGTGACCCTGAAAGGGAGGGGGGGAAACAAGGAAGGCAGGCAGGAAGGAAGGCAGGAAGGCAGGCAGGCAGGCAGGTAGATAGATAGATGGAAAACTGAAAGAAGGTGTTCAGGCAGAACCGTTGAACTGACTTGGCACTTATTTGGTTGTTTTTTGCACAAGGCTGATTTTGATTTTAAACCTGTCATGTTGTGAAACAGGATGTATCTGTTTCCATTTCATAAAGTGTACTTGATTTCTCTTGAGGTTTTCTATATGAATCATAGGTAATCATGTTAGGAGGGGTTTGTCTGGTTGTGTGTCACAGAACAAACAGCCGAGTGGTTCCTGCTGCGTCTGAGTCAAAGCTAGTCCGCATTAGAGGGAAGCCAGAGTCAACCCAACCCAACATGGAGCTGTGCAGACGGGTAAATAGGCAGAGTTAAGAACCTGAAAGTCATAGAAAAATGAGGCTTGAAGCTTGGGTTTGCCCCCCCCCCCCAATATTCAAGAGGGGAGAGGAGTGTGTTGGTTCTAAACCCACGGCGGATGACATCATTACCTCTGATCCCACTCACAAGAGTTGTGTGCACTTTCATATCTGGATCAATCTGAATGGGTTTCCTTTTGTAGAGAAACTCTGGAAAAGAAACTTCACAAACAGAAAAAAAATCTTCAACAAATGTGCACAGAAGGACACTTTTTACTGAAAAAGTATGTATTTTACTTGTAGTTCTGGGACATGCTGCTGACCTCACACAAGTGAGTCAGTGATGACCCACGCACACGAAAAACCCAAATCATAACCCTTCTTCCACCATGCTTGACACTTGGTTTGAAAAGTTAAGACTCCAGTTTAGTCTTAAGGAGGGTTTGGTGACACTTTTCATGAAGTCAAACTTTTATTTATTTATTTTTAGCTTACACACACAAAAAAAAAACGTATTGATCTTTCCCCTTTTACTTCGTTATTAAAGCCATTGTCACACATTTTTCCCGCTAAAACAATAAATAACAATAAACCCTCAGAAATATTTATTCTTTTATTCCTAATCAATCAATGACAAGGCTTGATGTTAGAGTTTAAAAGACTACTTGGCCATTTGACCTTCTTCTATCAACAGATCATGAAAACTCACATATGTTGGTTCCTTGGTTTAAACACAAAATATTGTTGTCAAATAAAGAAGAACCAGCATGTCCAATTGTTCAAATTGTAGGAGAATTGCTTTTTTAACATCTGTTTCAAAAATATACATGTTTATTGATTTAGAACCTGTGATTTGCAGTTGAAAATCGTAACCTGTAACTTTACTAATTTTAAGACCTCGATTCAGAAGTTAAGAATTTTAACATTTTGGTCATTCAAGAAAAGCTCTCAGCCTCATCAAAGAATTTATTTTTTTATCCTAAAAAGTTTTGTGTAAGTGTTTTTCCTGGATTTATGCAATCTGGTTAGTTTTTTTTTTTTTTTTACATTTTTGCTCTACTTTTTGTTCTTCTTGTTTTTCTACATTTAAATAATTATTTTTCACTTGAAGTAAAGCTTTTTTTTAAATTAAATTTTGTGTTGCTTAAGGTTATTACCGGTGTAAAGTCCAGTAAAGATGGTTGTGATTTTGAGATATAGCAATAAAATTGAATTGAATGGAATTAAGCAGTAATTTTTAACGTGCCCTAAACTTTTATTTAAATTGCCTTGGCTGCTTCCTTGTTGTTTTCTTGGAGCAGCGTTACTTTCCCTGATTTCCTTATCCATTCGACCGGTTTACAGTTTCTTTTGGCGGTTGTCTCATCTGTCACTGAGGGTGAATCTTGGATAATGCCTGCACTACTTGGCTTCATCTAAATAAATAAGTCTGGAGCTCTCATGTCCTGCAGATTCCACAGTATGACACCAAACACCTCATATTGTTGATACACAGGATCAGATTCTCAGCATTGCAACCTAAACGCAGCAGAGGGGTGCATTGCATGAGACTTTATTTCTAAAGAGAAATGCAATGGTATAATAAAATTTTAACCTTTTTAATCATATGCATCCTAAATTAAATGTATAGTAGAAGATTTATCACCAATTACTTAAAGCTGCTGGAACAGAGAGAGGGTCAGGAAAGTGATGCAGAGAAACAAAGTCAATTACTAGATTGCAGAAACCCCTCTTAATTTGATCTCAATAAAAACAGAAGGATGTTTTTGCTCTTTTTGCACTCTCTAAAGGCATAAATATGTCAAAAAGAAGATTCATGTGGAGAAACCGCTGAGAAGAAGCAGAATAAAAACGACTGTCATTCCGAGCAGAGAAAATGTGGAAAAGGGACAGAAAAACTGACAGCAAAGGCCATGCACTGGAAAGATTGACGGTGCAGAGGAAATGCTGACAAACCCAACGACCTGAACATGGGTTTAGCAGGAGTTGTTTGGGGTTTGACGTCATCTGGTGGTCAAAAGGCTGAACTGCTTCAAAAATCAGATTCATACATTTTTTCTTTTTTTTTTGTATTGGAAACAAAACTTTTTTTTTTTTACCTTAGAGTCTTTAGATTTGTCAAAATGTTCTAGCAAATTATAATATTTTAAAAAGACTTTAAAATTGTGAAGTTAAAACCAGCATAAGAAATTTCATGCAACAGTTTGTACCCAGAAGTTATTTTATCAAATGTATTAATTACATTATTGAACAGTTCCCTGTGTGCTGCTGGAAAGAAAAAAAAAAACTGAAAGGGAACAGAATGAGGTAAATAGCAAACTAAGACTAAACAGATTATTTCTTGGAAACTTTTGACCCCTCTTGAGTTAAAAACAACCCACCCCTTTTTATTATGCATTCATTAAAATATAAATATGAAAAGAAGAGGACTATAATTGACTTGCGGATATAACCTCATCAAAAAAAATCTGAACAGATTTGTTGCAGAAAAATTTTATTTCCAAAAAGCCTAAACCAAACATATAAACATACAGCAGCTTTAAAACCTCAGCTGTTTGTTTAAATGACATCAATTATTACATTTTTAAAAAGAAGCCAGCATTTGACAGAAAATACTAGAAACTTTATATGAAATGTAGATTAGGGAGACAGAAGCAATAAATAATGAAAAATGAGAAGTGTATGAGTATCTGTGCACACAATCACACACTTTACAGGTTTATGACCTTCCGAATGGGGCAAAAAATGGGATTTTGCAACTGATTGCAAAGACATTCTTTGCATTAAATAGATTTCATGACAAAAAAGTTTGTCTCTGTTTGCACATACTACTAAAAACTAGAACTAGCAAATAATCCCCCTGCGACGACCGGACTCCTGTCAGCTGTAAAGTTGAAGGTGGAAGACACCTCAACCCGCCAGACGTTTTACAAGAGCTTGAAAATAACAGATTGTGGTCAGAATTTGTCACATAAACATCTGCATGGAGCCATCCTGCCTTGAACTTTCTCCATGTTGAAATCCTGCTGCATTCCCCCACCTCGTAGCTCATCTTAAAATTCAGCAGATTGTAATGTTCTTGCTGGCATTTAAACAGACAAGCCAAACATGGCAAAAAGTGATTGCATTTATTTGATCCTGTCACCAGAGCTAAAAGACAAACTTAAAAATATAAAATGTGTGCAAAAGTGATTCTTAGAAGAGAAAGCTCAGTTTGACTTCCTCTCTGCAGAACAGATGAAGATGGAAACGCTCTCCTGTGCTCTCTGTTAAATGTTACAATACAAAGAATATAAAATAGATCAAAGAACAGGAGTTAGTATACAGAATTGAATACTTCAATACACCTTCAAAAGTCATAGGTGAAAAAAGGCTTAGAGTATTGAAAAAGATTTAAATTTTTTTGATAACAATTTCTTTACGTCTTTTTAACTTCAATGACATAATTTAACTTGCAGAAAACAAACAAACAAACAAAAAAAAAAAACAGTCACCAAAACCCACAGAACAGGACAGGACATGCCATTATAGCACTTTTATCATATTTTTAGCAAGGAAAAATAGCTTAAGAAATAGGACGATTTAAAAAATAAACAGCATTACATTATTAGCGCATAAATAGAATGCTAATATGAGTGGAGTTTTAACTATTAAGTAACAATTTTCAGATTTGAAAACAAGAACCTTCTTTCATGTCATTCTGTGGGTTCTGCTTTGGAAGTTAGCAAAAATTAAGCTAGGCTATGTTTCATAAAAAAACAAGATAGGCTATTTGTGGCAAAACTTGATCAAACTTGATAGCAAGCTAGCTTTAAGTTTAACAACTCAAAATGAAACGTTTGACTATTGTGGCCATTATGAAGATTGACAACATTTTGTGTGTGTGTGTGATCTGTGCAGGATGACAGCTAGGAGAGCATTATCTTAGCCTAGCATAAAACTGAATGCTAATGGTAAATTGTAGTAAATTTAGCCCTGAGAAACAACATTTAAACTCTTTAAAAGAATCATTTTGTCCTTGTCACGAGGAAACAAGTTTAACTCATTACTTATGTACAAGCGTATCAAAACTACTAAACCAAAAATAGAAAGCAACTAAATCAGATTAAATCAGATTATTCTGGTTAATGTTTGTAGATACATTTGAATACAATATTAGAGAACTCAATAATAAATTGTTGCAAACATCTGACATGTTCATGTCTGTGTTTGTGCCCTTTGACAAACCACAAAATGAAATAAATAGATATGGTATGAACCTCCTAACATTCCCAACCGCCTCTTTTGTTCAGTGTTTCCTTCAGAATTTGTCCACAGCTATACAGAGAAGAAGCAAAAGCAGAGCAAAGTGTTCCTTTCATCTTGCAGAAGTCTTTAATACTGATAGGATGGTTTGAAGAGGTTGCAGTGCTTCAAACCCAGTACTGGTTCTTTTTCAAGGCCGAATTTGATGTTCGACAGTGCTGCAACAACTCAGGGTCCACATCTTTAGAGTCCATGTTGGACATGGAGATGTTGTTGGCTGGATCCGTTTTACGGAAGGTTTCTGTGCCAGCCACCTCTCCGTTTTTGGGCTTTGAGGCCGCAGTCTGGACATTGTGTTTGCCTGTCTTGTTTTTATGGACCAAGTAGTACACCAAGATGGCGGCTAACAGCAAGAGGAGGAGCACTACTAGAATGGGGATAAGAATGGACCAGATGCTGCTACGGCGAGTTATAGGTTTCCCGTGAGAGTCAGAACTGGAGGATGCTGTGGTTAGTGCGTCCCCAAAAGCCCAGTCCATGTCACCTCTCAGATGCGGGGTTCGTGGGGTGTTATGAGGGAACCCACCTGGAGCCCTCAACAAAGTGGCAGGGTAAAGGCCAGAGGAGTTGTAGGGGCCTGTCTGGAAGGAAAGCACACATTCAGCAGGCGGAACTCCATGTGCTTTAAGAAGGAAGTGGGCTTCATCCTGGTTTGGACCACTTCTTGTTTCCGAAGGATTATCTATTTCCAGAGTTACGTGACCCTCATCTAGGTCCTTCTGGCTGAATGAGTCCAGAGTTTGACCCCCAGGTTTCAGGAATCTACCCCCTTTGGGCTGCTGGGTGATGATGAATGTGGGAGTTGTCCTTGTCTTGTTGGCCAGAGGGGTTGCATCAAGAAGCCGTCTGTCTAGTTGGATGAGTGCCCCCTGGGGTAACAGAGGATCCTGGGCGATATTGGCCAGAGGTTGCACAGTGATGTTAAGGACAGAGGAAATGTTTGCAATCCGGCTGCGGGCTGTAAAGGAAACCGTGTCTTGAGGGGAAGTGGACTTGACAAAGCGGACACTGACTCTGCCTTCTCTGATCAGTTTCTGGGTGAATGCAGATGTGGGCTGCCGATCAACCATGACTGCAGCATACTTTGGAACACTTGTGATCTTGTAAAGGATTTGCTCCTCAACAGGACCCTTTGTGGTAGCCTTCAACATCTCCTCAGTCACCAAAGTCTCATCGTCACCCTGCTTTACTTTGATCTCTTGGGCTTGATGGAGATGAAGAGTGTGAGCCAGGATGCCAATGTGCAGAGTTAACCTCTCTGTCTCGTGTTCCCCATCTGTCACAACAAATTCTACAAAACTATTTCTCAGACTGTTGTTGCTGTAAAAAGCCACCTGGTTATTGTTGACCATTTCTTGTGTGAACTCAGAGATTGGGTCCATGGTGCGTAAGTTATAAAACTGACCATTGGTTGCTGCTTTGGTCACCTTGAAGCGTACCTCATCAGGCGGACTGTCTTCGTCCAGTGTGTTGAGATGCGCCTGATTGATAACTGTCCTGGATCCCTGAGGAACTTCCAGGAGAACTTCTGTTGTGACTAGCTCAGGGGGCTCAGAGCCTCGCCGTTTGACTGAGATGTGAAAGACTTCCTCCAGTATAATGCTCTCAGCAGGGTGTGTCACCCCTTCACCTCCGGGCTTTAGACGGGCCCTGAAAGAGAAACTATCAGACAGGGCTCTGGAGTCATCATGGAGATACTCCACCCGCCCTTGTGAAACATCTTTTTGGGTGAAGGACTGGGTGTTGCGAGGCAGGTCCTGACCACCAAGGGTAATACGGCCATGATCAGGGAAATGTTTAATTATAAAAAGCACGTCCTGTTCTTCTGATTCTGGAATAAGTGTCAGAAGGTTGGAAGCGTCAAGGATTGACTTGTCAATTGTTTTCCTTTGGCCTTGCACGACCTCAAGACCTGATAATATAAGACAAAAACAGAATAAAGTGTCAGAATACTCTGCTGTATTGAGCAGCATGTTCTAGTGAATGGTACTGATGATTCCATAAAAATACTTGGGTGTTTGTATTAACTAATTCAGTACAGTGTCTAGAAGTGTGGACTTTGCCTTGTCAAGCTTTTAGGATGACTGGCGAAAAGAAGACAATAAGTCCAAATGCCATGACCAAACTTCAAGACATGTGCCGGAGGAGAATTGTCATTGACAAATCAGAACAGAGTAAATTACTCAGCTCCCTACTTCAAAGATCACGTTTGTTTTCAAATGTGTGAACATTTGAGAAATATTTTGAGTATAAATATCGCAACTAATCCTTCACCTACACAACTTTATTCTTTTTCTTTTGTGAGTATTATCACATCTTTTATTTACAGATATTTGTCAGGATTATTGCTGCTAATTAGACCCACCTTAGGTAATCAAAGATAAAAAAAAAAAAAAAAAAGTATTATTGTTTTTTTAAACAAGTTCCAAAGTCCTTCACCTGTGTTCCTCCACAGTTGGGAGGTGATATTGCTGTGAGCGGCGTAAAAGGAGATGGTGATGGGCAGACTGTGGTGGGTGTCGGGTGCTACTTCTGATGTCATCCTGAGCTCCAGCTCGTCCCTTACCAACCAGAAGGGCTCAGCAGGGAGCTGGTGCTCGTAGTAGACTGCCCCTGCCTCCAACTTGTAGCAAAAAATGTAAAGAAAGAGATCAGTTTACCAGAAAATCCAACACTTGAGGAAGAAAACAATTCCATACATTTGATGTGCAACTTAATTTACTGTTTGAGTTGTTCACTCTTTGTCTCTAGAACATTTTTTAGAAATTTTATTAAATTTAGCATAAAATATTAAAATGTAGTAATGTTCTCCTGTTTGTATTTTTTTTTTTTTTACTACAGCTTTGTTTAGATTATCTTTAGTGCATCACCTTTAAAGCCTTTGTCACGGCTGTCCTTATAAGTTGATATGGATTGCCTGTGGATGAAAAATTGGTAAACTTGTATGGGGCACGCAGGTGGTCCTCACTATATATTGATTGCTGAGCCCATAGAGCAAAAATGTTAATGCACTTTTTTTCTACGAGCACACAATCAGAGTATAATTTGGCACTTATATATCGCCTTATTTACTGTGTGTGCAGCATTTGGGCATGTTCAGTAAGGGGCCACTACTCTCACCTTACTAAAGATTAGATTGTGGCGTAAGGCATACGACAGCATCACGCATATGTCATAAGTGTGTGCAGCTTAGTAATAATAATAATAATAATAATAATAATAATATTAATAAACTTTGAATACAATACTTTATACATTTTCTTCTCGTGACCTCCAACAAACTTCAAGGGGTACTGCAAGATGCACCTGCGCTCCCTTTATGCAGCCACTTCTCTCTATAAATGCTATATAAACCCAGAAACCTGCAGCACCTGTACAGGTCAACCTCCATACGGGTGCATGTGACTTAACTAGCTGATGTTTGGCTCATTTGAACACAGTGAGAAACTAGAATGGATTCCTTTGTTTCTCTTTTAAATTAAGACTTAAAATACAAATTACTGAAAGGCCGTCAAAGAGACCTACTTTAACTCATGACTTGAGTTAATGAAGAGATACTTTCAGATCAAAACACAAATGAAAGTTGGAGATGTGGTAGAAGAACATCTGTTCCAACATGTTTTTACAGAGTCTTAAAATAAATAAAAAGTAGTTAAAATAAAGCTTGTTTTTAGAGTTTGGTTTTCGTCTTTTCTTGTTTGTGATTTAACAACCCACAACTCCAACAAACCACGTCGTGACTTCAATCTGTTTACTTGTTATATCTGCATAAAGTAACAGTGTTTAACTGACTTGGAGCCTTAGTCACAGCTGAAACCCACACATTTGGATATGAACTTCCTGCTCACACTCGGACACACGCTACCGAGGACGTTAAATCGTGTTTTCAGCTCGGCTTAGTGTCAGATTTTCTGTGAGCAGCAGAACAGAGCAGTCCGTTTGTTTATCCGAGCAGAGCCGCATGTCAGGGATGGAAATGAGCAGAGTGTCTGAATCCGCCATAGTCCCTGCAGCTGCATGAGCAGACAGGGCCAATTGGAGGATCAATTAACCTGTTCGTGCTGTCATGCTCTAGTTTAGTTTTGTTTGCGGTACACAATATTTTCAATAAAAAAAACAAAACAAAAACAATAGTAAATTGTTTTAAGTTAATTGATTATAATCTTATTATTATTATATAATATCCATAAAAGCCAAATGCATTTTGTCTCCCCCTGCTGGCAAGAATAAGTAATACCATGATGTTTTGCTCTGAAGATGCACGCAAATAAAACATTCTTTAAGACTGATTATCTTCGAGAAGAAGTTTAATAAACAACATTTTCTTTTACTGTTTTTTGTACCTTCCTTTCAAAAGAATGGTAAAGATTGATGTCTGCTTTATTTTAAACTAAACATCCTTTCCTAAAAAAATGTCACTACTATCCACTCAGTGAAATTTAGATAAATCCAGAAGCTTTTAGTTAAAAACAGGTATTTATTTTATTTATACTTTTTGCAATGAAAAAGTTGACCTATATCTACAAGAGATCAGAAAATAGCAGGGCAGAAATCAAAATAATTAAAACAAACAAACTAAGATAGAAATATTATACTAAGCACACAAGAATACCCTAAAAACAAAACCCAAAAGGGCTCACTTAAAGACGTGGATCCTCCTCAGTTCTACAACAGATGCTGAGCAAATAAGATGCTTTTGGTGCACTTGCATAATTTTGAAAGCTAATTCTATTTTTAAAATCAATTTATCCCAAACATGACATTTAGCTGAATCAAAATACCGATCAAAGATTTGAATTGTATCAATTAAAAAAAAAATTCAGATCCACCCATCCTCTTGTTCTTGTTCATAACTACTTTTAAGTGAATGACTTTGCACGCAGTAATGAAAGATTATGTGATTAATCAAACTTAATTCATACATTTTAGAAGATTTTCTATTCCTAAAGAAATATGGGAAGCTGTGAACAGCAGTTTTACCTCAGAAAACAATCAAATCTTTAGATTTAGTTTCTCACTTTGTGAAAATAGCGAATTCTACATTTTCTTTAAATTGTAAAAGTATTTCTGCAAAGTAAAAAAAAGTGGGACATGCAACTAAAGATTGATCATCAACTTTTCAACACTGACTGTTCAGTAAGTTTGCACTCAGTATAAATGATAAAATTAGAATGTATTTAGGCATGACTAAATATCTTGTTGCATTTAAGTGTGACATGTTTCATTGAGGATGTTTGAAAAGTCTTTTAAAAGTCTTTTAATTAACAACAGAAGAAGAAAAAAAGATCACCTGTGACTGGGAAAAACTGTTAATTTCCTCAAACTGGTTCTTTTCATTTGCCAGGATAAGTCTTCCCAACCGAGGTGAATGGACAACAGAGAACTGCGCCTCCCTGCCGTCACTGTTGCTCACAGGCTTCAGGTTGGACATGGTGATCCGCTTCCTCGTTCCTGTGACAGCACACAAACAGAAAATGAGACGTGAGCTGCACAAGAACCAAAGTACATCGAGCCAGGAGATTTTTTAAAATATGAAAATGTTTATTATTATAGGATTACAATAGATTTATGCTATAACATTTCATAAATGGAGACAGTCGCTGTTGAAGGTCTTATGGGATGGTTACCCTTTGAATTCAAATTGAGAATCTTTCTCCTGCATATGTGAGAGCGGTCATGAGCTCGGCAGGATCTCTGCTGCTTTTCCTGGAGCCACCAGGCAACAAACAGCCAATTTTCCACCCAGAAACACTTCACAACTCCCCACCAAATCACCATGCTTGACTTCATTCATTCCACCCTCTCTGCACTCTGCACATTACTCCCACATTAGCCTCCCAACTCTGCCCCACCCACCTCCCCTGAAGATGGCAGCAGTTGTTCCCTTCACTAATGTTGTGTATCACTTGTGCCGAGTCACATATTTGTCTGTTTGTGGCTTCTTACCTGGGAACATGAAGAGTTTTTCATGCGTCACCGGGGTGACGATGACTGGCTTCACCGTGATCTCAAACTGGTAGAGAGGAGAAGTGTGCTCGCCGTCCGTCACGGTGAAACTGAACCTGCTCGTCTCTTCACCTGCACGAGAAACTGGATGTTGGTCATAGATCTTCTATTTATTTCAATTGAGGGTTAATGTTCGTATTGTATTTGTAATGATATCCCATTTGTTGCAGAACACTAACGTTTTTTCAATGCTTTTCATAACTTTTAATAGAAATGCTGCAAGATTAAGCAGAAAAGAGTCTGCACGGGCTACTAAAGACAAGAGGAGTTTCAGATTTTGACAGAAGATGGTGCTCTTCACTTAAGCTCAAACACTCACAGTGACATTATTTTGTGTTTTGATTTAAAAAACCTACGACCAAATTTTATTTTGCAGGTTGAATGCAACATTTTCCACCCGAGACTGATAAATCTTTAGCTTTGACCATGGGAATGATTCAAGTTTAGCTAAAAGTTTAAAAACCCTCCAACTTTGTGTCTTTAGAACACAATGGATTTTATAATTAGTGATGGGGTTTTTACTTTGGGAAATCGGTGACAACATGTTGGCTGTTTAAACAGGTGTATGTGAGTTTTGAGCTTCCGTGTTCAAAATTCTGCACGTTTCTAAGTTCATTTTCAAACTTTAAAAAAATGTAGGTACAAAACGCCCAGCAACTGAGCAAATGTTAAACCCGGTTAAACTTTGACTCAGGGACTCAGATTTGGTAGTGACATTAAGGTAGGGGAAAGGCCAACTGCTTAAAAATAGATCACGGAAGAGAAATGAATAATTGCTGTTTGTGCCCAGCTGAAATGATACGACACAAACTCTTTCATAAACTGGAATAGAGCCGTGAAAGAAAACAAGATTTGTGAGCTTTGCACCGCATCAACATTACACATCAAGCCCTCTTCCAACTGGAGCACATGTGCTAGGATAGGGTAGCGACAGACCCGTGTGAACCCCATATGCTAAAAGCTGATTTTTACAACCCACGTGCAGCACAATCTTAAATGGGCCACATGGTGATGGACTGGCGAACCATCAGTAGCTGGGATAGACTCCAGCAACTCTGTGACCCCGATCAGGACTACGATGGGTTTATAAAATGGATGGATGGACTAAAATGTAAAAACAGAAGCATATGTGTGACAATTACTGTGGGGCAATAAAGTTATTAAAAAAAAAAGAAAAAAATAGTCTAGTGTTGCACTTGTTGGAATAATTGGCCTGTAAGTTTGGAAAAAATGATTTGAAAATTAATTGTAATAAAAAAAAAATTCATAAGTAATGTCTGATTATCATAGGTTGACCCTCAAGGACATTTGCATGTATAAGTAATTCCACTACAATAGTTAAAGCTATTTCAGGGGGTTTTCTTTGGTTAAAAATGCTACACACTTCATGTATCATAATTCATACAAGATTTAAGTAAGTCATTTATCTCTAAGTGTTTATCTCCAGTGAGATTGCTGTTTGTACTGTGATGTACTAACAGAAAGTTCCAAAAACTGATCCTGGACTCACCCTCATTAATGTAGATGACCTTTTCTTCATTAATGTCAGCCTGTGTGAAATTCCTGATGTCCATCCCCATCTTCTCCTTCAGGGCCAAACTCCCACTGCTCAGCATTTCAATGTTGTAAACCAGCTCCTCGGGGGGCGTGTCTTCATCCTCGGCGCTCAACATGCTGGATGTGATTTCAACCATGTCATAGGTTTGAATCTGGGAAAAGTCAGAGAGAGGTAGAGATGAATGGGCGCGACACCGCTGATTACCCAGAAGATTGCCAGACCAGTAAACAAGAGCTCGGGGTAGCAAGGCAAGAAATAAACAAATTAAGAAGATAAACAAGAGGCGGCCCATCCCACAAACAACCACCTCTACAGTAACAATTTAAAAGGTTAATTATTCCTTGGCGGCAGTCTGTACGTTTCTGTAATAAGAAGATGGAGCACAGCGGCGCTGGCTGAATGACTCTCCCCGGGTGCCGGGCCTCTAATGGACTTCTAATGGTCGGCTGGCTGAAAGGAGCATTAATTGAAAGAAATGGGCCAGATCCCCAGAAAGACATTTTAAAATAGCTGAAATCAGTTGGGAGGGTGAACTGAGGACGGCGCACAGTAAGAGGAACATATCGATCTGGTCAGCCATTTGGCCTCACAGAACCTCCCCCCCGCTTCTTCCAGACAAAGAGCTCCTGGCAGGACGGCGAGGTGTAGGTGCCACTATTACCACAGTCCTATCACACCACTAGGAGAGTTTCTATAATTACTAACTAGACTCTAATAAACCTGCATTTAATATTTGGGTCATTTTTTTCTAAGCACTTCCCCGTTCTCCTGTCCCGCTCTGACCTCTAAAAAGTGAATTTTTAGGTCGCGGCTCAGAAAGACAAGAACTCAGATGAAAGCTGAGGAGAAGCAGCCAGCCAAAACAGTCTGCCTCATGAGGACACCATTACAAGACAAGTGGAAACACATCTTTTACTCCAGATTCATGCAGGCAACTTCTTACCTAATGTCTCTGCTTAAAATACACAATTGACCTTTGGTAGAATGCGTGCTATTCCACTCTTTTGTGTTTCGTTTTGAAATGTCGATAGTATTTAAAGAACCACGTGAAAGAAAGCTTGAGAACATCGGTCCTGCTTTCAGCGTGAACACATATGAAGGTTTGCTTGTTTTATGGAAAGCATAGATTACATAATTGTGATCTGGATACGCAACTTGTCTGTTTAAATTCTCCGTTCATGGCCTTATTCTTGTTATGGGTTTAGAGCCGAGTTTGCAGGTTTTGCTTGGAAAGCTTTCAAAGCTGCTCTCATTCACAGAGGATGAATGATCCTTTGGTGCAAGGTTTTTAAATGTTCCAGACTTGGGATGTGGATTAGGAACTTTGTCTATTGCTTAGAGTCCCATCCTATTACTTAAGGATTTTTAAACCCTACTTGTACTTTAATCACTCTTTAGCTAAATACCATCTATTTCCAAAAAATAAAAGTGATTTGAGATCAACAAAACTGAAAATAAAACCTCAGTCCATCCATCCATCCATCCATCCATCCATCCATCCATCCATCCATCC
>BSAI01000030.1:21303978-21403722 GCA_036245035.1 Adrianichthys oophorus | reverse complement strand
CCATCCATCCATCCATCCACCCGTTCATCCATCCATCCATCCATCCACCCGTTCATCCATCTCTGAGTGAATGGTTGTTACAGCACAGCCACGTTTCCAGTTAGTCCTTTCATACCTTTCATTCCATAACTTTTGACTACTCGTTGGTTTCAAACTTCAGGAAAAGCTGGTGTCTAATTTGCTTTCCTCCATCTAAACAGTGTTTGGTGTCCTACATGAGTAGATCACATGTTTAGCTCAAGTGCGACATCCGACTAATGTTTTTTGAACATGTATAATTGATGTAGAAACTTCTGCAAAAACGTCTTTGATTTGAAGGATCACGACAGATGAATCAATCAACTGTAATGATGTGTTGAATCTTCTATCTTTTTGTTTGTCTTTGTCCTTACATATGTACAGCCTCACAAAATCATTTCCGTAACGTCTGGATCCGTTGGAAGGACAGCAGAGAGTTGCTTCTTTGAGTGTTTTGTGCTTTTTTTAGACGATTCTGTGGCAACACGCACATAGAGAAGTGTATAATTTGGTTTTCTTCCAGTCCAGTGAGTAAAACATCCTCTTCAGTTTCACACTCCATCTGAGTTGCATCACAGCAGCTCACAGCATCAACAGTTCAAAGCTGTAATGCATCATTACAGACACTCAACTGTGGCTGTATTTTTTTCCCCCTGGAAGACCGCGACTGCATTTAGAGCAAAATGATTTCTTGCAGTGTGGTAATAATTCTGCAAATGTCATAATTTGTCTGAAAGATGCTGCAATACTTACAAAGAGAAGTTTCAAATGTTGGACGCTGCACATCAACCGTGAAACAACCAACCGATTCCAATATTTGCCAATAACAGATTTCAGTCTATTTTGTTTGCAATATGCTGCAATAGAGAAGATTCTCCTCCATGTTGGTATTGGACTCTGGCCGTTGATCACGTCATCAACCTGTCACAGGTCAAAGCTGAGACCCTGACAGGTTGACGCGATGTGTCTTCTTCGCAAAAGGTTAGATATTTGAATTCTGAAATTGTTGCAATGCCTGAAATACACTGCTGCCAGACTGCAGCATCCCGTCCAATGCTCAAAATGTGTCATAGGAGCTCTGATCACATCTGTACATTGACTTAACTTTGAAACTGGACCCTCTGCATTCAGTTTGAACCTAGCTTAACTCAAGTTCATTGACTGTCTATGAGAACTGGACACATTGTCCACTCCTCTCTTGTGTTCCAAACAGGAGATTCCCGCTGGTCCCAGAAAGCCAAATTCCCATGGACTTCTATTGAGAGATAAACAGCTATTACTCAGCCATTCTATAGAATGTAGAATAACCACTCTTGATCTGATACCTCTTATTTACATGTTAACCCGATTTTTTTATGATATATTTTCTTTATCACAAGTTATGCAAGTTTTTAAACTGACCAATCAGATGCTTCAGTAAAAGCATGTGGTGCCCGCTGGCCCCACCTCCAAGCTTTGAAATGTTTTACAGATTCTCCTGATCCCACTTTCAGTGGAAGGGGTGTGGTTTTCCAACAAGCTCCCTCCTGATTAGCGAGAGTGGTTGCCATTGAAATGTTGACTCGGGCCAATCACCTTCTACTAATGTTGTCTTGTTCCAACATGGCGAAGTCTGTACCGCGGAAAACAGCAACTGGTTTGAATTCCTTTTTTTGGAATTTCCAATTAGACTGAGCTTCGGTTTGCTTTGAGATTTCCTCAGTCTGAATAGGCTCCGATGAGACACAGCAACTCATTCAAATGCTGCTGGATGAATGCAGGCTCATCAAAACAACTTTCAATGTGATACACTTTGCTTCCCACGCAGTTTTCCCAACAATTATATAGATTATATATGTCATAGACACTTATCAGTGTACCTTCATAGCTGAGAGCTTTTCAGTAACTGCATTGCAGAATGTTTGTGCCGTACCGATGTAGAAGTCAAAAGTGTTGTACCTGACGTTGATGCAGATGTTCAAAACTGGTCAGCGAACTATCCTGACAAAGATTCCAAAGCGCAGAACTTTCATTATTCTTTACCCTGCCCTCGTAAATTCTGGCCAGTGACTAAAGAGATCTTTAATCGCATGTTTTTTTTTTGTTTTTTTTTTTTACAAGGTTTAGTTTTGAAACAGAAAAGTTTCCTTGACAGCAGACTGAATACAGACCAAACACAAGGTTCAGGACTCGAATCCGAACCAAATTAAGTGGACTCGGTCTGGACCAAATGACTTTTCCAGGCTTAATACACCCAAGCCACTTTTTTTGTTATGACATCAGTGTTGTGTCTTACTTTTTTTGGAAACTTGTTCAAACATTTCGTTGAACTTTCTGTTACAATTTCAATAAAAATTACCAATGTGTTTGCAAAAAGTTGTTATTTACTTGTTCTCCGAAAACATTCAAATCTGACTTAGGCAAGTATTAAATACAATTGGGCTGAAACCAAGAATATTGAATAATATATGTACCCAGTTAACAAATATTTACTTGCTGCAATCTCTTGTTTTCTCCCATTGGTCTGTGGTATATTCTTTAAGTTACTGGATATTTTGTTAAAACTACAGAGAAAACATATTTCTGTTTTTTTTCCTTGGTCCTCGGCCCACACTCTGGAGTAGAGTGTGACGATTACATTTTTAATGGGTTAGTGTCTTCGTGGCTGCTACGTTGAAAATTGTTTTTTGTTTATTTTTAACATGTTCTTGTAGCATTTGTCTCATGATGGACGACATATATGAAGGAAATGCAGCTCAATATTGCCTTTCTGGATATTTCTTTAAATAAATCCTCTCTGAATCAGGAGCAGATGAAAAAATGCTATTTGAAAAAGAGCTCATTTGTGACGTAGAAAATATGCTGGATGGGCCACAAGCTTGTGGGGAGAACGTGTAAACAGAGAGCTCTCAGTAACAGGGAGGAAAAGAGTGTTGCTCCGCACAAACAGTACTACTCTGCCGCTCTGCAGAAACTATGTTCAAGAAAAGGAAGCATTTAAAAAAAATGTGGCTACAAACAGCATAATCCTAATTAAAAGACCACTGAACACTTACACAGTAGATCAAAAGATGATTGGAGTGGGACTTAAATTTAAATATCCAAGGCTTTTTAGCCAACTAAGCATGTTTAGTAATTTAAGTATCACACACTTTTCTTTTTTTGGACCACCGACCCTTTTCCTGTGGGCTTCAGAATCCCCCCTTGAATGTTTTTTGGACAGTTTTGAGATAAAATGCTGCCAATGGCGCATTGAGAGAAAAATCCATCAAGCACAATAACCTTTCTAGTTTTTCCATAACTTTGATGAGTAACTGTACTGTGCTGTATGTGCGAGGGTATTTTAGACTCAACCTACAAGAAGATCATATCAGAAAAACAAAACAAAAAACAAAACCAAAACAAATTCTTCAATATTAGGGTTTATAGAATCCTCCGTTTCCTCAGGGTTGTGCTTTGTTTGTTTCTTCAGGCCTGACAGTTTGTTGTGAGGCTGCACTCACAGTGTTTGAGCAGAGTCTAACCTAACAATCAGAGCCAATTCTGGACTCTGTTAAAAAGGCTTGAAGTGGATTTGTTTGCCTTCAAGCAGAACACCCACATCCCCTGTGAGGCTTGGACGAGACAGCTGCTTAATGCACTCTTCTCCTTCATCCTTCTCCTCAAAGCAGCCTTCAACTCCAGGCATGCTGCAGCATGCAGACGTGGCCACGCTGCCACAGAACCTGCTCAGTCCAGAATGAAAACCCGCCACAAAAACCTTAACTGAATCACGGATCAGCCAGATAAACGTCCAAACTGCAGATAAAATGTGTTTGAATACATAGAACGCTCTGATCGTAATGAAATGATGGTAACACTTTGGATGAGGCGCTGCAAAACACTCAATATAATGATGACATGAAGTCAATATGGCAAAGATAGTTAATACATTTGTCAAGCCTGTATGCAGTTTATTAATATGACCTTTGTAGACAATTTTCAAACTTTAGATGTTAATGAATCTTTCTAAGTATGTTAACCAACAAACAAAAAATATCCTAATGTAGTAATTTCAATGGGAAACTGCTGATTTTACACACGATTTAGAGCCAAATTTGTATTTAGCAACATATCCCATTAAAACATGTCATAGGTTAAATGAAAAGCTTTTACTTTGAAATAGTAGTTGAAGGTAATAAAAAAGCTTAGGATTGAATTGTTAAAAAAGGCCCCTAAATAGAAAATGTTAACATTTTTTCTTACTTTGTTTACATTTTCTTTGAAAATATTTAAAAAAATCCAAAATTAAGTCAAATCAAATATTTTAACAATAGCAAAGGTTTTTTATTAAGACAAATCCAATAAAAAGGCTGATCAGATTTGATTGGTCTGTGAACTTAAATTCCACTTTAAAGCCTGAGATATCTGAGATGTGGACTGTATTTCCCAGTTCTGCAGTGCAGGTCTCTGCTTTTAGCACTAGATGGCCCTCTTGGCCCGCTCCCTGTCTTGCAACTGCAATGCAATCTAGGGCAGGTATTCTGAAAATGGCTTTGCAAATTAATGGCTTATATAACAATCAATGCATTTAACAAGTAAAGGAATGGATTGGAAATTCAATTTCATTGGACACAATGACGGATATTTCATTTTGAGGCAGTAATGAAGTAGCTGTTGTGTTCGTCTGACACTATGCTGCAGTCTTGGCCTGAATATGAGAGTCTGTATTACCAGCTGGGTTTAGTATTTTACCGGTTGAAGGCCAGGGTCCAGTCGCGAGTTCAAAGCGGTTTTCTGGGGAACGTGAGGTGGAAAACTGGAGAGAAAAAGTCCATATTGACTTCATGTCATCAGGAGTATTGTTGAAATCGTATATTTTGTGACAAACGAAATTGGAGTACTTTAAAAAAAAAAAAAAGATGCATTCAAGGATGGAGAAAGAAAAACAGCGAGTCAGACATGTGTCAGCTGTACTCTTTAAAGTGGGCCGTGCAGTTTGAGCCAAACTGTGATCGGGCTTGTCATCGTGTCTGATCATCTGCTGCAGAGGTCACTACATGCGCTCTCTTCCTGCTTTAAATCAATCCCAGTTCTGTGGGCCTGGGCCCTGCCCCGTGGGGGTTACACGTCCACATATTCTTATGCTATACATTCTGCAGGAGCAGCCGAGGACTGCACGCCACCCCTTCGCTCTGCCAGAGAGCCGCGGTCTCTGCGACGATCGTGGTTTTCCAAAAATACGGGTTGCTAGGGAGACGAGGAGCCACAGGCAGAGCAGGGAGGGCAGAATGACACAGTTAGTTTCCAGTTTTGTAAGCAGACTGCTTTTCCCAAATGCCCGAGTGCTCTTACAGAAGACTCTATTGAACCCTTGAAACTTCTGTCTCACATCTGCTGGAAATCATTCTGAGAAGTTTATGACCATCAACAAATTCAAGGAAGAGCCAGATTTTGAGAAAAGCATTTTCATACAGTCTTTAAAAGACCTAAAAAAACCCCAAATACTCACATTTTTTTAACCCTTTAAATAACACACGCTCTTTGACCTACCATAACTCTACGACCGTTTTTGCAACCAATGTGAATAAGTTGATGAACATTGATTATGTAAGCACTTCACAAAGTACAGAGTTGAGGAGTCACGGTAGTCCAAAGAAAGTAATCACTGCGGTGATAAATGGTTCTTAGACTGTATTCATCGTATACCTTTAGTCAAGTTAGTGTTTACAGTGAGAAGCAATGTGTATCATGTTAAAAGTTGTTTTAATGAAATAAAATAAATATAAATAAATAAATATGAATAAAATAAACGTTCTAACAAATAAGAAATTGTAAAAAATGTTTCTTTTTGATTACACGACAATTGTTGCTTTACATTTGTGTGTGACTCATCTGTTGCACTATTCCTACTCTGTTCACATCATGTGACCACTGGCTACGGCGGCCATTTTGGTCCAGTTATTATGCCTCGGGAGTGGATTGTATTCAGACTGAGAAATCTCAGAGCGAACCTGAGCTTTGCATAATTGGGAACGAGTCGACCACCTTGAAAGATGGGTTCTAGAGCGGTTCCTGGTCCCGGACCAGGGTCCGCTTGGGTGTATTGAGACTGAAAATTTGTTTCTGATTCTGCTCTTATCTGCTTGCTCAGCTGTTGGACAGGACAAGTGAAAAAAACATTTTTTTTTTTCCAGATTATTGGTGGAAGCAAACTCTGGTTCACTTTATATGATCCAAACGTATCCAGTCTGAATACACCCTAAAAAACATTTAACGAGTGTAAAACCTACAGAATTCAATGTCCAAATAAAAACATGAATATTTCAGATGCTGCATGAACAGAATGTAAGCCTTGGTTTATACAGGATTCATGGCCTGTGAGAATGTTCAGTGTGGACATGAGCAATGCCTGCAGAGTTCAGTCAAAGTTCACAGAAAACGACAGAACTGTGCTTCATACATCCGCCGCTTACTATAGTTTTTTTGTGGGAAATCTAAATTGAGCTAAAGCCATTGATCACCTTTGCTGTCACAATTTCTAATGTAAGAAAGAAAAACACAAACATCCTGACATGACTTCCTGTAATGTTACATTCAAAGATTGGGTTTAGAAGACTGGGAGAGAACAGCTTTACCTCCAGGCCGGTGTTGCGTATCAGCATGGGCGGCTGGCTGTTGACGGGAATGATAGTGACTGCGATGGTGAAGGGGAGGCTCCTACGACGAATCTCAGGACAGGAAGCGGTGACTGTAAAACTGTCTTCTGTGGTCTCACTGCTGTCATGGATGTAGAATATGTCTCCAGACATTATCTATGAGAGGCAAAAATAAACTCGAAAAATAAACTTTTTAATCGGGCCTAAGTGGACTTTACTATGCTGAAGACGCTTCCAAAGTGTGCGTGGTTATAAAATTGTTACATTTTGTGACATTGTTTCATTTAAAGTCTTAAGTCTTATTTCTCACCTCAACAGTGAGGTTTTTGCTCGGGCAGTAAAAACACAAATGTATTTTCTTCTGTGGCTCTGGAGGAAGTTTGAGACCACATACAGTATATTACATTTATTAAAGCTTTAGAGGATTATCAGACAGAGAAACAAATATATACTTTGGTTCCCATGCAGTAAACAGTAATTTTTTTAAGCCAGACCTTTAATTGACTAAGATAAACATTCCCCTGACCTCTGCTGCTTTGATCTTTGAAAATTGGTTTGCTGTTAAACTGTTTACCACTGTAAAATACAACACTTAAGTACTGCAGAGGCTTTTACTCACTGTAGTTTAATTAAACCTACACATGACATTCAGCATATGTGGTTTTTTAAATAATAACAAAAAAAAAACCAAAACGTAAGAAAGCTAAAACAATTACCCATTGTTAGTAACAATGAACAAAGGATGTACATTAGCATTAACACAGCAGCTGTTTTCTTTTAAACTCTTAGTTTTAGAAACACTCTATTAACTGTTGTTTCTCTTTGCTACCTGAGGTTATATGAGAAGTTAAATACCAGTCACAGTAACTCATTAAAAAGTTAAAATTAGCCAAAAAGCCTAGCTTCAGCTAGCTTAGCATAATGTCTATTTCTGGGATAGTATAATCATGGTTTTAGATTGAAAGTAAACACTGAATTGAAGAAACAAGCAACAGTTCTGCCGACAACTCAGAGGCAAATTTTTAATTAACTACCGCCTTTGTTCAGATCTATATAAAAGAAAACAATAGGTTTTTTTTTTCCTTCTAAAAACGGCATAATCACAATTAAAAGACCACTGGGAAAGCTTTTATCAATCCGATCAAAAGATGATCGGAGTTGTACTTTAGGTGCATTCCTGGCAAAAATTTAGATAAACATTTACCAATATTATGTATGCATAGCCGACTGTACTAATGGCAAACTCTCATTTTTGCTTTTAAACCTAAAATATAGACTGTATTTGATATGGATTTTAGACATTAAATTATAAAATGCAATCGAACAAGCGTTTTTTTTATATGCAAAGTGAAGGAACTCAAAAAGAGGCCCAGAAACTGAGAGTCAACTGAAAATTCTCAGTTTACTGAAAAACAGCCATTAAAAGATTGGAAAAATCTGTAAAGAGTGTAGCCCCATCTTTTTGGCACACACAGGAGAGGCTCATTGGCCAAAATCTTCCTTGTTTTAAGGGCAAACCTGATTTGAGCAACCCATTCCCAACTCACATTTTGTGTGTGATGACTTGACACACTCGCTGTGCTTTTTCCCACAAAGAGAAATCAAAACTTTGTCCAAAAATGGCCAGTTAGTTGCTGGAATTAGGGAACTCACTGAACAGTGCAGGAAGTGCCAAATGGATCCCATATGACAGACGTCCTTCTGGAGTAACAGCCCCCATCGTCATTACTGATCGGGGAAAGTCAGCCAGACAATCAGTCTGCTTGCTTCAATAATAAACAGTAGGAAGTTCCCCTCACACATGGCCAACACAGAAAGGACTGAAATGTGAGCTACCTCTTAAAGTTACAGATTTTTTTTTTCTTCAACCCTTTAGCTACAGTACTTCAGAAAATCTATGACCCCAAGTGAAAACGTTGGCTAGTTGTCCCTCTAACAAGGTGTTTTATTGTGACAGTAAGCATCAGACAGTAACAGGTCTGAAAGTGGAGATCGAATTAAGAATTGGTGCTGCATTAAAACCAATAGTCTCATGTTTCTCCATGATATCTAACCAAGAGCTTTATGTAAAACGTTTGAAGGATGAAGTTGTTCCAAAACCTCGTGGCTGTCATTCATGTTAATATGAAAGATTTTGAACCCAATTGCAACATTAATTGTCACTTTGAACATCTGTTGGGCAGAAGTTTTTTTTATTATTATTAAAAAAACTTATGGGACATCAGTAAAACTGAAGATGAAGGATCATTTTTGAGTTTACCCAATCAATGTTTGCTGGTCTTCAAAAGAAAGACAAGAGAAAAAAGATGGAAGTTTGTGTGTACCCTTGTGTTATTATAGAAAAGCACCGGACCAGTTTATTTTGGCTTCAGGCAGTCATAAGGCATTGACACGTTTTCCATAACGGCTCAGCAATGGAAAGTGGGCAGACTAGGGCTAGAGAGGTTGAAACTCTTATGTGATTACAAACAGCGCAGGAGGTTTTATTTTGCCCGGAAGGACTTGTACATCTTTTATATATTCCTGTCTGAAGCACATGCTGCGATACCAGATAGAAGAAAAATGTAAGATCTTCTGCTGCTACACACAACAGCTCTCAAATTCTTCTGTCTCCTCGCCTTCTGATAAAACAGAGCAAATCGAAAACAGCATCTGGCAAAGAAGAGAAGGGTTCCTGTTGCAAAAGTAAAACCATGATCTAGACTCCAGGCCTAAATGAGGTTTAAAGGTGGGCTCAACCTCATATTAAGGAGAATTTTTGATTATATAGAGACAATGAGGCCTGGAATGATCAAATAATTATTTTTTAAATTAATCCGATTAAAGTCTGTGTATACTCTAACCGGCCACTTCATTAGGCACACCTTGCTGGTACTGGGTTGGACCTCCTTTGGCCTTCAGAAATGCCTTAGTCCTTGGTGGCATAGAATCAACAAGGTACTGGAAACATTTCTCAGATAGTTTGGTTCATATTGACATCACACCATCCCACAGTTGCTGCAGATTTGTCAGCTGCACATCCATGATGCCAATCTATCATTCCACCACATCCTAAAGGTGTTCTATTGGATTGAGATCTTGAGACTGTGGAGGCCATTTGTTTTCAGTGAACTCATTGTCATGCTCAAGAAACCAGTCTGAGGTGATTCCAGCTTTATGACATAACATCTTATCCTGCTGGAAGTAGCCATCAGTAGATGGTATACTGTGGTCATAAATTGATGGACATGGTCTGCAACAATACTCAGGTAGGCTGTGGCATTGAAACCATGTTCAATTGGCACTAAGGAATCAAAGTGAGCCAAAAAATTAGCTCCCATAGCATTACACCACCCCCACCAGCCTGAACCATTGATACAAGACAGGATGTTATCCATGCTTTCATGTTGTTGATGCCAAATATGGACCCTACCATCCAAATGTTGCATCAGAATTACAGACTCATCAGACCAAACAATGTTTCTCCAGTCTTCTATTGTCCAGTTTTGGCGAGTCTGTGTGAATTGTAGCCTCAGTTTCCTGTTCTTAGCTGACAGGAGTGATACCCGCTGTGTTCTTCTGCTGCTGTGGTCCATCTGCTTCAAGGTGAGACATGTTGCGCGTTCAGAGATGTTCTTCTGCAGACCACAGTTGTAACCAGTGGTTATCTGAGTGACTGTTGTCTTTCTATCAGCTGGAACCAGTCTGGCAATTCTCCTCTGACGTTTGACATCAACAAGGCATTTTTGCCCACAGAACTGCTGCTCATTAGATATTTTCTCTTTTTCTGACCATTCTCTGTAAAACCTAAAGATGGCTGTGCATGTAAATCCCAGTAGATCAGCAGTTTCTGAAATACTCATACCAGCCCGTCTGGCACCAACAACCATGCCACGTTCAGAGTCCCTTAAATCACCTTTCTTCAATTCTGACGCTCGGTGTGAACTGCAGCAGATTGTCTTGACCATGTCTACAAGCCTAAGTGCATCGGGTTGCTGCCATGTGATTGGCTGATTAGAAATTTGCATTAACCAGCAATTGTACAGGTGTGCTTAATAAAGTGGCCAGTGAGCGCAATTATGTTTTTAACTTTTACGACTTAAGGATTTGTCCATCAAAACAGGTCATAGTAGCAAACAAAAGAAGGTGAAACAGAAAGGGTGACCATTTGTTTAGGTCCATTTAAATGTACCAGCCAATTGAATTGAAATTGCAACAATGCATTTTTACAGGTTTCATTTACGTACCTCCCTCCAAGAGAAATAGTTCAGTTGATATCCGTCTTGGTAGCGGATGTCACCATGTTGGGGAAACCCTTCCACCACAAACTCAATGTTTTTTGAGCTGTAAAACAAATGTGAGATGTTTAAGACCTCCGCGTTGATTTCTCTGCTAAAGCCCTCTTTGACGGAAAAGTTGAAGGCCTGGACTGGGATCATTTGAGGCACAATCTCCACATTAATGTTCATGTTCTTCAGTGTGCCATAATCACTCTCAACATCCACAATGAAAGTGTCCATGCCCTGAAAGACATGACAGTAATCATTTAGTTGAGTCCATTATATCTAAATAATAGAATAAATTGCATAGCAGAATAAATAAAATACAACTGAACCTGATCAGTGAGAGACACATAGGCAATGAGGCCCTGATCAATGTCGTCCTGCGTGAAGGAGGTGACAGGGTTGAGGACGATACCATCTGAACTGGTTGTTATGTTGGCCACATGACCAAGCCTTGGAAACTGTTGGACCACATACTGCAATTCTGTGGGAGCAATATCACCAGCCTGCACCTAGAAAAGCAAAAGTGAAAATCACAGTGTTTAAGATACACTTATATTTCAATATTAATTTATTTTTTATAGGAAAATATGACACAACTTTAAGAACCCACAAGTTAGATTAATTCATTGTTAAAACAAAAGTTAAAGATATTCACTATCTCTAAATTATGTCTTGACTGCATCAAAAGTTTTGTCACAGTCCAAAGGCAGGACATCCAAAGTAAAATCAAATTTAGCAAAGAAAAAAAAACTACAAACCATTCAAAAAATTCAAGAGGAAAAGGGAAAAAACTGAAAAAGCCAAGTGTGTCTTTTAATTTGCTGTGTGTGACATGCAGAACTTTAAGTACTGAATACAAAAATTGTCTTATTGTACATTTGACCCATTCCAAACGAAAAGGGGTGAATCATTTTTGGCTCCAGCCAATAGTGGTAAGTGCCAAACAAGAGTCTTATCACAAATCTTAAGCTACATGCACACTTGGAAGAGGCTTGGTGTGAAATGTCAAAGTGGTGCAAATCTTGCAATTTGGGCATGAAACTGAAACGATTCGGTTCATTGCTAGCATTCTTGTCAACCTGGTTTAACTGGCAATGTGCGTTCAATGAGAGCACGCACGTAAAGCCTAAAAGTGGTCGTAAAAATTTGCGTAGTTATGCGTAAGCACAAGAGTTTTGAATGCAGAAGCCAGAAAAGTGTATATACATGCATTTAAATAGAATACATTGTAACTGGTGGATTGAACGCGTGTTGCCGAGAGCAGTGTGAAGGTAGTTTTAGCGTTACCCACAAAATCAAATCAACAATCTTTTAGTCTTAGAGCAGAAATTTTACTGTCAGGGCTTTGAACTGAAATTATAAAAAGTAATATTAAAAACCACCTGTGCACATTTGTAGATTATAAGAAAAGCTTTGTAAACAGTCACATTCAGTGGAATGCCTTATAGTTGATTGTGACATGTTGAGTTGTCCCCTTAAACCTACCGGTACTGTGAATTAAGACACATCACAGGACTGTGCATTTAAACACCAATAGAGAAGCACAGACACACCCTGGCAGACCCTGGCACTCTGGAACCAGATGTAAACCTGCTGCTATCCACCAAGTGCACATCTCATATTTAAGAACTGGGGACTGTTTTTAATGTCTAACAGCAAGAGGCCGTTGCCCGGCCCACTTAGAGAGCTTAGAGTGATACATTTAAATCATGAACTATCAAGATGATGTCCAGGAAGACAATGGATAAAACCCTAAATTGTCAGATCTGACTTTAAGAAATCATTTTGGTCTGCACGTGGACAGATTTATGACTGTCTCAATTCTAATTGGCTTTAATTACATTTCCCAAGTTTCAAGTCTGGGAATGTTTGCAGTCATATTTGTGTTTCTTCAAATAAAATAACATTTCCCCTTTTTTAGGCCACAGCTGGAAAGTATCAGAAAGGGAAAAGAAAGTACAACACTTGTAGGTTGGACTATTTCTAAAAGGCTTTGCTTGATTCACACTTTAGCAGAAAGTACACTCATATTTACAGTAAACACTGAATATGTCAGATGTTTTACACTTATGTATTAAACAGCAAAATAGAATTTGCTTTTATCTCATATTATCAATATATGCCAAACAATTTCATAAGACATCCAATTTGTAAAGTAAAAGCTCTACCTTAAAAAGAGGCTCTTGAGTTGGAAAAAGATGACACTTTTTCTTTAGTTCTTTGAACTATTATCTGTTTACACATAACATTTTTTAAAATAAAGTTTGGCTTTTACAACTTAAGTTTAAGTGACAGAACACTCCATAAATAAACTAAGAATAATGTAGACAATAGTATAAAGAAACTTTTTGCCCTAATGATCGTTAAGCCTGTAGACTTACCTTTAATTGGTTACTGTCAATTATGGTATGTTCTCCTCCAAAGTTAATGATGACCTCATTGGCTACTACTTCAGGCATGGAATGGGAAATTTGGTTAATTTTAATCCTGAACGTTCCTGTTTCAGATAATCCTTTGGCTTGAATGGTGAAATTGAAGGAGTCACTGAGTCTCTGGCTTAATCCATGGTGCGTGTATGACACCACTCCTTTCCTTAAATCCTCCTGAGTAAACTCTGTGGCCTTAATGCCACTTACAACTACAGTGCCATGGTTGGGTGGAGACGTAATCTGGAATTTAATCTCACTGTAGTCTCTGATGTCCATGTTGGAGTCAGCACTAAGATGGATGGTGTCAATGGTCTGGGTGGCATCAAAGTCAACTTCTACCATTGTGTTGTTCACAACATCCAAGTAAGGGTCACCGGCCTGAATCTCAAGCAGGGCAGTTGTCTTGTGGATGCCATCCGACACCTGTAGTGCAAAGCGCTCCACGTCTGCTCCATGGTGAAGAAACAAGATTTTCTTGTCTCTAAGGTCAGCTTGAGTAAAGCGGAAAATGTGCTGTAATGGATTTGATGCAGAGACAATGTTGCCGGAGAGAATTCCTTCCAGAGCAAAAACAATCCCATTGTCATTGTCATTAAAGCCCACGTCCTCATCTTTGAACTGAATGACATCTGTCGTTAGCAGGCGCTGACCATAGCGGACCACGTTGAAGACTTTGTCCACAATCCTCACAGGAGAATGTTCATTCTTGAACTGGATAGATATTTTAAAGACACCATCCACTGTTTCCTTACTTTGTGAACCTTTGTCAGTTGCTAAGAAGTGGAATTCATCAGAATTTGTCCTTGAGCCATCATGCTTGTATACCAGCCTATTATATTGGATATCTTCATTGCTAAAGACTCGAACAGCCCCTTCAAATCGTGACTGTCTTGGAAGGGAGTCCCTAATGAGTCTCCCATACTTTGGCTCCTTTGTGACCTGGTATAAAAAAGAGCTGGAACTTGGAGACTGCAGCCAAAGGTGACTTTTGTCCAGAGTTTGCTCACCACCTCGCACGACAACCAGCTTTTCATTGGTCATAGTAATGTCATCTTTTCTGGCAAGGATCTTTGCGGTGAAACTATGCAAAGGAGAGTACCAACCTTCAGAAAAAACTCTTAGCTCAAAATTATCTACAGAAGTTTCATATATTTGTGGTGCTCTAAAAATAACATTATTATCTAAAATATCCTTGTGAGTAAAGTTGTCTCTCTCACCCAACTCTTTACCAGACAGTTGGAGACTACCAAGACTCGGAGGTTTGACGACAATGTATCTGAAAGAATTTGGATCTGATTTTGTATCACTCAAAAAAATGTCAAGTTCTTTGATGCCTATATGTTTTCCTTCTCCAACTTTGAGCTCCAGTTCTGGCACCGACTCTTCCTGTGGTGTAATTATGACTGACAAAACTTGGTTTGAAAGAGAACTCTGGCCAAGGCTGGCCTCAAAAATGATTTTATCCACTTCAGTTTTGTCAAAAATATCAACATGTTTTCCAACATATCTGAGGCGGCCTTTCTCCAGATCGGACTGATGAAAACGGGTAACTTTTTTGTATGACCCGTCACTTGTCTTAATTTGTAGTTCCCCAAATATTGGGTGTTGCGTGATTTTAAACAGAATGTCTCCTTTCTGAGGATAAGGCAAAATAGCCATATTCTGAATTCCAAGTGATGCTTGACTGTTGTGGGCCAGTGTAATAGGAGCATTTTCATTGGCAACATTGATTTGTGGTTGTATTGGAGTCAACTTATAATTAAAATTTTGGCTTACTGAATATCTATCTGATGCCTTTAAAAGTATTTTAACAGGAGTACCCCCTTCGTGTACAAAAAAGATGTTTCCATCTTTCAAGTCTCTGGAGGTGAACTCTGAAATCCTTCTTCTTGGTTCGTTGCCATTTTCAAAGTGTCCAAATTCTATTGAGCTTACAATTATATCTAAGTCATCGTAATTCTCCAAATTAAAGTCCATGACTGACATGCGGGCGCGGCCGTTTTCTACAATGTCAATTTCTCTCATTCTCTCTTCTCGGATTTCAACTGGAATTCCAAATTTTTGAGGAGCTTTTAAGCACTCTGGGAGGTTGATGTTGCTATTAGGCACTACTTCTAAATTGATCTGATCTGTGCTTTGGACGTTTCCATCATGCATATATTTAACCTTCCTATCGACAACATGTTGAAGGGTGAATTTTTTGGTCCCCTGTGTGTTTGTGTTTATATCTACCAGGCCATAAAGGGGATCAGTAAAGAGAGTGAAGATGATTTGAGATGGTTGCACTCCTGCGGCACTGAGGTCAAATGTAGGATTTAAGTTTGTGATCTCAAGAAACGCCTCTCCTCCATCAGGTACTATCAGAGGGGTGACAGCAAGAAGTTTTGTAATGTTTTTGAACATCTCAGGGACATCCTCTGTTGGATGGCATTGTTCTTCATTCAACTGAACATTGGTGTATTGAATGTGGTCAGGTGGGGATGTTGTTACTATATCTTGGTCATAGTAAGTCGAGTAATCGTAGTCTTCTCCTTCACATTTAACGTGAACGTCTTTGGTCACCAGAGCATCTTGTAAGTTTCGATCTCTAAGGTTGACTTTGATTTCATTCAGGCATCCAATAAAGGACTCGGATGTCAAGTCATCCTCAAAACGACTCAAAGAACCACTCTCCCGGAAGAGGTCTTTCATTTTTCCCTGTATGCCTCCCACGTACAGATTTCCCACCAAATCCAGTATAGCTGTTGAGTCAAGAGAATGGGATGATGACTGGCTGTCGACAACCAGAGCAAATGAGTTCCGGCTGACCTCAACCTTAACTCTGTGCCACTGATCGTCATCAAGCTGCACTTGGGTATTGTCAAGGACCACAATACCATTCCCAGTGTCCAGTATTCCTTTGAGATAGCCTCTCACCACACCAATAGCAATAAAGTCTGATTCTCGGCCAGGGTGAAAAACAAGCAAAGCATCCTCTATGGTAGTTTTCATGAGAAACTCCAAAGTCCTTGTAGCCCCAGCAAGCTCACTCCATGTAGGGAAGGACACAAATGAATCAGGGGTGCTGAAACTTGTTGCTTCGCCATCATTCTCCTCAAACTCACTGCTACAGGATTCCTTTGTGTCTTGGCACTCTCTAAACACAGAGCCAAGGATGTCAAACTGGTGTGAAACAAACTTTATTTCAGTCATACAGCCACGGAATGGGGTAATGGCATTGCTAAGATAGGTGGCGTCCAAGTCTCCCGTTCCTCCAAGCCACACACCCTGATCAATGTTGAGCTGCTCTCCGTCATGATTCACGTCAACAAACGTTTCAAAGAGATCATCGATCGCCATGGTGAGTCTGCCAGCTTGCAAAGTCAGCGACAGTTTGTGGTTCAAGAGATTGTTGAGCTGTACTCCATCAGAGGAAGTCAGTATGATCTCATCGGCCCCCATATTCATTCGAGCCTATGGTGGGATAGAAATATATGGTTAGATTCAACAATACTTCCTGAATGGTGGAAAAAAAACAATAAATGAAGCAACAACCTTTACTTCAATATTATTTTAATGTAATTAAAAATATATATATTTTGCATCATAAAGTCTTTTTAGGATCACATATTTTCAATATTCCTCACTACAGAGCAGACATGTTGGCTTACTGAATATTTGCTGCATAATTCTTACATAAACCTGACAAGTAATGCAGTCTCATATTTGTAAGTCTTATCTCTGTTTGATCTGTGAAACTCATCCCACAGAGGAGCAGAATGGAGGTGGCTGAGGCAGCCAATATATCCTTTTTATTACACATAATTTGAGATTTCGCCTTATTGGAAATGCAGCAGTGATGTCCCTTTTGGGTGAAGTTGGAAGACTTTGCCAACTGAAAATTGGCTGTGAGGCTCAATAATGATGTGCTCAGTCTGTGGGCTGTGTGTCGCTAATGTAGCTTGCTAGCAAAAGACAATTGGAAAATGAAGACTGAATTAAATCAGATTATTTTAATCTATAGAACAGGGGTGACATATACAGTTACAGATGACACTTTATGTGGTAAGTTTTCTTATGAACTAAAATGACTTGGTTCAGCATCTGTCAGTTTTAGAGATAGAAACATGAGCATTATCTTATTTCATGTCAGACACATATATAAATATTAAAAGGTGATATGTTACGGAAAAAAAAAAGGCATGCTTAAACTCATTTAAACTGGTGGTTTTAATAAGGCAGTTAGCATGCAGTTATGCTCGGTGGCCTAAATGAAAGGGTTTCTATTGAAAAGGTGACGAAAGTGGAATCTGCATTTCTAGCTACAGACATTTACATCTAGTGGAAAAGCGATAAGTAAATGTGTTGTGCTTGACAGGTCTTTGAGATAAGTGGGTGCAGGTGGTGACCTGACTGACAGTGCAAACAGTCCATTAACAATTACAGAGACAGACAAATTAAGGCACGAAAAAAGTCTATCAAGGCTGTAGATACATTTCTTAAGCATAGTTTTTATTTTAAATTAGGACTGGCAACCCCCTCCATCCTTATAGCCTAATTAGAAATGAACCATTGGCTAAAATGGAAGCAAAGGATGCATTTTGTCCTTATAAGTCTCCAGATTCCTGCCGATAAAGGCATCTCTAACTTCCACCTCTATCAACAAACACTAAGTAGGGGAATTCCTTTAGCAAAAGCGCTGTTTATTCCCACAGCTGGTTCCAGAGACTTTGTAGGACCAATGCCAAAAGAATGCTGCAACTGTGCTGAATGGCTGGCTAATAGATTCAGCAGCATTGAAATTCTTGTTTTTCAGTTCACCATAAACATTTTAAAGACCCTTTTCAATAAAAATCGTGGATGCTTTTCTGTTTTCCTAACCCAAAATTAGTGATAAAGGTGTAAAACAGCTATCAGGAACCTATTTTATGACCAGCAGTGGTCCTCAATTCTTTTCTGCTGCACATTTGAGTGAACAATTGACCCCTGCCACATATTCAAAAACTCCAAATTTGCACACACCTAATACACAGTGAAAATGAATTTTGGGCAACGGGAATGACCCCCCCCCCCCCCCCCCCCCCCCCCAAAAATGATGACATCACAGTGGAAGAAACATAAAAAAAGGGCCAAAATCTCTTACGGGACTCAAAAAAAATAATTTTTTTTTTCAAAACTCACTAACAAAACCAAAACACGTGTCAGGGATATCCTGAGGAACTGGTGTTCCCCTGTTACTCGAACATTTTTTTACCGGAATATTTAATTCATAAATCATCGGTTCAAGCTGAACAAAGCAATAAGACATGAAAAAATTAGTTATGAGGGCACAGTTATCTAAACAATCCAAAAGTGTACTTGTCCAGATCTTTTGAAAAACTAAAAAACTACGTAGACCTGTCAGGAGGAGGCCGCGATGGTGATGGCGGGGACGGGTAGCCGGCCGTACAATTTTTAATTTTCTTGTGTTTTCCAACTTGTGGACCTAAAGTAATGCTTTACTGTTTTTCTTTTATTATAAAGCAACCATTTACCTGTAATTTCCCGTTAAGCAGCTCGAGGAAGAGGTAGTCCTCTATTCCTGCAGCCAGAAGCAGAAGGCCACTTTTGCGACTTGTCTTGATTTGTAGGGACAGATCAAAGATAGAGATGTCTTGAAAGAGTTGCAGTTTGCAAAAGCTGTCTCCAAAGTAGGAATCTGCAAACAATACATCCAGGTAACCAGGTTAAAGTGTGTATGTGTTCAGTCAAATGTAAATGGAATGTTGGATTAATGAAAATAATTTTTTTTAAGGAAATTCTGCCAAGCACACAAACACACAACTATTACAATGTAAGCAGTTTTGTCTTTTTTTAAACTACAATTCCAAAACTTCTGACTAACTATGTAACGTCTTTGAAAAAACAGTAAAAGAAAGTAGAGGCTCCTATGAATTCATTTCTACTCAGTGGTGTCCTGGGCGTCTAAATTTAGGAGGAACTTTTATGCAGTTAAAGGATTCCCTCCTCTTTTTACCCGGGGTTTTGTTTCCGGGAAAGCACATGCAGAGCGCAGGACTTCTTTAACTCGGGTTGTCTCACTTTCAGCTATGTGCTTATCTAGCCACCTGCTTTACCCTGCCCAGGAGTACTAGAGAAATGCAAACCAGAGAACCCACGGACATGCTTTGCATAAAACGGATCACTTCCAGGATCTTTTTTCACCCCCTCACTGTGGGTTCCCCCCACACTTATCACCCATCTGCCCAAGCAGGGGCAACAGTTCAGGAGAAAAGCTCACTGAAGCCCAGGGTCGGCTACAGCCTTTTGATCTTGCCATTCTAAAGCGATGAAATATTTGGGAGAGTGAAACAGAATGGAGATGGAGCACTTCATCAAAGTCAGAACATTTCTATCCAATCGGGTGGTCTCAAATAACAGCAGCATCTTGTACTCTGACGGGATGTCTTGATGCAAAATTGCTACAACGGATGATAACAGATGAGGATAAAAACGAATAACAAAACCTTCACATCCATAGCTATAAATGGAAGAAGAAGATGTTGCGTGCACGTGTGTGCGCTTTTAAAAGGATGGTCTGTCTGTGACATTAATGCCACGCTGCCAACTTTAAAACACAGAAGAGGTTGTTTGTCCTCCGGTTTCTCATTCTGTAAACGCAGCCGTCCGTCTCTGACGCTGTGAACGTGCGCCACGGCAAAGCCCTTTTGATGTCGGCAAGGACAAGGCTTTATATTCTCTGGCAGGCCGGAGGATCCCTCTAAGAGGCATTTGATTGCGACTCCAAGGCTGCCCTGTCACAAACAAAGTCAGCCACGACAGAGCCCAACAAACCACCGCTGTGTGAGGGAAAAGTACAGCTCCAACAGAAATGTGATGATGAGTTCAGCACAAAACTGAAGAAAAGAAGTCTTTTTTACCAACAAAATAAATCAATAAATTCTGAGGAGAGCTATTAAAACTAACAGTTGCCTATGACCATTTCCAACGACAATGAAAGATTTGTGCTAATTGCACAGTAGCTTTTACAATGTGATGAGTGGGGCAGACAAAAGCTTTAACATCTGCTTCAAACACAAGTTTTCTTTTGGACAGCTTGTTGACCTTGAAAGAGTTAGAGCGAACAAACCCCAGACAGTTTATCCTGCACAACTTTAACTTCCTCCCAGTTTGCTCCCTTCAAGTCAGAGTAGTGGTTGTGGGGTGGTGCGGGGGCACATTTTTTTTTTTTTTTTTTACATACATAAGCTTTTTTTTCTGCAAATTACCTGGACCTGGAAGTTATTAGTTAGCTAGCTATGCTGCTAAGAACCCGCTGGGGGATTGGCTTATTGAAAGAAAGCTCAGTTTTTCACATGCTATTTGCCATTATGTCCTCATCTGTGATTCTTCCATTTCAGCTTTTGTGTTAAGGCTGTTAACAGTGATAATCTCCTATTCAAGTTGCAAAAGCTTACAAAGCCTTTTACTTTTCTACTTTCTACTTTTCTACTCTTACTAAAGACTTTTCATCTTAAGATACATACACATCGGGGATTAGCATATAGTGTTCTGGACTGTCACTATCCAATAATAGCGTATGTTCGCCACCTACAGTTGGAAAAGACTTGGTGGGAAATGTCGAAGTGGAAATCTTGTGAATCTTGCTCCAGGCTTTTTGTTTTGCAGCTCTATCCATCCATCACCACCAAATCCCAGTCCCCGATTGGTGAAGGTTCAACCTGATTAACTTGCAACACACATTCAGTGGATTTATGTTTTATACGTGGAGCCCAAAAACAGTTGTAGAAACTTCCGTAACTATGGGAACTTGAAAGCTCTGAAGCCTGAAACGTGCCTTTAAGCATGTTTACATGGACTTTTCATTGAAAGTGGTGGCCTGAACGCGCGTTGCAGAGAATGCAGATTCATAATGTTGTAAAGAGGAAGTCAGACGCAAATGAACAGAATTTTCAAATAAAGCCAAAGGAAAAACATAAAAAGTCAGCCACATTTGTATCAAAACCACTCTAATGAACAACGCTTGAGCTCCGTCAGCTATCATGACCCCCCTTGCAGTAATTTATTGTCTGTCCAGCAGAATCTTGGTGTGAGTCCAAGGCAGATGGCTTTAATTTGATGGCTGACTGCACTTGTATCTATAATTCGTAAAGGAAATGGACTCTTGCTCTTTTTTTTCCCGACGATTGGATTGAATCTCCCCCTTTGTTTTCGCCCTCTCATTTCCATCCCACTCTGCTCTCGTCAAGCAGCACATGTCCAGAAAGGCTCTGGGGAAGACGAGCTGATGCAGGGAGACTGGAGATGCTCAGGCAGCTTTATGTGGTGTGACTTGCTGCGGCGGTGAGTCAGAGTCAGCCTTGCAATAAGATACGTGGCAGAGACGAGATTCTAGCCTTCAGGACGCTGCTGAAAGTTGTGACTGTGATTGGAATCTCACATGATATTCCGAAAATTTAAATGGTTTTCTGGCACACTGTGTTCTTTTTTAAATATGCTTAACTTTTTTTTCAATGTTTCCAAAAAAGAAAGGATTTTTACCCCATAAAACAATTCACATCATATTTAATACACACCTTTCAGGATGCAGAACACTGTGCGCTGCATTAATTAAAACACATGCAAAAGTGCAGAGTAAAAAAAAATCAGCAAGACTGCAAAAAATGAAACCAGTTGAATTTGGATTTCCAGACGTTTCTGTGCATTATCCTCTTTAGTTTTCTGCAATACTAGGTAAGTCAGTGCAAGTGTCCAATACAGCAGCCTCCTCTTCTCTTTTTAGATTTACAGATTTCTCTTTACAGATTCTCCACATGTGAGATAAAACTTTCATCATGCTTGTCCAAAGATGGATAACACTCCACATGCATATTTCTTCATGCACCTTTAACTGTCAGTAGGAGCATTCCATGGTTCAAACACAGGTTTCTCTGGTGTTTGAAGGGTTTTTATTTTGCTCTAAGTGCGGTTTTGGGATCCATGGTCCATGACACACCTGCCTGTTTATTTGCTGCAGCCACCTGCCCGGCACAGCGCCGCACTCTGTCTGATCATCGGCTGACACAAATGCAAAAATTTGATATTTATTATGTACCTTTTTAAATATTGGAAAACGTAAGGAACCTTTTTTTACGTTTGTCCTGAAACCACATGAAAACAAAAAAATAGGCTATGTCTTCCCATCTTTTTCCATTTTATAAATTTTTGTGGAGCCACTTTGGGGGCACTAAAGAGCTGCATGTGGCTCCAGAGCCGTGAGTTGCTGATCTATGGTATATAACTTGGTCCGTATTTTCTGCCCTGTAGTTCATCATCATTCCACTAGAGGCAGTAGAGGAGCTTTTCCTGCTCATTTCAAAATGGCTGCTTCCATGAAATTTCAAAAACACTTATGGCAGATTTTTCTTTGCTAAATTTCACAACTGTATGACAAAAATAACTCATCTATTGTTGTTTATTTGTTTAGATGACGTTCTGTGTTGAAAGAATGGAAAATTTGTTTACAATTGGTTCTTTAAAATCCAGTTACACCATGTTAAAGATGTGTGGATCAAATTAAATTAGGTTCTTTATTTCCTGAACACTCACATCAACATTTTAGTGTCTCAAGCTAACATGGTTGTGAACAAAAACTTACTAAATTACCCATAACTGATACTGTGTCTCGAAAAAAAAAAATTGCAAACATCTTTTGTGGATTTCATCAAAGGGTTTTAAAAACATCTTAAAGGGCTTTTATCATGCAAAATCAACCTTTTTTGAGCTTTTAAGTGTATTATAGTGCTAATTCCTTATGAAAAACACCCCTAAAACTGTATTTTGCTCCTTTCACACAACTCTGAGCATTCCTCCCAATCCACAAACAACCAAGTGCTCACAATGTGACATAGACAAGTAAGGAACAGCCCCTCAGGCTAAGTGTGTGTTAGCCTGAGGGCTAACTATATCCATAACACTTTTATTTTTTTATGCACCATGTGCACATCCATCTTTGCAAAAGTTGGAATATTGTTTGTTTACATTGGTGAACGCAGACACACTGCTAAGTCCGACTTTAGGATGATGTTGTGAAATGGGCGGTACCCACAAGCAGTGAAAGGCGGAGCCTCTGTGATCGAGTCGTCTTACTTCTAGAGTAAGGTAGGAAAAGAGATCATGAAAATAACTAATATTTTATAAACAATGCATTCTTTAGTGCCAAAGGTGATATATTATTATGGATATAGTTTGCTCTGAATGGTTTAGTTGGTTATAGGTTCTTTAATTCCAAAGAATTTGATTTGTTTTGTCAATTCTTTGATGTTGTGGGCTTTACAGGATTTTTTCCCTCTGTTGATGCTTTGGTGACCCAGTCTAAAAAAAAAAAAACATCTATCATCATCATCATGTAAAATGTAAACAAACTGCAGCCAGCTTGCCTGTGTTGGATTATGCCTGCCACAACAGCATGAAATGGCTTCTGAAAATAATTATATGACAGATAAGTTGTTGTTCGCCACAGATAGAGCTTGAGGCTATATCTATCTCATTGTTTAATAGCATTTACCACATGGCTTCACGGTCATTACTATGATGAGCAATTACATCTCTCACCGGGGTCAACAGTATTTGTGCTTTTGATGAATGCCAATGGACATAGTGGGAGTGAAAGCGATTCAACAACTATAAATTTAGCCTATTTAACAAAATAAGGACCACAATGAAGAAATACATAAAAAAAAAAAAAAGATCCAACAATAGGCACCACTTGTATTTTTATCATGGGTTTTAGGTTATAGTGAGGCGCTGCAGATCATCAGCCCCTGACAAAGTGATGAGAAGCAGATGAGCAGACTTCTATGAAGCAAAAGTTTCATCAGTTTGTGGTTTTGGAGCGTTCAGGTGTGAATCTAAACAATGATAAGGGTGAAAAAAGTTAGCAATTATCACAGAGAAGCAATGCTAGCTACCTATTAATTTGGAAATGGGTATGAATCATCTCCCAAACTATTCAGTCTTTTTGTTTTGTAATAATTTTGCAAGATGATGATTAAAAAAAAACTGGTCCAACAAAAAATGTATACAAATTAAATAAAAATAAAAAAGGTTTAGCCTCAAATACAAAAGGGGTTTATACAAATATGCAGCTCGTGTATCAGAAGATTCATAACAGTAAAATCTGTCCAACAGACCTTTAGCTCCTTTCTGTTTGCTCAGCAGCTGGACAGGACAAATTAAATAACAACAGAGACAATTTAAGGATACCAAATAACCTATGAAGCATGTTTCATTTGTTTATGAAAGCATATATATTTTTGGGAGGATTTTTACTGTTAGTGTTCCACAGAATTAGGAAAGTTGGGACTTATTTGGGTCGCATAAATAGTTTTTGGTAAAGTCTCAGGTGATAAGCCATTTGATTTAGTTTTTAATGTTCTATAATACTTAAAAATGTTATATTCACAATAAAAGTATTTTTTTACTCAAACCACTCCGAAGCACTCAATCAGCCACTGACATGTTTCACATGGAGATTTATTTATATATTACATTACTTGGATTTATGAAAGATGAATGATTAAAATGGTCTAATTGCTACAGAAATCTGCTGACACCTCCAATTTGTTACAAAGGTATCGACATAATATCTTAACCAATGTTACTTTTTAAACCAATCAGAGGGGACTAACAATCCTTAATCATGCAGGCAGTACAAAAACAGACCTTATTCTGAATACAGCCGCCTGTCTGTAGCAGGAAATTACGGCCAGCTGCAGCGCTGTTAAATAGCAGAAAGCTGAGCCACAACTCCACACACCTTGACAGTGCTACTTTATTAGAGCCTGTCTTTTCTCCACAGACTTCTCAGAAGTCACTGGGGACATACTTTTACAGGCTTTATGGAGCCATTTCTCAGACATGCCTCTGTCACAGTGAAAGCCAGCGACGTATTTCAGCCTCCTCCAAAATCTCTATCTTCCTCAGCATCTCTTTGAGACTTCGCTTGCCGCCGAAGCAGAGGTACAATGCTCAAGCAAAACCGTCTCACCGAGTCACAGCAGGAAACTTCCTTCTCTCTGTAAAACTCAAACAGCACACGAGGGGGGCGGAGAGAGCAATGAAAATAATCAGCTTTTATTGAGAAAAAAGACGGGCAGAGATACGTAAAATTTAAATGAAGTAAAAAGAGCGGTGGAAAACACAGACATAGTAAGTAAGTAAGTAAGTTTTATTTATATAGCACCTTTCGCAGACAAATAGTCACAAGGTGCTTCACAAGTTAAAAGGACAAAACAGAGGGTAAAAACAATAAAGACAGAAGCCTCACAGGTTAAAACATCAAGAATAAAACCTCACAGGCTAAGACACATAATAGACAAGAACAACATAAAACCATCATTATAAGCCCAAATAAAAACAGATTTAGTTAAATGCTTAACAAAATAAAAGGTTTTAAGATGGCTTTTAAAAGAGTCCAGAGAACGCAGTGAGAGTGGGAGCTCATTCCAGAGTTTCAGAGCAACAGCCTGGAAAGATCTGTCTCCTCTGGTCCGGAGACGAGTGCGAGGGACCATCAACAGGTTCTGATCCACCGACCTCAGCGCACGCGTTGGTCTGTAGGGGACAATTACATCACTGACATATGAAGGGGCTTGACCATGGAGGGCTCTAAAAGTCAGCAATAAAATTTTATATTGATGGCGATAAACAACCGGGAGCCAATGAAGATCTTTGAGGATAGGGGAGATGTGAGCTCTTCTCTTGGAGCGGGTCAAGATCCTCGCAGCAGAGTTTTGGATCAACTGCAGACGAGACAGCTCCTTCTTATTCAAGCAAGAAAACAGACTATTACAGTAGTCTAGCCGTGTGGATACAAAAGCATGAATAAGAAGTTCAAGATCTTCATATGACACAATTTTCCTGAGTTTGGAAATGTTCCTCAACTGGAAGAAACAGTTCTTTACCAGCTGTTTTGAGTGCTGCTCCAGTGACATGTCTTTGTCAAAGATGACTCCCAGGTTTCTAAGGCTGGGTTTGACAGCCTGACCAAGAGAACCCAAGTGCTGCTTAATCCCTGGTATGGCGTCCTCAGGGGCAATGACTAGAGTTTCTGTTTTCTCTGAGTTTAGCTGCAGAGAGTTTTTACTGAGCCAGTGTTTAATCTGACTCAGGCAGTTTATCAGAGAGTCCAGCTTGTGTGTCTCAGAGGGTTTAAAAGGACAATATAGCTGGATATCATCAGCAAAAAAGTGGTAGGAGACATCCCTATAGTTCTGGATAATCTCTCCAAGGGGAGTCATGTATAACAGAAAGAGAACAGGACCCAGAACAGAACCCTGAGGAACACCGCACAGTGAGTCTGCAGACTTGGACCATATGTGGTTAGCCATGACGCTGAAACTCCGACCAGATAGGTAAGAGGAAAGCCAGTGAAGAACTGACCCTGACAAACCAAGCAAGTCCCTCAGCCTTTTCAAAAGAATTTGATGGTCAACTGTGTCAAATGCTGATGACAGATCTAGAACAGAACAGTATATTTGCCAGAATCAGCAGACATCAAGATGTCACTGGACACTTTCAGCAGGGCTGTTTCTGTGGAGTGATGTTTTCGAAAACCTGACTGAAAAGGATCATAGATACTGCTTTTATCCAAGAAATCTGATATTTGTTCAGCGACCACTTTCTCAAAGATTTTTGAAAGAAATGGAAGCTTTTAGATTGGTCCATAATTATTGAAATCAGATGGGTCCAAATTAGGCTTTTTCAGTAAAGGCTCCACTATGGCATGTCTAAATTGGTTAGGAAACACACCACTGGAGAGTGAAAGGTTGATCATGTCAGTGATACTCTGGCCAATAACATCAAACACCTTTAAGAAGAGTTTAGAAGGAATCATATCAGATGCACAAGAAGAAGGTTTCATCTTCGTCAACAAAGCTGATGTATCCTCAAGGGTGACAGGCTTAAAAGCTGACCATTTGTGTGAAGCAGGCTCCACTGCAACACAATCATTACAACAAAGAGGTGGGAGTTGGTCTTTGATCTTCTTTGTCTTGTTTGCAAAGAACTTGAGAAATTCATTGCTGTCCGCTTTGCAGGACACAGGGGTTACTGGAGCTGCAGGACAAACAATAGAATTGATGGTGTCAAAAAAAACTTTGGGACTCTTCTTATTAAGGGAGATCAGCTGGCGAAAGTAGTCAGATCTGGCTTCTTTCACCATATTGTTATATGATGAAATGAGATCCCTAAGGTGTAGCCTGTGGACCATGAGATTGGTGGATTTCAAAAGACGCTCAGTTTGACGACACTGTCTCTTTAAATTTTGAATTGTTTCATTAATCCAGGGATGCACTTTTTTCCGTGATACGTTGGCTTTGACAGGAGCCACTTGATCCAGAATTATGACACAGTGATCACTAAAACAATCAATCAGTTTGTTCACATCGAGACATTCTTCAAATAAATGGGGATCAAACAGAGCAGAGAATTGTTCAGTAGTGTTGGCAGTCATGATACGCCTTTGAGACATAATGGTTGAAGAAACAGGTTCAGAAGTGACATTTAACTCAAAGAAAACACCACTATGATCACTCATATGCACATCCTCCACAGCTATGTTAGCAATGCTCAGTCCAAGAGAAAAAACTAAGTCCAGAGTGTGGCCCTTCTGATGGGTGGGGTCAGAGACATGCTGCTCAAAATTAAAAGTTTCAGTCAAAGTTAAAAATTCCATTGCAGGACAGGATCAGCGATCATTTACATGAAGGTTAAAATCCCCAACTATTAAAACCTTTTCCAGCTTTATGATTGAAGAGAGGAAGTCACTAAAATCCTGTTAAAAACGGGGCAGCAGGACCAGGAGGCCGATAGACCAACACACAATAAAATGGATTTGAGGAATCAACTTTGAATGACAGAGATTCAAAAGAAGAGAAGGTTTGTGAGTTTATGTCTCTGCATGTGTAGTTGTCCTTGTAAACAACGGCAACACCCCCACCGCGGCGAAAGGGGCGGGACTTTCCGATGACCGAACAGCCGGCGTGACAGAGTTCATTTAAATGAATAAATTCTCCCTCTTTCTGCCAAGTCTCAGTCAGACACATGAAATCCAGGTCTTTTCTTGAAAAAAGTTCGTTCAATGAGAAGGATTTGTTGGAAATAGAGCGGGTATTCAGCAACCCAAGCCGTATTGGATGTAGTGACGTCATGATAGGAGGGACGGCCGGGTGCACCGGGATTGGTCGTAGACTCGTCGAGCGGTCACATGATCTCCAGCTGGGAGTCAGCTGCAGTGGAAACCGAGTGGACACCGGTGTAAACACGGAAGTGCTGGACAGTGTCATGATCCAGCGGGAAGAATGCCAACGTAGTGAAGGCTCCAAGTCAGCAGTCGGGATAGTTCGCCCAGGTGATGGCAGCGGCGAGGTCAGGCCGCTGTCAGCTTCCTGAAGGGGAATCGAGCGCAGACATCTTGTGGGTTTCCCAAAACGCAGGTCCGGGCTGGTAAATCCCAACTGTAAGGCTCGTCTGCACTTTGCTAGTCCAGCCCTAAGGCCTCTCTTCCTCTGCTTTCTCCTTCTTCCTGGAGGTCGAGGCAGCAACAGGACGTCCAATGAACCCGGCGCGCAAACCAGTGGTGGAGGAAAAGTTTGTTTGTAGCCATCCCATGTCTGACAGAGAAACTCCATTTGGTCTTTGACGCCAAGAAGAAAGTCACGACCATAAGTCCGCAAAGCAGAAACATATCCATTCGTCAATCGGGCTGATATGATCACATATGTTGTCAAAATAATCACAATTAGTCTACAAAGTAGGAGCGGATTAGAGGCAATGCCGAACACAGGCGCCATCTTCCCAACCCGAAGGAATTTGAGGGTTCACTTCTTAACTGCTATGACTCAGGAGAAGAAATGAAAGGATCAAGTTTGAAAATGTTCCATAAATCCTATTAAATCAATGGAAAAAGGAAATACATATCTCTGAAAAGTAAAAAAAAAAAAAGTAAAATTTGATGTCCATGCACAGCTGCCAGGGAAAGCCTTTACTTCAGTTGGCCTCCTTTCTGCTTCTGGCTGCTTCCCAGCACCAATTTTCAAGTGAGGAGAGGATAAAGAATTACTATGTTGTTGCCAAAGCGCTCTGTGGGATGTACAAAAAGAGAATTTGAAAAGCTGCTTTTCCCAAAGATACCATCTTGTCCTGGTTTCCATACTGTAGATGAAAAAAAAAAGAAGTCTGGTGAACTTGTGCTTCTTTGGCTCAGTGACTCACGTCTACAACATAATTAGGTCAGAGCGCTGATCTCACCTATGAAAGACAAACAGGGCCTTGAACAGAGGCATTGTGGGGGACTCGGGGCTCTGTGGTGGTTTACGACCCATGAGCACAAAGCCCGCCTCAGTGCGGAAAGCCATTAACCGCCAACGTCCCAGTTGTGGGTCCTACAAACATAGTGACTTCAGAGGACTGTTTCCCTCTCTAATGTTGTTTCAGCCAAACAGAACGCCCCACTCCACCTCCATTCACAAACATTTGCTGCTAGTAAATCCTTGCAAAGTGCAGAAAAACTCCCAACAACTTGCTTGCTCGCATTTGTCGCTGGGATTTTTTCTGTTGAGTTGGTTGGGAGGCTCCTTCCAGACACTTTCAACTCAAACTAAGCATTATTGTGAAATCTGAAGTGTTGATTTGAAATGTCACATGACCTGTACAGGAGCAGTGGGTTTTTGGGTTCCTGAGGCCTGTGGAGGGTTGATGAAAGGTGCTGCAACATCTTAAGGTGATTGCTGGTGTGTCTTCCAGTTCTTGAGGCTCATGCGGCACTTTAAGGGATGTCATGAAAATGGAACATTCCATTCTCGTGTGTGTGTTAAGTGAAGTATAACAAAACAAATGTAAATTGTGTGCACTTATGACGTATGGTTAATGCTGGTATAATGCCCTTTTGACACACTGATAGTAAGGTGCGAGTACTGGCCCCTACTGACTGTGCACAGATGCTGGTGTACAGGTGATACGTAAGTGCTCGTAAGACACCCCCTTACTTACCTGTACATTTTCTATGACCTGCTGTCAGCAGCATGCCAGTAGAAGAAAATGTGCACAAACATTTTTACACGATGGGCTCACCTAGCGGTCTATGACCTTGATACTTTGTGGGGGCCACCTGGGTGCCCTGGTGTAGGTTTGCCCTTACCCATGTAAGGGCAGTTGTGAATGACGATGAACTAACACTGTTCAGTCTGCGGCGCGTCTCTCTTGCATTGTGACCAACAGTTTGTTTACATTGTCTCCATTGCATCTCCAGTCTGCCCCCCCCTCCCCCGCTTCTGAAGGAGTGGTTTGTAGTACCACCCCAGTGTCCAGTCCAAAACTTTGGCAATCAGGCCCCATCCAAGTGACATGCAGTCAGGTGTGGCAGGTGAGGCTATGCCTCACCATCAAAACGTAGCGTAAAAAATGCATGAATGAAATAAAATTGATTTGCTTTTTAAAACTAAAAATCAAATATAAATTTTTAGACATGCCTTTTCTTTGATTACCTTTTTCTGTGTGGATTTTCAATGTTTCTTCAGCGAATTTACGAGTTTCCTGTTCAAATGCGCACAGCGGGGAGTGGGGCAACAGCAGCCCCTCCCTTCCCCAGCGCCGCACACGCTGACTGGAGCTGCAGCTGATGCATGTGATTTACGAATTTGGTCTTTTTATCATCAAATTATCTAATTAGCTTATTTCTCGCCATCTGTCTAATTACATCAGTACCAGTTTGTGAGTCCTTTCATCAGCTAAAAATGTGCTTTAGAAATTCACTAGGTGAGGCAGGCTTTAGGCAGAGGGCGCTGGTGAGGCCAGAGAATGTGAGACCACGGCTAAATAATAATAGAATTAGAGGTAGCAAGTCAAGTGCAGCTGCCCAGTTACTCTTTAATATGTTTAGCAACATTTTCTAAATACTATTTTTAAACCCCTAAACTCAAGAATTTGTTTGGACACGTCACTGGTAGTGATCTCCACTGAGACGGAAAGACTTTTAAAACTGAAGAAAGAAAAGGAAGACTTCTACAAACAGATTATTAATGCATTTCTTCAGAAGGAGAGACCATAGACATTAAAAAAGGGAGTGACATACAGACTTCATTTATAACTAAAAGTAAGTCAATGATAACTGTTTTGATGATTTTCCCCCTCTGCTACAGTTTGTAAAAAAAAAAAAAAAATTGAAAAAAAAAAAGTTGAGTAGTTTTTGTTCTTCCAAAAATAAACTCTCGACTCCCATGGTGTTACAGTGAGGGCACATCACCTGAAAAATTAAATAAAACTTCATAATATTTTATTTTGAAAGTACAACTTTTGAAACCTGGATCTGGATTTTGCCTCTCTGATTTTTTTTCCGCAAAACTGAAGTGCCTCCGGACTGGAAATAGAACTCCTGCGTAAAGCTTGTGTTGCAGAAAGACGGACGCCAGACGCAGACCAGACAGAGGCGATGTAACCATTCAGAGTAACTAATGACCATTTTATTTTTTTGTGTAAATGCAAAAAAGATGCACCGCAGATAGACCAGTTCAAACCAACCTTAAGGCGTAAGATAGATCACCGGGAGCACAGAAGCCATGGAAGTTAGAGAAAAACAATTTTTTGAATGATAATCAAAACCTCCTGCAGAAAAGGAACGTGAGTACCTCCACACCTGAACCAGCCTTTCCAAACGACAAAATAGTTGAAAGCTTTTCATTAACCACAGGGAAACTGATTTAAAAAAGGTTATAGGTGAGAAAACCATTAAAGGGAGCGGCTTCATGAAAGCTTTGCATGCTTTGCTGCCTGGCGTTCACGCGCCAGAGAAAAGTAGTTGGAAATGAGCATGCAGTTAAGATGAAGGCACTTAAGATTTCTAACATTCACACCACCCAGTTGGATTGCTGAGAGGCTCCACTTCCTGTTGCCACATCCTGTTCGGCACAAAGTAATTTAGTAAAAACCAGGTGATTTTCAGTAGGTTTGTCACACCGCACCTTCAGCAAGTGATCACAATCTCTCCTCTCATTCCTGCACAATGTTCATTATTTTTGTGTCACCAGTATTTTATAGTAGCTGTAAATGTGATTCTGTGTATAATTACGTCTAATTGCCCCACAGTCATGCCCAGGAGCTGTTAGAAACTGGAAGGTCAACAAAGCGGGACCACCATGTGTTCAAATGTGTCGTTTTATTGTGACAAATACGCCGCATAATAGTGTCAGGTCGTTTTATGTGGTCGACTTTGAGTGACTTGCAAGTTCTCGTCAGCATGACAAAAACAAAACAACCGCGCTGAGCTGCAGCTTCCTGATACCTCCGGCCCAATGCCGGTGGATCCGCATTTGCTGATGCAATTCCTTCTGCAAGAGTGCTTTAAGAAGGGATTGATGTTGTAAAAGCCTGCTGTTACCTGGGATTACCGTGACAGCAGGGCCAAGACAACACAACAGAACACTGTTGATTGGAGGATTTTATCCCAAAACTCTAAAAAAAATGATCTCTTTAACCTAAAAGTTGCCTTGAGGCAATTGATTGTCCTCAAAAAGTTTTTGGTCAGGATCAACAAAGGTGTCTAAATAAAAGCTGCATTCATTCAAAGCCATGGCGGAGCCTATAAACAGGTTGAATGCGCCGAGGGAATTTCCTTATAAGTCAGACTCTCCTCTTTGCATGCTGCACACAGCAAAGAAGCACGAAGCCAATGTTCTTGTAGACCAGACAGCAGCTCTTCATCAACACATCTGTAAAACAAAAGCATTTCCAACTGCTCCTGTTTATTGCTGTATCGCTGTGACGCAGCACAGCGCATCTTCCAGTGCACAGTGCTGACATGGCACTTGTTTCACAGACACTTCTGTTCAGAGTAGCTTTATTTAAGAACATGTGAGTAGGGCTGTTTTCTAACGGTTAAGTTGGCTCCCGACAAATCTATAAATGTTTCTTTGATCAGACATTTTTTTGGCACCATTATTCAGCTTTGGCTTTGGGTGTCAAAACCAAATGTTTCCGTGCTCATCAAAATAACTTGAGTTTTGATGCTGTTGCGACATCTATTGGAAATTGATCTATTGTGAAAGCGTTCCCAGTGGTCTATTGTTATGCCATTTTTAGTAGTTCATTAGAAATTCACCTCTGAGCTGTGAGTGGGACTATTGGCACAGATAATGCCCGCCCCCACTTCCCATCATCTATCTGTTTAGACACTCTACTGCTAGCTTACAATCCCTCAGACCCCCAACTGGTGCAACAAAAATGGTGAGTAGTACTGGAAATGCCAGCTCGGACGAGGAAATAGAAGACATACATGGATCTATTTGTCTAAAGTGGATCAAATTCAAATTTTTTTCAAACTGCATTTTTTAGTCTGCTACTAATTCCCAACGATTTGACTAAAAAAAATACCCAGAAATTGGATTTTGATCTTAATTGTTTTTATATATGTCTTCCATCATCAGAAAAATGAAAGTTAAAAACACATAAGATACTATTTTCATTGGAGTGAGTATTTAAATCGTTCTGTTTGTTGTTTTCTATTAAAAGAGATCAGTTGTACCATTGTCTCTTATCATCACAGCTTTGTCATTTTCAGCTGTTAACCATCTATTGATGATCATGAACAGAAAAACTTCTGCAACACGAAGCTGAAGGTGTCTGTCAGGAAGTTGCTTCGCAACACATTTAGCTGTGAATATAACATTGAATGAAAGAAAGCAGAAAAACCCTCCAAAGCTGATGAAATGCAAAGACGGTCCATGCTAATGTTTCTCTGGTGTTTTGACCTGGACTATGATCATCTCATTCAGACAGAGCTTTCCTTTTTTAAAGAGAAGGAAAAGTGCAGCATGTTACAACGAAAAAAGAGACTTTTTGTGGAGTATGTCTTTTTGAAGTCAACAGCTTTTGTAGTTTCACATCCTCCGTGATACTCGCGTCCTTGTATCTTCGTACAGACGCCACTCTTGTTCATGAAGCGCTCTCTTGAAAGTCCTCGTGAGGTTCAACATTGTAATTTTACACGTGGCTGTTGGAGGACATTTCTCAGTGTCTAAGTCATACCTGCAGCCATAGTAATCCAAGAGCGCATAAGTGGCTATGCTTGAGAGCACCATTGTTTTTAGAGCCACACGTTGTGGCCTAATTGTAAGTACATAAATGCGTGTTTGCGCTCATCCTGGTTCTTTTCAGATCTGCCCCTATCTGTCATTAACAGTCACTTCTGACACTATCAATACATCCATTCACACTTGGCTAAAAGGACCCTCACGGCTGCAGTTAGGAGTGCGGGTGCATGCATTAGTCACTCCAACACTAATTATTAACTTGACATTGGCTCTTCAGCGACTGAAACACCCAATGCTGAGTAACATCTCTCTGTCATGAACTGTTTCAGGAAAATGAGAAAGATATTTGGTAGCAACCAGGGAAAACTCACTTGGCTAAGACATGGTAGACATTTAGAGGTGGACTTTAAGGCTGCTCCATTTAAAAATGCTATTTTAATCTTAAATATTTATCAAGCAAAACTGCTGAATGAATCCCCCTGTTTTTAAATCAATTTGTAATTTCTTCTCTGTCCTATGAATTTTACTGATTTAAAATTTGAAAACCAACTCCAGTCATCTTCTGATCTATTTTAGTGTCCCCCGTGGTCTTTAAACCTGCAACATTTTCTAGGACATTGTTTCTGCAGAGCGGCAGGAGTTTGTTAAAAATTCTCCTCTAATTTCTATGTAACATACACGATCTTTTTAGTTGCATTTTTTGTCTGCTCCTGATTCAGAAGGATTTGAATTAAAAATATTTAAAATTTCAAGTTTATTAAGATTGTTGACTTTTTTATGAAATGCTCTGCATTGCAGACACTAATATTGTAGAGAAAGTTGTGTGACTTGTCTGTTTTTCTCAATTTTGTGACACATTTGTATAATTTAAACTTAAAATACAACTAGTTCAACTTCAAAACCGTTTATTCTGGATCAACATTTATAGAAATGATCGTTTTCAGAAAAAGAGTATTGTTTATAGAATCAAAAATACAGCTTTTCCCCCCCAAAAGTCACGGTGCATCAACTAGAGTCTAAATGTCTGTCAGAGATGAATCAGCTAAAAGACAAGATGCTGATAAAGTCTGCAGGAGTGAATTCATCAAAGAAAAGCATTTGTCTCATTTGTTTCTCCTCACTCTGAGGGAAACCTGGTCAGATTCTATTTGAATGGTAAATGGTGTATACTTGTATAGCACTTTTCTACCTTCCTAGAAGGCCCAAAGCGCTTTACAGTCACAATCCCATTCACACACTGATGGCGCCTCCGCTGCTGAACACTGGCACTAACCTCCCACCAGAGGCAAGGTGGGGTTCAGTGTCTTGCCCAAGGACACTTCAACACATCTGTAGGCAAGTTGGGAATCGAACCTGCAATCTTCCCCTACCGCTGCACCATGGCCGCCCCAAGTATACCGGTATAAGTCAACTTTTTTCCATGAACAAATCCAATGGCGGGGGCTTTAAGAAAATGAATTAAGTGTAGGTTTCTGCAGGTCTCCTGGGAGGGAAACTGTGACTTATGCTGTGGCATTAAGGACTCCCCTCCTGCCCTCCATCTTGAGTTAAACGTCTCCCCCCACTCTGCCTGACAGTCATTCCTCTTATGCTCTCCGGCTGACTCAGCCCAACAGTAGCTTTTTTCCACCAGACTACTGTGGAGGAGTCCCACCCTGCTCCACCCAGCTCCTGCAGCCACTTTTCCTCCAGCTCTTTTTCAGGAAACACTACTGCACCCCCTGATTCCCCGCTCCCGGCACCACTCTTACTTTTCCCCCAGCTGCAGCTTTGGTCCCCAAAATAAACAGCATTCAAGAAGAAAAAGCCCGGGAACTCTGCCTCAGCGCCTAAAATGGACTCAGATGTTCCAACTCCAGCCTATATTTAATTTTTCCACAGATTGACGTGTCTCTCTGTCATTTCAACACCAACTGGTTAGCGCCAGTAGGTAGCAGTTGGGGAATATGGTTTTTGGGGTTTGAACCAAACTCTGAGATGCTTTGGAGCATAAGGAGCACGAAAAGCTTTCAGTTTCAGTAAAAAGTGGATCCTAAACTGGAGCCCATGACTCAGGGGAAGAAGTGGGGTAGAAAGATCAGTATGAGCGTGGCCACAGTCCCACTGTTGGAAGCTTACAATGTTCAATTGAAAAATCAAAGGTTTACAAAAGAACTGCAGGCTCAGAGTTGTCCATCTGCTCTCAACAAAATATGCTGTAAACCTAAGCACTCTTTTCTTTGTCCACGTATTTATAGGACTGAAGTCCAATCAAGGCATATAGATCTCAGCACGAGACAAATTTAAAGTAACACTGGTTTTGGAAGGGCCTCCGTGCCAAAGCCACATTTGTGGTACGGGTTTTAAACATGTGGCGACACCGGGCGGGAAACACATTCTGGTAAATCAGGTGGTGGCGGTGGTCACTCTGCACACCGCAGTAGGCCCGAGGAGGAAGCCACGGCAACATGCATGCTGCAACACAAGCCGCTATCTGCAGTCCATAACTCGCAGCGCAGAACAAAGCACCTCCCAGCAACAAAAGTGCCCCCATAAGGAAAATGAGCACAGAAAAGGTGTGATTTCTCAATGAAACCCCATATAGCCACCACTTTCATACACTGAGAGTCTAAGAGAACTGGACACATTATCCTGTTATCTCCCCCCCAACACACACACACCTTCCAAACAGGAAGTCAGGAAGTACACGCTGCTCCCAGAAAGTCAAAATCCCATAGAATTCCATTGAGAAATAAACAGCTATTACTCATTCTGTTTGGCAGCATAACCATTCTTGCTCTGGTATCTCTTTTCAACATGTTCTTGATAATACTAATTTTATTTTCATGATAGTTTTTCTTTTTCTGAGATTTTTCAAGTTAAAAACTGGCCAATCAGATGCCTCAGTAAAAGCACCACCTCAAATGTTGGAAGGGGTGTGGCTTTCCAACAAGCTCATTCTTTATTAGTAAGAGTGGTTGCGATAGATATAATGACTCAGACCGACTCTAACCAATCCCTGCTTACTAATGGCATCTAGCTCCAACATGGCAATGCCCATATTTTAGGAAAATGGTGACTGAATTGATTTCATTTAGTTGGAACCAGAGGTAAGGCATTTTCTATGGGTGACGTCACTAACACTTTGTCCATTTCTACATACTATCAATGGTTTCATATTTGATACATGCATTTCTGAGGCTCCTGTCTCATTAGCATTATTCAAACTTTCATTAAAACCAATTGTACACAACTTGGTCCATGTTTTCTTCCTTGTAGTTCATCATCATTCCACAAGGGGCAGTAGAAGGCCTTTCCCTGCTCATTTCAAAACGGATGCTTCCATGAAACCCCAAAAACACTTTTGGCAGGAAAAATTAGGTTAATTCTTAAAACTTTATGGTGGTAAAAACTAATTTATTCGTATTGATTTTGTTAAATGATGACTTGCCGTATTGAAAGAATGAAACATTTGTTGGTAATTTATTCTTTATTATACAGTTACACCAAGTTAAACATGTGTTGATCAAATTTGAGACTTGAGGTGTTTTTTTTTTCCTGAACACTTATGTCAGAATTTTTGTATATTAAATTAAGATTGCTTTGATCAAAAACTTTTCAAACCACCCAATGTATCCTATTCTATGCTATTCATGTCTCATAAAAATTTATTTCATCAAAAGGTTGAAAAAAAAAATCTTGCTTCCAAAAAACAAAAATTCTGTCAATTCTCTGATGTAGTGATAGTGTAAAGAAGGAATCTTTTTTGTTAGAATGTAATTTTACACACAAAAAAGCAGATGAATACTTTCATTAAAAACTCATGAGCTGCTCATCCATCGCAGATTTTTTGTTGTCTTTTTTTTCAGTCTGTTTTATGCGTGATTCCTATCCTACAAAGCACTTTCCTCAGGTTTCAAACCATTCTTGTGGAAGTTCTTGCACAGCGAAGCTCACTGAACCTCGGGCGTGCCTCCAAGTCAAAGAAATTTAGGAAAGTTAACAGAGTTAAAGTGTGCAGAGACACCAAATCCAGCAAGAAGGCTTGAAAAGCCTGCTCGTGGCACTAAAATAAAAAAAAAGAATATTTTGAAATATCAAGAAAAAAAGATCCTTTGTTTCTTTGCTCATTTTATGAGCTGACACAGAGCTTTAACGGATCGACAGCAGTATTTTTTTAGTACACTCCAGTTAGTGAAGGACGTGTGCAGGAAGCTGGAATGAGCCATAGTTCCAACAATTTCCCAGTAAATCAGACAAAAGTAATTATAAGCACTGCACTTCGTAGCCTCCAAATGATTACATTGCTGTTTCTGCATTTAATTCTGGAAGGGCATCATCTCCCAGTGTGTAAATATGGAGCATGCACTGCTGGTTGGCCTAAACCCCTGCCACTGACTTTTGAACAGGTATATGTAAAGCAGACAGCATGGGAGGAAATAATTCTCCCATGCTGAAGCCCCCACTGAGTTGGTGACAAAAGATCAGAGGATCTATGGTGGGGGTTGACTCTTCTTTACCTCCGAAACAGATCTGTGAGGTTAGACTATTGCACGACAGTCGAAGGGACTAAATTGCCAGAGCTTGCTCTTCATGACTTTAGTCGGTGACAGCTTATTGTAACCTAAAGGGTGCTTAGAAGCTACGAAGAGGATATCTATTACAGTGAGGATCGAAAGTTTGGGCAGCCCAGGTAAAATGTTATATAATTGTGCATAAAAGAACCCAACAAAAGATTGAAAAATATCCTAAAGGCATCAGTTTACAGATGAGACATTCTTTTAATATGTATAAAAATTGGGTTTATTTTCGTTATTTACTCTTTCAAAATAAAACAAAACAAAATAATAATAATATAATAATAATGATCTGAGTCATCTGACCTTGCCCCAACAATCAGCATCATGGGTTCTTCCAAGCAGTTGTTCAGAAGAATAAAACTGAAAATAGTTGATGCTCACAAAGCAGGAGAAGGCTAGAAGAAGATAACGCGTTTTCAGATCCTCTGTTCAGAATGTCATTAAGAAATGACAGTCACAGGAACAGTCGAAGTTAAAGCAAGATCTGGAAGACCAAGAAAAATCTCAAGGTGCTTACACACCGAACGTGATTCACGCAGCAGAGGTGACCAATTTCAATGTAAAGTCAATAGTTAAGACATGAATTGAGGTTCTGTGGTGCGAACAGAGCAGCTGGCGCAGCGCGAACGTCTGAAAACAGCGCAATTTGAGTGGTGTGAATTCAGTGGCTGCCATGGCTGGCCAGGGTTAAAATCAGAACTCTGGAGAGGTGGTTGTATCTCCTCATGACATTTTTAGTGACAGCGGGGAGAAAACATCCAATATGGTGGATCGATCCATAGTTCTCCTGAACTTCCATTCATTTTCTTAACCCACTGTATCCCTTTACCGTCCTTCCCTCCACCGTCCCGGTTACTGTTGAGCGAAGGCGGGTGCAATCAAGAGAGTCTGTTGTAGGACCTATGGAGCTGCAGTGGACATGCTCACTATGTCGGCTCCCGGAAGAGGAGTTTGCGACCAGACAGAGGGCTGCTGCTGAATGGGAAAGACAATAGAAGTGGGCCATTTACTTTAAAATGAGGAATATCTGTTCTTATAGCTCTTTCAATTTTAATTATTTGCTTTTCTCTAGGATCATTTGTGATTTCCATTTTTCTTTATTAACGAGTAAACACACTTTAATTATCTCCTGTGCAGCAAGAAAACAGACGTACCCTTTACAAAGGTCTGCACTCTCACTGTCGGTTCATTCTTAGATCCACAGCCTAAATGGTAGAAATTATATGCATTGTAGAAATGCATAAGTAGAAACTAATTAAAAAAATTACTTAACGTTTTTGGATTCTGGATTAGTTTCAGATGACACTTTGTGATGAGTCAAGATGTATTTGTTGAATTTTAAAGGTTGGATCTTTTTGTTCTTTATTTAAGTCATTTTTATGAAAAAAAAACAGTTGGGATAAATAAAAAAAAAAAAAAGCTTTAAAAACAAGTCACAAGCCTTAAATCACATGCCAGGAATGACTGCCATAAATTAATTAAATGAAAGTATTTAATCATTGCTTAGTCTATGAATTATTAACTTCATATAAGAACTAACAATTCAAAATGTTTTCTTCCACATTTGATCCAGTTTTTTTTCATGTTTTTGCATCTTAAACTAACACTGTTGTGAACAATAACATATCAAATCATCCAAAGTATCATCATTAATACTATTTATATCTTATTAAAAAAATGACACTGCAAATTTGCATTTCATCAAAGGCTTAAAAAAAACCTTAATTGAGAATATATATATATATATATATATATATATATATATTTTTTATCAATTATTTGATACAGTGGGCTTTATGTGGTTATTTGAGACACTAAACATCAATAGATAACCTAAACTTTAGCTAATACTCAGTAAGTGGCATCGTTTTTTAATATAACATGATTTGACCAAAAAAACGTTGAAAAGCATTTTTATCAAAAGCCAACTCTGGTTGTTCCCTTCTGAAACCTTCCAGCTTTGCTGTCATCTCTTTGACAAAACAGTGTCAGTCAGCAAATATTAGATGAGCTGAGCAGGAACACAGGAGCATTGTGGGGGATCCAGATTGCTGTCACTGGAAAGGATTCTGTGGAGGCTCCTGAACGCATGTCACCAAAAAGAATGTCATTGACAGACGACTTCTTCAAAAACGTGCCAGAGGGGAGAAGGAGAGAAGAATAAAGAGATGAAGGATGTGTGGTCTGGATAGCAACTAGAATGCTGGCTCCTGGTGTAAAATGAGTCTGCATAAAGACAAGAAGGAGTCATCAGGCGAAGCTTGCGGTTTTGAGACATTATCCATCAAGGAGGCATGCAGCATCTTACTGGTAACTCAACGTATCTGCCAACTCAGATCTGGTGCATCTTAAGCCATTCATCCATCATCACCTTGACAAAAATTTTTAGGCAAGAACATAATTATGTGCACCGACAAAAGTGCCACACATGGGTGAGGAATTTCATATCAGATGGCTGGTGCATGTTTTGTGCAAAGGACGGCACGTTGCTACACATTCGGAGCTGTCAGCCAGTGGGTTATATTTAGATTTATGGGGAAATTTGCTCCTCTCATGTGGGGCTTGATGGTTTTTCTCACAGTTTGGGTGGGGAAAAATTCTCAAAGCTGTCAGACTTTTTAATAAATCTAAGAAGCCAAGGAGCTGAGTCTTTAAAGCAAAACGTCAATAAAAGAGAGATCATCGGCGTGACCGCGGCAGGCAGCGAGGACAAAGAGCAAAGTGAGCAATGCGTGTTTTTATCTACTGCTGGAGGCAAACACTCCGTAGAGACAGTCGCTTTCTTGACTGAAGACAAAGAAAAAAACAAAGCCAATGACTGGAATCAATACTTCACTTCATAAAATCCTGTTTCTGAAAGCTGCATAGACCTGGAAAAAGGCTTTAGCCTCATCATAAACTTTGATGTTGCAGAGAAAGAAAGAATCAAAAACCCTTCAGGGTCTAAAAATATATATCTATCCAGAGATTTAGAGAGGCGGGGTATTGATTACATGCAACACTTTGCTCTTTAATTCAAACTCTGTAATTTAGATTTCCCCTGTGCTGATTTTGATTACAGATGTATAATAAAACTTTAAAATAAACTTTACTGCTGAGAAAAGTTGACTTTTAAACACACTTTTCCAAGTTTCAGATACAGAAAATGCACTAAAGAAAAGCTAGTCCAATTTTATGTTGGAAGTCTTTGTAAAAATGAGTTTGATGAGAATGCGAACTGAAAAAATAAGGAATAAAAGGACTCCATCAGATAACATCAACAGGACAGGCAGACACGAAATTTAAACTCATAAAGCTTAATGCACCTATACAGGAGTTGACCCGTACAGGTGCTGCGGTTTTTTGGGTTGTTGCGGCCACCTTCAGGGAGGTCATGTTTTGTGAAGTATGTGTTAAGGTTAAAGAAAATTATGATGCATAGGTGATGCTGTTGTACGGTGCCCTCATGCTACACTCATGGAGTTTTTAAGATACAAGAACTGACCTATTAATGACCATGCACAAATTCTGTGTGTACAGTGATGTGCAAGTGCCTGTCGGATGTCAATGGGATACCCGCACAAACAACACTTTCATGGTCTAATTTTCTGAATTTTAACAGTCGTTCTGCACACAAGAAGCGCGCACTTACCACTTAAGCGGCACTAGCAGGCTACTTAATCGGTCAACAGGATTTAGGGGATTGAAATAATAAAAAATTCATACGACTTTACCCATACTTAACCTTTTGTTTTGTTTATGTGTTTGGTACAACCTGTCGCCCGTAGTACGCTCATAGAAAAAAATGTGCATGAACATTTTCTGTCTAAAGGCTCTCTGAGTGGTCTACGACTTTGATATTTTGTGCGGGCCCCCACATGTTTGCCCAGATTGAATCCGAATTCTTCCCCTAACTCTACGGCTTCTCCCTACCCCTACATTTAGCCCTCCAAATGGGGAGGAAAGGAAAAATATTGTCTTCAAATTCGGACGGCACTAACCCTCGATGACGTCATCAATATTCACCAGTCATCTACGTTACTGTGAGTTGCCAGTGCTCGGAAAATACATAATGTCAGTTTTATAACTTCAAACAGTCATGCTAAAACAACAAGTCATTATTTAAAATGTAAACGTCGCTGCTTCATAGCACACCCACGTGAAGAAATGTGTTTCTGCGGCACAGCGAGATGTGGAACACCCTACCAGCTGAAGGATACAGAACTCAAAGTCCCTTTGCTCTACCCTTAAGAAAATTATTTCGGACACCACTTTCCCTTCAAATGTCCCTACAATTGGAGGGGTAAGGAGAAGCTGGAGGGGTAGAGGAAGAATTTGGATTCAGCCAGCCACTATCCACCCATAATGGCAGTTGTGACTTTGACGACTCCTTGACTTGTTCATTGGATGTTTTTACTCCATTTTTTTTAAAGCTTAACGGGAGATTTGGCCTAAGTTAAGTAAAATAAGTTAAAAAAAAACAGGTGGTTGTAGTGCAGTGGTAGAGCGGTCAGCAGCGGTGAGGGAATGTGTGTGTATGGGACTGTGACTGTACAGCGCAGGCTTTGAGCCTTCTAAGCTGAAAACCGGAAAATTTAGTGTTTGTAGCGTTTTTTAGGATTTGCTTTTTGCTTGTAGATTTGCTGCTTTGAACAGTTACATTTTTGGCAGTTGTCTGTTGTGTGAAGAGGTAAAAAGTAATTTATTACCAAAAATGTAATAGTGATGTCTTACTTAGTTATGGCAAAAAGTAATGTTGGTGTAATACAACGCAAAGTCTGGTATATTCTGTTTAACAGAAGCAAATTCCTTTGAAGTCTTCTTGCCTTTTCAGCAATCCCTGCAGATCAGTGAGAGTATTGTTTGTCAGAAGGCAGTTCCTCGTGGACTAAATGCTCTGTCCTTCACCTTCCTTTCTCTGCCTTCTTTCTCCAGTTTTCTGAAAACTCAACATTCAGTCATCATGGAGTCTTCCCCATGACGACACATCTCACATCTTTAATGCGTCCACAGATCAATCACGCTTGTACGCGTTCCCATATCACATTTTGTGAAACTGTGAAAAAAACTGCTTTTACTTTCTTGCTCAAAGTTTTTCTGTTGAAATGATGGATTTGGAGGGATTTTTATGCTAAGACACTTTCTGTTCACACATCCGCAAAAGTCTAAGCAAGTGATTGGATAATCCAGTTTGAAAAATCTTGATCTGCATGGGGTTCTGAATTCCTTTTAGAGTTTTGCGTAGCCTACTTAAATGTTTTATTTACTTTTCAAACCTCTGGTCTTTATGTGCTTTTAGCTTCATTCATTTGCAGAAAACAGAAATGCTGCTGCTGTACTCCATCTGCGCTTAGACATAAGAATATAAAAAATCTAAAAGCATCTCCTCTTCGCCTGCAGTTTTTCACTAACACGGCGACAAAAGCAGTTTCTGTTACTTTCCACATCAGATGTAAAAGACCATAAATAAATGACCTAAATATTACACATTCAAACTCTACCAAATAATTGTGGAAATGTTTTATTGGACCAGGATTTAATTAAGCTTTTTAAAAAATTACAAGAACTCTGAGTTTCTTATGTGTAGTTTTAAAAAGGTTTGTAGGCGTGTGAGCGGTTTTGTTTGAACCAAAAAAAGAAGTATCCTTATAAGGGCTCAGGTCACCTTTATAGATGTCAGCCTGACTTTTATTATCAGATTTTAAATTCATGGTCATGTTTCTGATTTATCAGCACATTTCTCTAACATGTCAGTCAAGATTCATCATCTATGCAGATTTGGTTCTTTCTTTGCCCTTATCTGATGCCACTGCTGAGTTAACCTGATTGCATTTCTCCAAGGAGAAGAAATGTTGGAAATTCCAAGTGTTGTGTGATCTTAAGTTAGAATGACTCGGCATAAATCACATCCACAGAAACTACAAACCACACTGTGATTTGAGAGACACAATCACAAATGTTCATATTTTTCTCTGGGTATAATTGCAAACAAACAAGCATTTTAACCAGCAGGCTGGTTTATGCGTATTAAATAGTCATAATGTTTTTTTTTTTTTTTTTTTGCACGTTTGCTAATCTAAACTAACAAAGACTTCTTTTTGTCACCTGCTGCACTGGAGTTTAATTCCATCCATATTTGAGCTTTAAAGCCCCATGGATCAGTCACAACTGCCCATATGGGTGGATACAGGCCGTTAAAGATGGACACACAGGTGGCCTACATATAATATTAAGGTTGTAGACCGCTTGGTGGACCCGTAGAGCAAAAATGTTCATGAAAATGTTTTTTTCTATGTGTGTGCTGCAGACGGCAGGTTGTAGTGAATACTTACAAAATACAAAGGTAAAGTAAAGGTGAGATAAAGGGGTGTTGTATGGATTTTTCCTTTTTTTGGCCCTCCCCTAAAAGATCCTGCGAACTGTGTTAGGGGCCCTAAGTGCTGTTTACATGAAAAATACAATCTCCTTGTACGCCCGGTACCAGTTTGCTAATTTTTCATCTGTGGACAGCCTCACTAATGCCTCACTACCGTCTAGACCAGGGGTGCCCAAATCCAGGTCTTGAGGGCCATGTCCTACGTTATCCAACCAACCTGCCGTTGAAGCTCTTTATTGGCTAAATATACTTGATCCAGGCAATCAGCAGCAGATAAGGCAGCGTTTCTGGAAAAACAGCAGGAGGCCAATCCTGAATCGTGGAAAAACTATGAAGTTATGACATCAACAATCAATCAAAGGTGGAATGCTTTGTTATTTTTTTCCTGATTTATGGTTGCTGCTGATTTGTAGCTAAACGGAGCCAAAAAAGTGGATGACTGTAACATAAAGCAGCCTAAGCTGGGATCTGGAGTCATTGAGGAAAGACTTGCTGCTGTTTCATGGGGGTACCAAACCCACATGGGGCTCTCATCCATTTCTCTTGAGCACATCTTTAAGTGCATCCTAGGATTTCACTACTTCTCGGTCAGATTCTTTGTTGCATCCAGTCCTGTCTCAGTAGATGTCACACCCTGGTTCGTTCACCCTCATGCTTCCCAGTTCAAATTCATGTCAAGTTCTTCATTTGCATTTTTTTTTTCAATTTATGCTTGTTTTTTCTGAAGTCTTTCATTGTGACAAACTGTAATGCTTCCAATAAACCCAAACAAAGCTCGATCACTGTGTGCAAGAAGCTAATTTACAATTTTTACAAGACAAAAAGAAAACAATGTGTGTCATTTGATAGAGTCTAATGCGTCATTTTGCAGCTTCACACATAATAACCCTGAAGTTTATCTTCTACAGTAAAATCAGACTGTATAAAATCCGGGAAATGCCACCAACAAAAAAATCCTAACTGCGTCAGGATTTTTTATCCAAAACATCCAACTTTCATCATGATACTATCTAAAAAGGTCAATTATGATGGTTTTTGTGTGTTTGCATGTATTTTTCTTGAACAGAAATCCCCACATTGATCCTCTATTGGATTTTGTCATCATTCTCCCTGGTTTTCCTAAAGGTTGGCTGCATGAAACTGGCATAGCTTTCCAAAAAAGAGAATTACAGTGCTTCCATCTGGCTTATTTGGAAGAATGAAGACGATGTGCATCTTTCCATTCTTCCTTTGACTCACAGTAATTAAAATGATATGCTTACTTGTGGAATGAAAAATAGGACAGGCGACCTCCTACAGAACAAACCTAAACCAGAAACCATCTGCAGCTTATCTGATGCAGCACACGGTCTGAGCCTGTGTGACAGAAACACGTGGATTCTGTCCTGATGCAAAAATCAAACCGCTAATGAAGGAGGAAATCTGGTTTCACAAAAATCTAAAGTGGAAGCAATATGGAAGCAGGATTACAGTATTTCACCTGCAATGCTTTTGTTCATTCATTTGACTTTGCAGATAGAAAAAAAAAAAAACTGCTTACAAAAACCCCTTAATTTACCATCCAAACTTCACAGCCTAACCCAGTTAAAAGCTATCTGGGTGTAATTAAAATTTGCCAGGATTTAAATACTTTCTCGAGTGCGCATGCGATCAACCCTTTTGGGAGCTTCTTGGCCTAATCCGAACGGCTGAGGAGAGCGTTCGCTCTGCTAATGGCTGAACACGTGATTTCACAGTTCCCAATGCGATTATACTCTTATTAGGGTCAGACATTCATAAATACTCATTAGCCCCCCCCCCCTTCTCATCGTGTGTGGGTGATATCTCTTTTATCTCATTTGTTGGTTACAGCTCTCTTGATTCCAGTGACTCAATCCCTTTGAAGCAATTTGTAAGCAAAGGAATGCTCACATCCACACCTAACCCAGGCTGAAGAGTGAGAGGCTGTGAGCCGGGCTGGTTTGATGATGTAAATATTTATCTGGTGCAACTTTAAGTAACTTTGAAGCATCAAAAGCTGATTGATTTTCTGACAAATGAAAAGCTAAGGATTTTGGAGTTGCAGTTGAAGGCGCAAAAAACACAAACTTCCCAGCCTCACAAATATAAAATGAGTCTGCATCCTGTGGAGAATGATTAATGTGAGGATGTCTGTCCACTTTTACAAGTCGGCTGCAGATAAGTCACTGCAGTTCTATACATTTTGTAACATTTTGAACTTTCATATCGTTATTTTTTTGCTTGTTTCTCATTCCTATTGTATGTTTTTTTTTTGGTGTGCTGGAAGAGTTTGTGACAAAGCACTTTCGATTGTAGGACATGATTTGTTGGCTGTGGTGCGGAGCTAGAATGGCTGACCTGATTGGAAGATTACTGGTTCGATTCTCGCCCTGCCTGTCCATGTAGCAAAGTGTCCTTGTGCAAGGCACTGAACCCCACATTGCTCCAGGTGGTTATGCTGGTGCCAGAATCAGGCAGCAGAGTTGCTATCAATGTGTGAATGACGAATTTTAAAGTTAGGCAATTTAGTTCAGCATATCAGCAACTGCTTGAGCAAATTCAGACTACATTCATCTTAAACTAAAAATCTGTGTCAAGAAATGTAATTTATTTTTTTCAAATTTTTGCAGCCAAACTCAACATTAATCTGTTTCAGCTGCTGCTTTGTCATTTTGCTGTTAGTAGTGAACGTAAATCACCTGTAGTAAAAAGTTCACCTTTAAAGCCCCACTTCAATCATCTTTTGATAAACATCTTCCCACTGGTCTTTTAATTATGATGCTGAAGTTTTTAGGTAAACTTAAAAAAAGGACATAGTTTCTGCAGAGCGGCAGCAGAAAATCCCCTCTGAATTGTGGACAGGACTTTTGGCGTGGAGTGAGCCTTCCCATCATTCCTTTGTTTGTACTATCTCCGCTTTTATCCTCTCACATTCCCAACCTAACATTAGCGGTGCAACAAAAATGGCAAGCAATGTTGGAGATATCCAGCTCTCTTGCAATATACTGATGTCAGTCCAATGAGACGGCTATAGCTGTGATATTGGGTTATATAAATAAAACTAAATTGAACTGAATTGAATTATAGTTTTGGACCAGATACCAGCTCAGATCAGGAAAACAAAGACTTTCATGGACCTATTTGTCTGCAAGCGGATGCATCAGAACGGACTAGGGCAGTTATCTTGTGGTCTATTGATTGTAGATTTTTTTAACTATTACAATCTTTTCCTAACAGGATTTTTTTTCGTCTGCTCCTGATTTACCATGATTTGGATAAAGAATTACAGTTACAATTACAATTATTTTATTCTACTTCAATTCGGCACTCCTACATAGATAGTTAACATTTAGCCTTATATGGAAGTGGGGAAATATGTAAGCTGAATTTAATGATTAGCCAGGAATTGATGATAACCGGTGGGTGTCTGGCTTTCTGAGAGATAAGAGAGTGCAACGCTTCGCTCACACCGACCTTGTGACGCATGTTTAGCATATGGTGTTCATACTGGACTCTTGCTACCCGATACTAGTGCCACCTACAGTTGGAAGAGGCTTGGTGCGAAATGTCGAAGAGGTGAAAATCTCCCCAATTTTGCTCTATGCTTTTTCTTTCACAGCTCGAGTCCAACATATAGAAAAACTTTCGTCAAGGGTGTAATAATTCCAGCCGAGTAATAACCATGGCTAAGTTCTCCTTCATGATCAACTTTCAAATGATAGACACTTCTGAAAATTAAAGGGGACCTCATCTATAAGTCCATACCAAATCTAAGTGTCTGACTGGCCAAACTTAACCTGGTTTAATTTTGTATGAAAAAAATGGTCATAGAAACTTCATTGGGAGTGATCGGTTGAAGACACGCTGCTGAGAGTCTTGTGAATGTAGCTTAACAGTACCAAACAGAGTCCAGAACACGTATTTTCCTATTTGTCCTATTGTCCTATTTTTCATTTGGTATACAGTCTGACATAAGTCTGCTCTTCACAGACGTCCAGCATTTACAGAACAAGTTCACATCATTTGTTTCAGAGAACATCTGAGCCTTCAGTTTGAACTACACGTTAGATCCTACAGAAAATAACAGAAAACACACTCTTCTCACAGGGTTTTCACACAGAACAGGAACACACATTAAAGCTAGCCAATGCTACTGGAGCAAAATGAACCAGAAGGTCACAGACTGTGACTCATCCCCCTGTCTTCAAGCTTCACATGGCCAAACACACAACCTCCCACCTTACTCCCACCAAAGCACATATGGATCTCCATTTCCCTTTCTCGGATTGCTCCCGGTGAGGCACAGACGCTCCTGCTTCAGTCCTTTTGGGCACACATAGATACAAACATAGCCTTTGATGCAAATAAAGTCACTCTGAATTAAGGGAATGTACGTATATGATGGTGGCTTGAAGGTAAAAAAAGCAGGAATGTCAGTTCAAATTCCCTAGCAAGCTGTGGGTTGAATAAAGCCATTTTCTACCACTACAAAAAATGAGCAAGACATTAGCTGCAATTAAGAATGAAGGGCTTAATGACATAAAAACGATCTAGGATGCATTCTTTCTGATGCTTTCTTCATGTTTTTGGTGCGAGCTATGCTACAAGGCTGCTACCGACTTCCACGGTTCTCATGGCGTTTATCTCCAAAATCCAGCAGCTGCGGTTCTTCAGCTGCCGTGATTTTGAAACTAAAAAGCAAAGAGTTTACTTTCAGAACGCACACGCCTGCGCAATCAACACAATGTGCGGGCTTGCGATGTGGAGTGTGTTGCTCCTCCACAGTGCGTTTTGTCCTTTAACTCTGCCAGACTTTGAGGTGGTTTTTGGAGCAAGAAGAAGAAAGAAGGCTCTTTTTTAAACATTTACAAGCTGTGGGACAACTGCGCTGCGCAGAGGGTGAGGTCGACCAACCCAAAGCAGCAGAGGAAACTACCTCTCCCCCCCCCAAAAAAAACAAACCAAACAAATGGCACAAAGACTTAGTTTTCATATGGCTACTGTAAAAGGAGCCTTTGTATCCTCAAAAGTCTGTTCCAACGTTTGACAAAGTGCTGCAGAGGGAAAAAAATGGAAAGAAAGGCTTAAGAGAAAGTACGTAGTGTTCCTAAAGCGGAGGGGGTATTTCTGGTGAGCAAAAGATGTATTTTGGTGGAAAAGAGATTTCATCTTTGGAAGCATCTGATTCAATGTTACACCAAAAGGCCTTGGCAGAACATCAGGGAGCTGTTTCCAGGAGCTCTCCCAGCATGACAGGAGCCTCATAAGGTCTGCTATTATATTTAACGCCATCTGTTATCAAACGGGGCAATCTTGCATCTTCCGACAGGTGTCTCCAGCTCTCGATTCAGAGATGAAGAAATCCCAGGGGCCATCGGTGTATATTATGGGTAAAGGCAAGTTTCTGCCATGATCCACAAAATTATATGTCTGTAACTTCAAGAGTTGTTCTGAGCTCACAACAGGACTCTGAAGTTCAGAACTACCTGGAACATGCAATCAAGCTGGAGGAAGAGTTTACACTCAAATGAAAGAGTTGCTTTCTGTACTAAACAGATGTAGAATTCAGCAAAATGTACTTAACTAATGTAATTTAAATATATGGAGAAAATTAAAGTTCATCAGAAATTTCTCACACCTGCTATGAAGCACAGCAGTAGAGGTGTAATGGTTTGGGTTCATTGAAAACAAAAACAGATTACGTTTGTTTTGTTTGTTCTTGTTTGACTCAGCTGGAAGCTTTTTTGAACTCAAGTGTGTGCCCAACCCAAAAAACCCACGGTTAGTCTGAAAAAATAGATGAGCATTTGCTGTTGCAGTTTACTTAAGACTAACATGGGAATTAAACACAAGACTGGGAGTAAAGCAAAAGAAAAAGAAATAGTGCAAAAAAGAAGCAAAATTTGAAAAAGTAAAAAGATGAAAAACATTTTGAGGCTGGGAGGCTTGCAGGAATAATCCAGTCAAAAGACACGAGTACTGGATTCTATCTGGGTTTTTGTCTCCATTGTGCATTACTTTTCACCATCCTTTTCTGGTATCACCATGGTATCACAAATCCTCTACAGTCGAGTGATTAGGCCCACTCCCACAAGTGCAGTGTGAAAGCTGACTAAGTTAAAAGCTAAGAGGTTTTCTGATATTGAATGCCAAGTTTTTAAAGCTAACAATTATTTTTTATATAGGAGGCATATTTGCCCCCATGGGGTCCCAGGATCAACAAAAAACTAAAACATTTTACACTTGCTGATATGCAAAAACGTGTTCGTAAATCTAGATTCACAGCTTTTTGCAGTGCATATCACCCAGAATCCCTCTCTTTTCAGAGGCAGACAGATGGTTTGGGGCCCTTTGAGATTGTTTCCAAATGACCTCACTGTGAAGTGATGTGACTCAGGAGTCAGCTGTGAGTTTAAATGCAGACCACCATCAGTAGTTTATGACATGCAGTTGAGAGAAGCCCGTGAAGGACGGCTCATGTCAAGGTTAGACCATTATCTCTGTGAATGTGACAGTAATACTGAACAGAATCCAATCTGAAAGTCTGGAGACACTGGACTGCAGCAGCAGGGCGGGTGCTGATTCAAAACAATGGAGCAAAAAGATAAGACAAGATTAGATTCTTTCTATGTTACAGCATTACAGTTAGAGATAAAAAGTAAAATAAAAAAAGGATTTTTACTAATTGATGGTTTAATACTTGAATGCATAAAGTCAATAGTGTTTCTGCTTGACATATAATTTAGAGATAGAATTTAGCATATTTTATGTACTATAGGGTGTACTTATAAACATTTTTTAAAGACATACTGCCTTATAATCTAGAGTGCCTTCTATATGGACTATTATGATGACACTTCTGCAGCTAATGTGCAGCGATGTCAGACTGTATTTTTTATACATGTTACTAACAAGGTTGGAAGTTAGCGTATAGTCACAGTAATGTTTGTTTTTGTGGTCTGGTTATTTATCTGTTTTATGTGGAAACAAGGTTGGAAGTTACCGGTGAATACGTTTCAGGTGTACACGCTAACATGGCTAGCGTTTAGCTACAGTTACTGTGAACAAAGTTGATAAAGTCTGACTGATTGACAAACTTATGTTACCTTATAGTTCAGTCTCTTATATTTGACATAAGTTCAAAAATAGACCATTCACTGATGGTGTGCCCCAATTATGCAATGCATCCTATTGAGCAGAATAGGATGCATTGCATTACAGTTTATATAGCTTAGACCTATAGAGATGAGATCAAATCCGAAGAAATAAAAAAAAGAAGTATTCTAACATGACAAAACAGTTGGGCCTTACTAAAATTTGAATTTTTTCTTTGATTTTTCTTTAATCAGTGTCTCCAGGAAACGGTTTGCTCATCTACCCACTGTATGTTGTAGCTTTCTATAGTGCTGCACTGTGACATCCTGCCACTGATATGTCACTGAAAATGTGTCTTTTTGGCTGTAAAAACAAACCCATTATCCAGCCTCATAGACCAAACACGATTACTGCTTCCTTTTAAAGTCATTTGCTACGCTTTTCCCAGGACTCCTTCTATCAATAGGTTGGATTTTTAATATATCAAAGCTTCAATTCCGGAATCTAATGCTGGACTTGCAGCTAAATAGTTCTGGAAAAGTGAAACCACAAGCTATGAAAAGTCCATACACCGTTGAGAGCAGATACATGAGCTTCAGGTTGTGTTTACTCTGAAAAAGAAGCTTTTGCTGGAGAGTGCAGCAGGCAGACATGAATGTTATGATAGTTTGCAGACTAAAGGGTATCATGTTGAAAACTCACATCCTTGATGTGGTGCAGGTTCACACGGTTCTGCTGGTTTGTCCTTGTGCTGAGAGCTGCAGGATAAAATACAGTCTTCAAGCTTGTTGTAGCACATTTACATTTGTTGTTGTTGATATTTTATTGTTTGGAAACCAGCCCTCACGATTTGTTCCTGAGTTTGAAGCAAATTTGGAAGTTATGACTGCAGTACCTCACACAACCTCTAGAGCAGGGATGGGCACCTCCAAATATGAGACAAAATAAAATCAACTTAAAAAAACTGAGTCCAGACTTTTTGTTTTGGAACCATCTTGGATGAATGAGAGTCTTCACAGATTTGATTGAATTAGATTTTCATTTTTGTTAAATCCTTAATTTTGCCTTGTCAAAGTGGATTTATCAGTCATTTTTGTTCAGTTGAGTGCTGTAAACTCCAGTCAAAATGCCCAAACCTACTTCAGGTTTCAACGGCTCAGAAACATACGGTTGATGTCAGAGATGATCTGTCCGGTGTATACGTATATTTTGTTTGAAAAACCATCGTCAAAACAGCGCTCGTCTTTGATCAATTGATACTGCCTTTGAGGGATTGACCAATGGGAAGACACCTTGCACAAACAGATGAGGATGTTTTTGGAGGAAAATCTGACACAAACCCAAGAATGTTGTAACATAGAAGATGAGTTTTACCCTTAAGATATGTCTACAGTAACACTTAAATAACACACGCTCTTCAACAAGCTTGGACTCTTCAACTGTCAACACAGTTAATATGAATTAGCTGATTGTGATGCTGAAAAAATAGCTTTGCAATGGCGCCAAGTCTAATTTCTCCACGACAGAACTGACTGATTTACTTTGATTGTATTAATACTTCACTACTGTATGCACATCAGCACAAGGCTGCTTTTTTGTGCTTCAGAATCTGGTGGAATGACAGTAATTGCTTAAACAGATAAAGAGTTTAGGTAATTAAAAGAATATCAACACCAGAGCTGGAGATCCGGTGTTAAAAGGTTAAATAGACTTATGCTAAAAAGACTGGAAAGCTTAAAAAGATCAAGGCCGAACCCACAACAGCAGTACTTAAGTCATTCATTCATTCATTTTCCAATCCGCTTGATCTCTTTCGGGGTCATGGGGTTGCCGGAGCCTAACCCGGCTACTCATGGGCGAGGGCAGGGGACACCCCTGGACTGGTCGCCAGTCTGTCGTAGGGGCCACAATCACACACCCATGCACACTCACATTCACACCTAGGGACAAGTTAGATTAACCAATGAAGCATGTTTTTGGATGGTGGGAGGAAGCCGGAGTACCCGGAGAAAACCCATGCATGCACGGGGAGAACATGCAAACTCCACACAGAAAGGTCCCCCAGCCAGGACTTGAACCGGGAACCTTCTTGCTGTGAGGCAGGAGCGCTAACCACTACGCCACCGTGCAGCCCCAGTACTTAAGTCATCTTAACAATTTTAGCAAGCTGTTAGATGAGTCACTTTTGGCATTTTGTTTAATTTACAGTCAGGTAAATTTATTGTACAAAAGAAAATCAGTGAAAAGAGAGTCATGTCTAAACTTAAGCAGCTGTTGTGCATTTTATTCCTGCAGCAACCCCCCCCTAAAACTCTACATGAGCTTCCAAACTGCCTCAATCCAGCTCAATGACAGGCAGGGAATGCTGACCTGCATGCACAAAGACATATGTCTGCACAGTCCTCTGGCAGTGCTGCAGAATTTCCACTTTCCGGAGAGAATGTGGTTCTTTCAATAGAATGTGGACTGAATTTAATGTCATTTTAAAAACAGGCCTGTAAAACACAGAGAAAATACACACTGAAGACAGAGAGTGGGTGGTTGTTCCAGAAGTTCCTTCTTAAGTTTGAACTAGAGGAAGAAGGGAGGTTACACCTATCAAAACATGTCGTTACCATGCGCACGCGGTAATTTTTTTGCTAGCTGAATGCAGGGGTGGAAATCTGAAGTGGGCTTGCTTCTCTTTCCATAAACTATGATGCTCATTATCAGCCTTAATCAGAGACACTCGAATCAGGCCTGATGTTTTTTTCTAAACATGATTGACACTGGGTGTTTCATTTGCGAACACAAGTGCAATTTATGCTATTCTCATGTAAATGCTTCAGCAAAGCAGACTCTTCAGTGGCATTAGTCATTGCTCTCGGTTTATCACCGACAAACAGCGAATGTAATGTTCCGCTTTCAGTAGCCAGGAAACTATTTCCCCTCACAAGTAGCTGCATTTGGATTACACCATCACTTCACTGCAACAACAGCTGCCGAACAAGTTTGTGCCGAGACTTCCACCAGAAAAGCACCGTGTGATAGATTACAGCAGGCAAATCTTCAGCAGAGAAAGAAAAAAAAAAAACAACTCCCCAGTACTATTACAGTCTTTCATTTTTCTGCAACTGTGATTGATTGCATCAAACTCATTGTGTCCTTGCAGCTTTCTGAAACCATTATCCTTCACGTAACTGATGAGCTGTCGGCGTTGATGATGTCTTGCGCAGCGGCGAACATTCATTTTGTTTTTCTGGAAAGTTTATCAAGTCTGGTAAACATTTTTTTTTTTATTGATAGATAGATATTGTCCCCAAAACTTGGATCTCGCATGTCAAAGAGCAAAAGATTTCTGTTATTTATTCATTTTTTTTACAACTTTTTCTGGTTTCTTTCTTGGTCCTTGTAGAGGAAAGCTACAGCAAATGTGTGTGTGATGACCGACACTGGAGCTTTAACTCAATTCAACTCATCTTCCTTACCTACACTTCCCCTTATGATACTTAGGCTAATAAGTAAAGCTGATACATGTTCTTTTCCTTAACCTGGTGATGAAAAAGCAGCTGGTCGTCTTATTATGAATTCATTAACAGGTGGAAATCCCATTTCAACATTTCAGGAACCTGATCCATTTAAAGGAAGCATTCATGAAATGTTCACTGGTAAACTAGCATCTGGTGTTTTCAAAGAGATAATTCTAACTTTTCTTTTAGCCCAAAAAAACACCAAAGAAAGCAGTTTTCTCAAAAAAAAAAACCTCCTGGTTGTGTCAGCAGCAGCAGCAGCAGCACTTGTTCTAACAGGATGACTGGCTGTGTGCTCCTTTTTTTGTTTTCCTTAATTGCCGTTTGGATTTCTTGTGGTGTTTTTTGAATGATGAAGGACATATATAAAGCTAAAAAGCACCTTTGCACTGATATACAACCCTTTACTATTGTAAAGTGTTCCTACTGCACCGAAGTAGAGTGGTCGACCTCTGATTGGTGGATTGCAGGTTTGGTTCCCACCTAGCCCGCCCATGTGTTGAAGTATTCTTCTGCAAGACACCGAACCCCAGATTGCTGTAATGGTAGTTGAGGTAAGCGCCAGTGTCTGGCAGTGGTACTCCTGTCAGTCTATGAATGTGTGTGTGAATGGGACTGTGACTGTAAAGCACGTTGGGCCTTTAAAGAAGGCAGAAAGGGGATACAGAAGTTTACACCATTTACCATTTTCACACTCCGTTAGAATTATGTTAATTAAATAACAGGTCGAAGAGTAATGCTAATGCTAATGTAAAGAGCGTGAGTCCTTTCCTGTCACTGGTGACAGCTCTGGTGTTAAAGGGTTAAATGACCAAACAGACTGTGTGAACCTTCAGGTTCCCTTCATATTTCTCTGTTTTTACCTTCAGAGATTCGGTGTAAACTTGTTTTTGTTGCTCCAACTGTTAAATGTTTGTGTTTTCTTCTGTTCAGAAGATTGCAAAAGTGATGAAGACATAGCAGTTTGGGGTCACCAAATGTAAACTGAACAAACAATATTTAGATCATGGTCACTGTGGTGAATTGGTACAATAGAGATCAATCCCAACAGAAGGTCAGGAATGCTCTTTTGGCTGTGAAGACACAGGGCGTCCCGAGGTCACACATGGTCAGCTGCTTTTATGTTTCTGGAAACCTTCCCCAATGGTCAGAAACTGACACAACGTGGTGTTTTAGTTTGCACAGTCACCACAAAAATACTGGTTGTTTTGGGTTCCCAGGGATCCCACCTATCATTTGTTTTTGTTTTTTTCATTTTCGAGTCAAAGGTTTAGACTCTTCCCTGACATTATTGCATCTTTCCATTGACAAAGAAAACGATCACTTCTTTATTTATGTACTCTCTAGATTTGATGAAACTCGGGTAATGCCTGAGGACATGCAGAGGTGAAGAAAGTCAAGGCAGTCCTGCACCACATTATACACAAGTGTTAATTAACACAGTGGACGAAGGGTTCACAGCTCGAAAGGAGCAAGTTGGTTTGCATAGGAAGAAACACAAATATAAGATTTTTCTCTGAATGAGCTATGACTTTTTGAGTTCTAGACGTTTAAAATAGACAAGATTATGTAGCAACACCACAGAGTATGTATGATGGACGGTTTAAAATCTTCAGGAAAAGGTTGTGAGGGACTCTTCCTTATTCTTGTTGATGCTAACCCTTTAACATCGTAGGTCTTGATAAGTGTAGATAAAGTCTTATCTAGATTAGAACTCTAACACTAGATTAGATTATCTAGAACTCTAAAAAAGCGATCTAATGTCAATAGGCACCAATTTTTTGTGGTTATTTTTGGAAATCAGTGTTTTGTTTCTAAATTTTTGTCATTTTCCCTAGACGTTGCATGACTTGTGTTATCACAATGTGAACAAACTGTTGTACTTTAAGTATCGATTGTATTAATGATAAGATAAAACAAGTCTGTGCGTGAGCTCATGTTTCAGGTAAAAATCTACTAAAAACTACAAATAAGCTGATGTGTGTCATCTATACCTGTGTTTTTCAACCTTTTTTGAATCAAGGTTCACTTTTTCTCAAAGTCGTGAGGCACACTAGCAACCAAAAATGTAAAAACAAAAACTCTGTAGTGTGTATTTATTATAAACCAGTCTCTCCAGGGTCTTATATACGTTTTTGGTAGTTATTACAGCACAAAAACTTGAGCTTGCTCTCTCCAGTTCTTATGTACAGTCAATAGTCATAACAGACTGTTGGATATTTGCATTTGTTGCACTTCATAAAAGTCAACAGTAGCGCAGGAAGAAATTCTGTCACATTGGCCCAATGAACAATGAGAGATGTAGTGACAAACCAGTGGCGCTGATGTCAGACAGATTCGTGTCTTTAAGCTTCATGATTTTATGTACTTTTTATATGGTCTGACACCGGATCCTGCAGGAAGCTACAACTCCAAACACAATCTTTAGCTGTTATTTTTGTTGTTACTGAGAGACTAAATGAGCCATGTTGGCACAAAGATGTGAGGGCGTTAACCACGTTTAATTGGTTAGATTGATGACGTATTTGGTGAAAGTCTTGAATAAAAATCAGTGAGTGAATGTGTGTGTGCATGGATGAATGAGACTGTAAAGTGCTTCGGGCCTTCTAAGAAGATAGAAAAGCGCTATGTAACTAGACGCCATTTACCATTTAACTTCTCAGTGTGAAACCTGGTCCTGCTTGGATGAACACAGAACTGAAATCCTGGCAATTGTAAATGTTTTTTAGAGCAATTAGAAGAAATTGAGTAATTTCTTATGGTACACTACCGCAAAACACTGGTTGAAAAGCACTGAACCAAACTCTACACATCACTAAAGTCCACAGTCTGGATTTCTTTTTTTCTGAAAAAATTAAGGAGACAAAAATCATTAAGTCTGAGAGATAGAACCCTATCTCAGTAGCAACAAAACACAATGTCTATTAGCTCATTTTGTAAAATTTGTTTAGTTTTGTCTCCAGTTTTATCCTCTCTTCACCTTCCACCCTCATGCCTTGTAACAACTCAGCATCTGCCATAACAAATCGGTGTGAAACCTCTCTCCACAAAGAGCTCGCCTGTGTAAAGTTGCGAAGCAGTGACGTGTGTTTGAGTGGGCCCATGGACAGGTCGCTCCTTTATAGCAGACGGCCAAAAGAGGAGTAAAATAAAAAGAATTCTCTGTGTGCGTTATTTCCTCTGGTTATTTTAAGCCTCCGTACGAACAAAGATGACGACACTTGCTCTGGCCTTTTAACACTTAAATCTGTGTGAACCACAGCACATAAAGAATGCATGCCCTCACACGCTAACAACAACAACAAAAACCCCTCTCCACCCTGCATCTCCTGTCCCCCGCTGCCAACCTCATTTGAGGGAACATGGTCTTTTGTTGGGTCTTCAGCTATAGTTATCTGGCGTGAGCTATTCCTGAATGTCATTCACCAGATGCTGGAACTGCTGCTATCCCCAACCCCGCTGATCCCATCTGAACCCAGCCTGTAATAATGCCGTCTGGCCTCAAATTACTCAGAGTGTTTCATGCTCCCTCAGCGGTGTTGATGAAGATCTTGAGCGGGACAGGAGCTGGCACCGCTACGCTTTCCTATCAAACAAGTTATGAAAGGAGGCCCTCCCAAACTGCAGTCTCCTGCTGCCGTGCTGTGGGGTTAGCAGAGCGGCAAACAGCCATAGAGGCATGCCGCGATAAAAGGGGAGTACAAGCGTATTTTGCATTGCAGATAATCCTCCCTGTGGAAAAGCGACGCAATCAGGATTTTGCCAGAATGTCAATAGTGCAATCAAAATGTAGACACATTTTGTTTCTATCTGCAAGTTGTCCTATATCATCACACCACCCAGTAAAGACTCACTCTGATAAAACAAACAAACAAACAAAAAAAAGGTTTTTGATTTTTTTACATGTTCTTGTGGTATATTTCTGATGATGGAGGGCATATACGAAGAAAATTAAATCGCTGTGAATCAGGAGCAGATGAAAACATGCAGTTTTAAAAATGAGCCTCTTTGTGATGAAGGAAATATGTTGGGTGCTCCGATTGGTGGTGTGAGGGTCTGTGTGCTAGTGGGAGTGTGTGTAAAAAGAGAGCTCTGGGTTATGGGTGATGGGAACGGGGGCCAGGCTCCAGGCTCAACTCAGAAGTGAATTTCTGATGCACTCGTACCGCTCTGCAGAAAATATGTCCTAGAAAACGACAGTTTTTTTTATTTTGGTTAAAACAGATTAATCGTACTTAAAAGTCCACTGGGGACACTTTTACAATGAATGAAAAGACAATCGAATTGGGTCTTTAAGAAACTCGTTGGAATGGACAGTGACATCTTCCATGTAAGTGGTGATTAAAGGAGAAAAAAAACGATCGTCAGATCTGATGTCTCATGATTAGCTGCTGTAGCCTTGTGCTTCTGAGTCATTTCCCCCCAGGGCAAAGGAGACTCCCAAGACATGCAGCACATTTCGCTTTATTTAAAACTGTGAGTCATGTGCTAGTAAAAAAATTTAAAAAAAGAAAGAAAAGACTTCTGTCTCTGGTGAACACAACAGTCCCTCAACAGAAGATGGTTCCATTCATGTGAACGTTTCTTCTGTGAAATTCAACACATTTTTATTAGAGATGCCAAACAGTGTTGACTTGTTTTCATTTGATCGGCATGAGCTCGCGTTTTCAAGTTCCTATTGTTCAAAGCTAACCAAGTTTCCAGGGACAGGAGCTTTGATGGTCGGGAGAAATATTCTGAGTTTAGTGCTGCATCACTGCTGTTTCATCTGCATGACGATGAAGATTGCTGGGAACCCATTTGATTAAAGACTTCTGTTTTTTCAGGCAGATACGATAAATCAGCTCAAACATTTATGTTCACCATGCAGGGCCCTCAGCATTTGTTTTTAATCTGCTGTCCTCGTTGGTCTGATCTCTTGACCCAGACATATCACATGTGAGTTCCACAAAGTAAAAACTGTTTCTCTGTCTCATTCAATCATAAAAATCATATCATATGATTATATGGTTAACTGAACTCGTGGTAAACGATCAGGAGAATCTCAGCAGTCGATCATGTGAAAAAAAAGGCTAATGAATGAGGGTCCCTTTGTGGGAGAAGTTTTTTTTTTCCTCTTTAATTTACACTCTCCAGATAAGAGAAACAATAGCAGCCGGGAACGAGTGTATTCATCTTCAAGTCACTGATGAAACAGACAATTCTTGAAAAATAAAAGTCTAAAAAAAGAAGGAGCCCACAGAGGCGGCTCCTATCGAGACATCTGGTCATGCATAATTCTTGCTTATTGAAAAGCTTGGCAGTTCTGTGCTGATGAGAGTTTTCTCTGGAGTTTTTCAGTTTGGGCACTAAACTCCCCCAACAAGCCTTATCAAAAACAAACACTCACAGCTCAGTTCAGAATGTGAGCCATTCTTTTCTTAGGGCTGCAGCGCAGCGGATTAGAAATGCGCCGCTCCAGGTTGTGGCCTCACCGCGGCTCGAATGGATGCCACACTTTCTTCTGCATATTTTTGTTGCAGTGGAGACACCGTGATGGAGTGGCGGCCTGCCCGTGATGGAGAAGCGCTCAGGACTGCCCTGCCCTCAGTGGGGATCTTTGCCAAAGATACAGGACGCAAACAAGCATCAGCGTATTTCTATGCAAACATGTCCCAACAAGTTATTACAGTAAATTCAAATGTAAAAAATAACATCAAATTCAACCATATTTGACTCTAAACTGTAGTTAAAGCCACGAGCAGTTTTGTATGGACCGTAGGCACTACCTATCCTTACAACTACCCATACCCCTTTTTCACCTGCAATAACTGCAGAGTAGCTGCTACATGCCCCTCACTCACCCCCTTTACCCCTGCCACCCTGGTCAGAGCTGCATATGACAAATTGATGAAATAAAAGCAACCCTTTAAGTTTTGGCTGTGATGTCACTTTCTTGGTGGCTGCGTGTGTGTATGTGCCGTTGAATATGCCCAAATTACATTTTCCCTGTGTACTGGGTGTGTGCCCATTTTGGTGACTTTTTGAGTATGAATATGAGTATGAGGTCAAATATTAGCTCAAAGGCGCAATAAGAAAAAAGGATTGCAAAAACAATGTGGTCCTTACAGTCCATGATTGCTGCGAGCCATAATAAACAGTCATCAATTGAATTGCTAATTTTGCTTAACAAAAATAATGCACTGTTGGCTGTTTCTTCTTTCATTCTTTCTGGGCTATTAAAGGAAGACTTGATTACGTATGGTTGCATTAAACTGTGCTGTGGTCATTGAGTTAATGTTGAGTGTTCTGCCTGTTTACTCATGCAGCCCTAATTCCATGCTGCTGCTGCTGTAGGTTCAACTCTGTCTTTAGCTTTCCCTGTAATTGCATAGTTACAGGGTAATAACAACAATCCTTAATCCCAAATTGCCATTTATGGACCATAAATCTGGGTATAAACAATCCATCACTGAAGAGCTTCATGCCCCCCAACCCCTCACCGTCCCATTGAGGGCTTATCTGATAAGGTAAGGTGACCTTTGGCCTTCAACCTGCAGACTTGGGTCAGACAAAGGAGTGTCTACAGACACTCCTTTGTGTACACACCCAGAGGTAAATGAGGCCTGCGTGTGTGAGCCAACCTCCCACTCTTCACCAAAAATAATCGGAGCATTGCTCTTAACAGGCAGCATCCTCAAAGAGAAAAGGGCAAAAGACATCATTTGAAGAGGGTGTGTGTGTGCGTGTGTGTGGTAGGGGGAGGGCCTTAAGATGAGAAACACATCCCTTCATAGGGATTTTGGCACCACAAAAGGAGAAACTGAGTGCTTCTGCTTTTTATAAGTCATAACTTCCCATGATTCACGGGGAAAATCTTCATCTGAAGCATCTGTTAAAGTCATGAAGGACAAACAGAGAACTGCTTTGTGTGTTCCTTCTACTTTATTGACTTTGTACAACACATTTGTTGATGGATAGGACAGCCTTTCTGGAAGTTGTGACATCCCTGCATTGAGGCAAATTCCCACAGACAGTTTGACAACAAGGCCTCAATTAGTCAGCTTAGGGCTTTTAGGGCAAAAAATATGACAGTTGGACCTGTACTTTTTGCTGAATTTACCCTCTCTGCCTCACATTTTAGGTAAATGATCAGTCTGTGTGGGTTTAATGCTACGTTCACATCAGGCATGTTCAACAATGTGCTGAGAACACAGGTTCTTGAAAGCGCTTTTAGCATATGGTGTTCACACAGGACTGTTGCTACCCGATACTAACGCATGTACCTAAAGTTGGTAGAGGCTTTGTGCAAAATGTGAAAATGGTGCAAATCTTGCTCCAGGCTTGTTCTTTCACAGCTCAATTCCGACATATGAAAGACTTGGTGTTATATAATTCCGACTGGGCAAAAAAATACAATAGTCAATTTCTGCTTCATGATCAATTTACGTTAGGCACTTCCGTAAACTAACCAGAACGCCATCCATACATCACTACTGAGTCCCTGAGTGGTCAAAGTTCAACCTGGTTAACTCAGGTTGCTTGTTCAGTGGCCACGCATTCTGTACGTAGAGCATGAAAATAGACTTAAAAAATTGCGTTGCTCCGCATCAATGCAAGAGTTTTTAACGTGGAACCCTGAAACGTGCACATACAGGTGCTCACATAGACTTTTTGTTGGAAGTGGTCGCTTGAACGCACTTGACCGCTATGAATGTAGAATGAGCACTCAAATGATGAGTAACACACTCCAAAGCAAAAACAAGCAAGATTTTGAATCCTCAATATCAATATTTTCTGTTTCTTCACAAATTCCTTCCAACTTTGTGATTTTGTTGTGCAAGTCCAAATGATTCTGTTACAGAGATCCTTCAAAGTCCAGAGTTGTTTGACTTTGCCCCATCAAAGTCGCTGTAATCAAGCATGTTCAGGTACCTTCCTGTTCAATCTGTGTTCTAAATGAAGGCTTTTCAATTGAGCAATGTTGCAAAAATGAAGGCTGAAATTTATCCCGTGTAAATTGTTTCAACAGTCACTTGATAAGGATCAAGCCGCTGTAGCAGCAATTATGTGAAGTAAATAATGAAACGGGTAGCAGACTTCTCCTGTTTAAAGCCCTCAGTTTATGCAGCTTGGAGCTGACAGGCGTATCTGACTATCAGTTCACCTGAATGAGCATAGGTGGTCTGGTTTCTGCAGACAGCTTTAATGGGAGAGTCGGGATCTCTGCGACAGAAATCAAACCCTTGGTAGAAATTTTTTTTTTTTTTTTTTGGCTGTGGCTCCACGAATTTTTCTGCAGGGTGGGGGTTGGGCTCCTGCAGCCAACTTTGGATTCCTGCAGCAATGTTTGCTTTGGGCTAGAATCCCCTAAAACAGTGAATAAACCATGAAACTGTGAAACTTTTCTCTATGAAAGTGGCAGGAAGAAACAGCAGGCAGCTAGAAGCGAGACTGTTAAATGATGAGAGACATAATCAATATTGATAACCTGGCAGGCACAGAGATATTACTCGGTTTCTTGAAGGTTGTTCAAGAAATACAGAACATTTTTACCTTTTATTGTACGACTAATAACCCACTTTGATGAAAATTGAGTTTTTGATGTTTCTGACATTTTTTGACATTTTTTATTATGGATGATAAAAATTAAGAAAATTAAGCTTCAAATTGCATTTCTGAGTATTTCTTTACACAAAGTGCTTTAATATAAGAGCAGACAAAAAATGCTGTTGGAAAAAGATCATATTTGTGAGGTAGAAAATACTCTGGGCGGGCCCCATGCTCCCCGCTCCGCCCCATTCTGATGCATCCACTTGTAGTCATATAGATCCATGAATGTCTGTTTTTCTCGTCTGAACTGGTATGTGGCTCCAACTGTACGGATGGAAAGCTTCGATATTGTTCGCTTTTTTTGTTGCACCACTAATGTTAGGATAGGCTTGTGAGGGGCTGTAAGTTGGAGGGAGAGTGTGTAAACAGATGGATGACGGGAAGTGGGGGCGGGATTGCCCCCTTCCAACAGTTCTGCCCACAGCTCAGAGGGGAATTTCTAATCTGGACTACAATGAAAATGACACAGGCTTCGTAATTTTGGCTAAAACATATAATAATGATCATTAAAAGACCAATGGGATCACTTTCAGATCAAAATAAGATTGGTGTGGCACGTTAAAGACTTACAGCCTCACAAAACTGAGGAGCAAGATGGAGAGATTTCAGATGGAGAGAGCAGAAAGGGAGTCATCCATTCTACATCCCAACTATAAACAGTCTGCTTTTCTTGGACGTGCACCAGGACCCTCGCCTTTTTCCATGTCCCAACACCATGTTGTGTTTAGACTAAAAGGTGAGTCCAGGGTCACGTTTGTGGGAGCTGGAGCAAGCGGCACAAGACTTAATCTAATCAATTTCCCATCTTAAATATTGGACTTGTTAATCTTCTGCGCAGACACTTGTAGTCTCATGGATCCCTCCTGCTCTCAAGGAACACACGGAGGCCTTGTAGATCGACATGTCACAAAGTCAAGGCAAATTTTGCTCTTGGTTTCTGACTTGTTACCATGGTGATTTCCAGCCTAACGGGGATGCAGCAGGATCTAAATGCTTTCTAGAGGTGAACATCCAACAAAAGGGGGGCAAAATACCCTTAAAACACTCACAGATCAGGAAGATATGATTTCTTGGATGATTGATTTCACGTGCTGTCACAAAGGGGTGTGGCTTTTGATCCCTTTTTAATGTGCTTATTTGTTGAATCTTTGTTTTGAAGAAAAGCCAAAGGCTTTTAATTGAGTCATAAATCTAACAATGCAGTTGAAAAGCTCTTTTGGTGGTAAAAATGTAATGATTTTTCTTTATTTATTTTGGTGGAGCATAAAAGAAAAGTTTTACACCTCAACCACAAACTCAGCATGTCTTTGACAATGCGTCAATTATTCAACCAGTTTACGGTTTGGAAGTATCTGCTTAGCCATGTTTTTTTCCCCGAACTTTGGTAAAATGGGGGGGGGACAATAGAAACGACTTTAACGGCAGCCGAAGAGACTCTGAGCTGCAGGGTGTTGCAGAGGCTTGGAACAGGAAGACGTCATGTCCAATTTCAGATACGGCCATGATAAAGTGAGCATCCCTTCGAGTGGAAAAATTGCTCTCACATGGCTGCTCAATACAGAGACATTCAGGCTGTCTGTTTCAGCAGCAGAAAATATGTCACAGGAAATTCAGCAACAAAAGGTTTGACTGTGTTTCTGAGAAACACAAAGTTGTCTTTATATTAAAAAAAATAAATAAAAAAAAGGGACGCCAATATGGTCAGTAGGCTTCCAAACACTGAGGCCTGGGACATTTAAACTCAGGAGCAAAACCCGGTGAAAGCCCTCTGGGTAATCTTTGGAGGATTCTCTCAACAGCTTGTGGTAGGTATTTTGTGGAGCAAAGCGGGGGCCAAAATCTAATCAGAGACTTGGTACATCTGGTCAGCATTAGCATTTAGCTCTCCAGGGTCACTGAGTGAGTACTGTTCACGCCGAGGCAGCCAGAAATGTGCCAACAGATAATTAGATAAACAGAAACTGTTCCCCGGCATGATTTTTTCTTGTTTCATCCTTCCCTTTTCCCTTTTGATTAGAGAAACATTTGGTCTCAGATCTGTGAAAAATGAGTCCTGCTGCATCATCTAACTAGTGGGGCTGACTTTAATGCATGGAAACTTCGGTATCTTCTGCAAATTGCCACTGAATGCAGAACGCGTTCTGACAGCCGCAAGCTGGCTGGGAGTTCTGCAGAGTCTTCAGCTGAGGTGTCACCATCCCAGCAGCCAGTGGGGCTTATCTGTAAATGAGCAAACAGAGACAGGCTGCTCTTTTCCTTCCCTGTGATGAACAGATCACAGTGCAGAAGAAATGAATCCAACACCCAGAATGAGATAGTTCTATAGACTCGTTTCAAACAGGTAGAGCATGTCGATGTATTTCACAAAAGACACTCAGTAACGAACCAGAAAGAAGGTGGACAAAAGATTGATGCAGTTTTAACTACTGGTCAACTGGGGGCAGTATTGCCTAGAATAGGTTCTAACAAGGAAAGAAAAAAAAAAAAAAAGAAGAAAATTGTCTGCGCCGCCTTACCACCCCTTTTATGACGACGTTTTTCAACTTTTTAAATGTAACTTCTTCAGGTCCACCCAACATGTAGAAAGGATGTTTTAACCATAATGGACAGCACTTGTACTGTTTGTACCTCTGGATGGTCTAAAACCATGAAGCTACTTTCACCCCACCCTCGGCAATATGCGCTCAAGTGACCACTTTCAATAATAAGTCTTTATAAACACATGTATGCACAGGTTTTGGGGGGGCTTCCATGTTCAAAGCTCTTATGTTCACACATCGCTACACAAGTTTCTGCAATCAATTTTGAACTCTACGTACAAAATGCACGGCCATTAAGCTTTGACCAATCAGGGACTCTGCTTCAGTGGTGATGTATTGCAAATTGCGAGTTGTGCATGGTCTGATATATATAACACCGATCTTTCATGTCAGAATAGAGCTTTAAAGTGAAAAAGCTTGGAGCAAGACTTGAGATATTTGCACAACCTTACCTTTTCGCACCAAGCTTCCTCCAACTATAGGTGGCAGACATGAGCTCGAAAAGAGTAGAAAAAGAAGCTCCTACCTACTTATCCAGTGTGAACACTATGGGACAATCGCAGGTTGGAACATTCAAGTTCACGTTTACACGCTCTCCGCTAGCTTACAGTCCCTCACACCCTCAACTTAGCATTATCGGTGCAACAAAAATGGCGAGCAATGTTGGAGCTATCCAGCAGGACAGTTTTTAACCAGATGCCAACCCAGATGAGGAAATCGGATATGATGGTAAAAACACCAAAAACACAATTTTCAAAGGAGGAGAAATTCAAACGTTTCAGGTCAAAATGGAGGAAAAGAGTAAATAAAGTAATCAATCACGTTTTTAAAACTTCGTCTACACAGCAAACGCTACACAACATGACAAACCCATGTGGCAAATCCAACGAAGGTGTGCATGTTATGTTATGTTATGTCAACACAAACTTAATGGAGTCTTTGTATTGATCTCCACTGTGAAACAGTGAGCTCCTCAACACACACTCTGGCTTTCATGCCTTTGCTCAGAGCAGATGAGGAATCTTGCTTTGCTCCTCAAAGAGCTATTCATTACTCCTGCTGAGGCTCCTCAGCTCAGAGTTGCGGCTTCTCAACTTCCTCCCTTTTGGGCGACCCGTCCTCAGTGCAAACATTCTCGAGAAAAAAATGCGTGTGGATGTTCAGCAAGGCTGAGAGACTACAAGGAAGCTTTTAGAGGAGAGACAGACGGTTTCTGGTGTAGGGTTTCATGCCAGAGAGGGAAGGGTCCATCACAACGAATGAAACCAGTTCTTTGAGTGTGAAAGGAGCGATAAGAAAAAGTGGTATTTTCTTGAGAATTGACCTCACCAGTCTATGAAGATCTGATTAATGCTGCAGGACAGCTTCAGTCAGGGACAGATCTGTTCACGTGTGACAGACGGAAGCAGGAGAAGAGGGCACTGACAGAGTGATTTGCTGTGGCACTTACCTCCATGACAAGGGCCAGGGAGGGATAGCAGCACGGTCAGGAAGGCACCGATGAGGACTCTCATGATTGCCTTGTTGGAAGTTAAGTCCCCCTTCTCTCACGTTAAACACTCTCCATTCAGAATGGGCTGAATGAGTTTTGGGACCTGCTGTGGGGTTCTGCTCTGCGTGGAGGGGCAGGGATGGGGCGGGACCTCTTCAGAGACGTCCTCTTTTTTTCCCCTCCTCGGGACTCAAACACACTGATTTTTCTGCTGATCCAGCAGTTAAAAGTTGCGACCACTTTCCGAAACAGCTCATGTTCTCATATGTGAGTTTACATCAGCTCTTGCAGCCACACACCAACACAGCCTCACTTTTTTCAGGAACTCACATGTGGGTGTGCAGCTCTCCCTTTCTCTAGGTCTGTCATTAAAGCAGCCTTCACAGATCAGCAGCTGCTGTCTGCAAGGATAAACCTTTTTACTTTTAATTAAAACCACATCAGGTTGCCTAATTCTCTTTCAATCAATGCCTAGCTCCTCATGTTCTCTGTTCCACAAATCTGATCCTGAAGCTAATTATACCACATCTTCAGCACAGAGGCAAAGGTGCTGATCCTGCCGTCACTCGCCCTTCTTTAGTGACGGACAGCGCTCAAACGGAGAAGTCTGACCCAGGGCGAGCAGATAAATACTTTAATTGTGGTGCCCGCTGATGCTGATTGTTCCCCCGCGCTCGGCTCTCCTTTACATTTTATTCGTGATGGCACTCCACCTGAGGATTTTCTAATTTGATAATAATATTAAAGCTCAAATTCACTCTTGGAGCTGGAACGTTCAATTTTCAGCGCTCTCGCAGCCAGCCAGCCAGCTGGCAAATTATTCACGATTCGTCCTGACAGCTGAAGTAGGAATACAATTAGAATTTCCATTATACTTTCTGGTTCATTGTTGACTGGAGCCCATGACGTGCAATTATACTCTCTTTCAAGTGTACAAACAACTCTTCAGAGATGATCAGCAAAATAAATGGGATAAAGAAAACAAGTCAAAATTATGAATGAGTTTGAAATAGTGGGTTTGAACTGTCAGTGGATTTTTGGGAGTTTTTCTTCAGACTTATTGAAGAGAGAAAATTACAACTTCTTCCTGTTCTCCCAATGATTAACTTCACTTATTTATCAGAGGCAAGGAAAAATGTTACTTGAATTACCAAAAAATGGAAAAGATAGCTGCGTATCACTTTGTCGTCATGTATGGAATCTGACACTGGAGCCAAAGGCTTGCAGCAGACCTGTATCCCAGCATACACCTCACCTGACATCTTGACATCCCAGACACACTAAGCATGGTAGCAACAGGTAAGTATAGTCATTGTTCCCTCCTTATCATGGGAGTAATGCACTAAAAACGAAGCAAAGTAAGATTCTAGATGTTTTAAGGGAGTAGCATTCATCACTCCATGCTTTTTTATTTTTTTCAGACAGACATTAACATTTTCACTCTTTTCTCTTTTGTTTAAACTCTCAAAGTAAACTTTTGTAAAGGAGTAAGTCGAGCAATGGAGGATGAAAACAAAGATCTGCTCACAATGGAAGACATATGCAGCTCTGGTAAGCTGAACACATTCTGGCTTGGAAGAGATTGATTGTCAAGGTCTGCAGCCAATCAGAGCAAAGACCACAGCTCGCTGTGTAAAAAAAATGAAAAGAAAAGAAAAAAAAACGTTCAAAATTGCTCTGAAAAAAGGTGAACCGCAAACATGGTAGCATTTTGCTGTAGAGCAGAAACTTAGGTCAGACTGCTTACCTTCAGAACTCTAGTTTCCTCTGCATTGGACAGGACTCAAGAGACCAAAAGGGCAGCTGAGAGGTCAAGCAGGTGACCTCTGATCAGAAGATTTCAGGTTTGATCATTGCCTTGTCAATGTATTGAGGTATCCACATTGCTCCTGGTGGTTGGCACTGGTATTATGCCTGATTTACACTGGTCTATCTGCAGTTTTGTTGACACAAAAAATGTAGCAATTAATTAATCTATTGGAATGTTTACATCGCCTCCATCTTGTCAATGGCTGACGTTCGTCTTTGTGCAGCGCAACGCAAGCTTCACACAGATGTTCTATTTCCAGTCCGTTGACGCATTGATTTCACGGCAAAAAGCTGGGGAAACAGGTCTGGGAGTAGAAATGCAAGAGAGACGCACCGCAGATGGACCAGTGTAAATCAGACTTCAGGCAGCAGAGCGTCCACCAGAGTGTGATTGTGTGTGTGTGTGAGTAAGTGGAACTGTGACTGTAAAGTGCTTTGGGCCTTCAAAGAAGGTAGAAAAGAGCTATGCAAGAATACGCCATTTGACATTTACCAAAACATAAAGTTGATGTCTCTGTGTGAAAGACTTTCTACTTCCTTTACTTATTCATATAAACTGTGGTCCGTTTCAGCAGAAAAACAAGCATATGTATTAATAGTGCAGCAGTGCTACTTCTGAGCTTCCTCAAAAATGGAGCCACTCCATCATGACCACATTGACTAGAATGAGTCCAATTCATGGTTGTTTATGCTTTAGCCCACAACCAGAACAAAAGTGTCTGTTTTATGTGTAGAGCAAATGATCTGAGTGTTTGCATAATGGTTTTGCTGTGACATTTTAGAAACGTGGGACTCTTTGCAAGTGATTGCACTGTCCAAATTACACACCAACTCATTCCTCTATTAAATTTATAATGTCAATGTTTTTGTTGTAAAAATAATTTTTAAATGTTACTACAATTGGATTTTTGTTATTCTATTATAATATTATTGAATCAACATAAGTTCTTGATGATGCTGTAACTCTTGCATAAACATGCTACATCAGCCACAGTAAAAACAAAAAAAAAAAATCCAGCATCTGGTGGGGTTATTACAGAATAAGACATACTGTATGATTATTGGTTTTTGGATATGCACTTCAAAATTAATCTTAGACCTAAAGAGAAGTTCAAGAAAGGTGCAGGTCACACATAATGGTCATCACATGTATTTTCAAGTAGAAACTTAAAGAAGGAGCCACAAGTACACCAAAAGATAGTAACTCTGGGTTTTTCAATATTAGGGTCAAAATAATGTAAAATAATGAAATCCATGAATATTATTATAAAGGAGACGAGTCATCATAAGTATTTAATGTTCCAGGACTAACGATCAGTTTTCTAACCAACTTGCGGTTATTTAGAGAACTGGGTTTTAGCTTTAAACTTGGTAAAAACTAACAGACAGATGAGAACTGTATAGGAGCGTGATGGGGTCAACACAAAACCACAACCTAAATAGTAGTCTGTCTAAAACTGAACATTTGAACTAAAACTAAACAAACATTGAAAGTTGCTCAGTTACAAGTTACAATGAAACCCAAACTGGCCCTATTTTTTAACTGACGGAAGCGACAAGCAAATATAAAGCCTTACTCGCACGCACCCTTACAATGCCCGTACAAATGGGGTGCAGGTTTATGGGTCAGACGGGTGACAGATGGAGGGTCATAGAGAAGAGTGCCTGCATCTTAAAGGGAGCACAGGTCTGTCTTACAGCTTCCTTGAGGCTCGTACGGACACCTCAAGGAATGTCATGAAACTGGAACATGCCGTTGTCATGTGTGCGGTAAGTGTATCGCGGGGTATTAGTAAGGCTAATGCAGTTCCACTCACTTATGACGTGTGGATGACACTTTTGCATGCTGTGTAACCTGTCGCCCATGGGTTCATTGAGTTGTCTACAATTTTGATATTTCCTGCAGGATACCTGCATGATTCATACAGGTTTGCCCATTTTGCACCCACAGACACCCCATATCCACCCGTAAGGGTAGTTGTTACCAAGGCTTCAAAAGTCCTTTATAACCACAGGAATAAAAACAGATGTTTTGTTTTTGAAAAGTTGAAGTGAAACACTCCCACAGAACATCAAACTATGTGTCAACATTGTTTTTTTTGTGTGTGTGCAGTGTCTCATGGACAACCAATGTTTATCTCAGAATGGACACATTCAAACATATCACTGTGAAGTCAGACTAACTTTAGTCAATAAATCCATTTCTGCCTCTTGCTCAAACACCATGACAATGAAAGCTGCCCCATTAAAAGCCTCTAACAGCTCAGCTGAACTGTGCTTGGGAAGATACTAAGGATGAAACAGCCTTTTCATTCCATTACACAACAACAACAAAAAGCCAATATGCCTGCAAGCAGACCTGTAAAATAACACATGGCTCATGCAACACAACAACATTTATTGCAGGCAGCCTTCCCTGACACCCCAGCCTCCCTGATTATTGCAGCATGACATGAGCTACAATTAACCCGCTCCCTCTGAGCCGCAGCCAAAGGTTTGCAGCAATGACGCATTCTCGCCTCCCTAGGGACGCATGACTTTCCCTGCAGGGATGTCACCCACTGATATGAGTGGGTTCCTGCAGCACAAGAGCTGGGGTTTATGTAAGCCACGACACCAGTGGTCCCTGCAGCACAAGCATGCAAGATGATGCAAGTGGAGGTGCGTGAATCCGTCTGTATCAAAGCCAGTCAATAGTATAATGCGAGTATTGGTGTGTGTGGCGGGGGGGGGGGTGGGGGGTGGGGGGTGTTAATAATGCACAGACGTGTTTTGATTAAAGGTGTCCTGTGGAGACTTCTAAACAAACAGGGCTTTGTTTACATTCTGTTGTGAAGACCAAAATGCATTCTATGTATCCCCAAGGCCTAAGAGACATCTTTAATGTGTTTCCAATCTCACGGAACATCTGCTTACCCTTTTTTTTAATCTTTTCAAATCTATTCTGTTTACATCACCACCCTTGTGTATGCAGGGGCTATTTTTAAAGCTAGTTTAGTACTTTTTGCGGTTTAATTCAACACCCCGCTCCCTCCCTTCCTCTGCTCACGTATGATTTTAAAGAAGTCTCTTACATGGCAACCAACAAAATGCAGGTCTTAGTAAACTTTATGTGTCCAGGTATTGATGGATTGATGGCAGAAACACCAAGATTTAGAATTGAGCAAGAAATATTAAAAGAGCGCCTTCCATCCATCCATCCATCCATTTTCTGAATCCACCTGATAACTTTGGGGTCACAGGGTTGCCGGAGCCTATCCTAACTACTGTTAGGTGAAGGTGGGTACACCCTGGACAGGTCATCAGTCTGTTGCAAGGACACAACGCTACACACTTAATCTATGTTTACACTGGACACGTGGCAGACGTTCAAATGCTCACTCCTGAATGGGCGTTTGGTGTTCACATTTTTCTTTTTCTACTTTTTACTAGCCACCCACAGTTTGAAGAGGTTTGGTGTGAAAAGTTAAAGCAGTGCAAATCTCCTAAATCTTGCTCCGTGAGGCTTATTCTTTCGCAGTTCTATTTTGATATATGAAATACTTGGTGTCCCAAAATTCCAGCCGGACACAAACCGCAGTTGTTCATTTTTCCTCCATGATCAGTTTTCAAATGGTTTGCACTCCTGTTAATTGAAAGGGATCTAAACGTCACTACAAAATCCAAGTCCCTGATTGGTCAAAATTTGACCTGGATTGACTTTCAATGTGCGTTCAGTTGCTGCGCACTTGTACGTTGGGCTAAAAAACAGACTTAAAAATTTGCGTAGTGACGCGTAAATGCGAAAGTGTTGAACACGGAAACCCAAAACGCACACAGACAAAGACTTTTATTTGTTTCCGAGCCCAATGTGAATGTGGCGTGAGGCATTAGATATAATAAAGACAGCTTATGTGCATTAAAGTTTTTTTAGTCAGTTTGTTCAGAGCAGTGGGAACCTAAACCAGGACAATGATAATCAAGATAATAAATGATAATGAAGCTAGTAAGGACGTAAAGGGTAAAAAAGAGAGAGAGCTGAGCACTAAATCTTGAGGAATTCTTTGAGAAAGATGAGCAGTGTAGGGAATCAAAGATTTCAAGGAGAATAAATCGCGGAATTCTGAGAAGATTAGTGTTTGACAAAAGGATCAAGAAGAGGTGTTTCTGTTCTGTGTTTTGGATGGAAACCACATTGAAAAAGTTCAAACAGACCGTTAGAGAACAAGTGGGTTTTGAGCTGAGCGGCTACAAAGAGTAAAATATGCCGAGCCCAAAGAAAGCCCAAATCTGGGTCATGTCTGAAGGGCGTGTGACTGAGTTTATGCAGCCAAACAGTCAGTGCACCACATAACCTTCCCAACAGCCGGTAAGTAATCCTGCAATTTTTTGTAAATCATATCTCATTTCTCCCCCACATGATGTAAATCTTCACATATAGCTGCAAGTGAGGCATTTGTGGGGAGATCATCTCTAAAATAATCTTGGGCAGAGTGCAGACTGTCAGCTTTCACCACACATCTCAAATATCTCCTCCATGTGTTGCTGCATCTGTCTGGTCAGACCACCGGTGCATTCTGATGGGATCCAGACCTGATTTAACCTTGTAGAGGTGGATGTTAGGATCAGGATTTAGCAATTTTCAAACAATCTACAATAATCAATCAACATATGAGCTAGACCTGTTATTTTTACAGACTTTATATTTTGTCCAAGAGATCCAGCAATCTTTTCTGCTTCTGTCTACATTAGTTCACTGTTTGCTATTTGGGATTTCTACTCCCACCTTACAAGTAAGTGCTAAAGCAGCTATTAAAATACAATAATATAAGTTTTTTTTCTAATCAAGTTATAACCTTCGCCATGTCCTTGAGGTAGCTCAATTAAATTGCACACGACAAAAAAGTCACCAAGTTGGATGAATATTGGACAAGCAGCTGTTTGTTTAATGAAGTTTGGGCTCACTCCTAAATGAAAATTTTCTAATGCGATGTCGGGAGCAAAAGGTGAAAAAAATACAGTTTACTGGCTATTTCAGTGAAAATGGATACCTTAATGAGAAGTAATAGGGGCAATTCTTAGCATTTGACAAGGACTGGTAGCAACAGAAATTCAAGCAATACAGAAACGTCTGCAAAAACCAACAACAGAAGCCAGAAATAGACAGTTTCTGCTTATAAAAAAGATGGTAAGGAGATTGCAGAGACACCTTGTAGACTTTGAGAAAACATAATTTATCATGGCAGATGCACAGGTGATGAAAGAGCAGGTGCAAAGAAAAGTTCAGGATTCAGACATAAGGGATTGAACTCTAGTCTAAACTTTTGGCACCTTTGGAAATCCTAAAACGTCAAAAGTTCTGATGAATTTGTAAAGTTTGTTGGATCTCAAGGAGGTGGCAGGTAAAGGGAAAAGCATAAGAGAGACTTCCACACCAAACCCAAACAAGAAAAATTTGATATGGGAAAGGATGTTGAAACCAACTTTAAAAAAAACAAAAAAGCAAAAAGACTTGAAGTTACAGGTTCTGCTGCTTGATAAAATTTAAACTAAAATTTGGTATTTTAGATTAGAAATTGTTTATTTAAAGGAATCAAAACAAGAATGATGCATGAACAATACATTCAACAGAGGTTGAAATCCATACAAAGACATGTCAAACATAGGATAACTAGGCATTAAGTTAGATTACTTTAATTTTGCTGTATTAAATGCTTCACTACCCTGAACCATTTCAACACAAATTATTTGATTTTAGTTCAGAGAGCTTTGATTTCTCCATCACGTCTAGAAAGGGATGGTTTATGGAACTAAAAAAAATTTAAAATAGGCCTAAACATGGGGAGAAAAAAAGAGAGCCAAAGAGTGAAAAAAACAAATAATCTGGAAACCAGATACTTAGAAAGGCTGAGGACAATTAACAGAAATGAAAACAGCTGTGGATAGTTAGCTTAAGCATTGTGGGAATGACAGAACATTGCTAAATCCAAGGCATATGACTGAAAAAGCAAAGTAAGGTGCACAATCCTCACAGTATCTTAGTTTTTCTGACTCTGGTACTGAAATACCCTCCCATCTCACTTTGGTTCAACAACTGTACAGTACACTTTGAATGAGCACCCATGGGCAGAAAATGTAGACCCCTGGGGAGGGGTCACTATGAATCATCCAAAGATGAAGCAAAAACAGAACTTGATTGCACACCTTTTACACAACAGTGCTAAGAAAGAGGCTTGACCCTTGAACAGTCCCACCAAGAAAATAAATCAATGAAACAAAAAAAATGTTTTATAGGTCATATTTCCTAGGGTGAGTAAAACATACAAAGTTTTTTAAAGAATGTTCTTTGAACAGTTAAAGTGTTAAAAACTGACAGTGCTGGGTAATGTAGTAGGTAAAAAAATGTAATGTCTCCATTGTAGGATCAATTAAAGTTCTGTCTATCCAGAATGACTTCTTTCTGTAATTTTATTCTAAAGATCAATTTTGTATTTTATTTCAGTTAAAAATGTAAATTGATCCATTTTATTTCCTCAAATGTGAATTCAACAGTAAACTAATTTAAGTAAGTTGATTTTGAAAAGGCAAAGTTCTGGGTGGGTTAGTTGCTTTGAGCGAGGTTTGACCTTACTTTGTGTTTATATTTTACTTGATGAAATGAAATGTATTCAATTCAATAAAGCCAGACCTTAACATCTGATGTTTTTTATTCAGATTTCTCAATTGAGTGACAAAAATATGTTGTTTTGCAAAAAGCTTCATGTTCTCTGTCCTTCTGACTAGAAAAATACAGGCTTTCACAATAAAACACCCAGACCAAGATTTTGAGATTATTACATTTTCTAACAATTTGCACATTTTTCATTTCTTCCAGGTAACAGGTTTATGTGGACTCCTTTCATCCCAAAGTTTACATTACATCTATTCACTGGTTTGGAGGTGAAGGACAAATGTGAAAAATGCTTTTATTTGTCAATATTACAATAAGAGCTTCAAATTAATTCCATCATCTCGCTGCTAGGATTTCACTATTTCATGTCAGAGGACAGAACAGCCTGTTTGATTTAACTAAAAATGCCCTTAAATGTGTTAAGTTTATGTTATTTAGAAAAAAACCTCACATGTGGATCTTGGAGCCTGTGGTCAGTGCCTTTTTAAAAACTGCACAAAACATTGTCCTCCCATTCACTGGTGGATGGTGTGGTAAAAAAAAAAAAAAAGATTTGTCAATTGATATTGGATTTTGACATTTTCCATCCAACATTTCTGTCAAACAGCCCAAGCAGAGGCAAAAAAAAAACCAAAAAAAAAACGTGAGATGGTGGGATTCCTGTGCAAAACATTGACTGTATGCAAGAACAAACATTAATTCCAGCTCCAACCAAATTAAGTTATTTCAGACTGCTTTTTACCCCCAAATACAGACATCATCATGTTGGAACCAGAAATTGTCGGTAAGCAGTGATTGGTCAGACTGGATCAGAGTCATTGTTTCCATGACAATCACTCCTGTCAATCAGGAGTAAGCTTGGAATTCCACACCCAAACCACCTGAACTTGGGCTCGTTTGTCAATAAAATGTTTTGAAAGTTAAACATGAAACCACATGCTTTTATTAAGGCCTCTGATTGGTTAGTTTATGACTTGATTAACTTGAACTACAGAAAAAAATATTTGGAAAGAAATTAGGATTAGCAAGGACAGTGGTGGGAAATTACAGCCTGGGGGCCATAAACGTTCCATTAAACTATTTAATCTGGACTGTCAAACTGGTATCAATTAAATTGATAATCTTTATTAAGTTTTATCTTTACTGTTATTCTGGTTTCTCCACACAGATGGTGGAATACAAATACATAGACTTTTGTTTAAGAGCAGAAAGTTATTCTACATTCTTGTGGTGTTGAAAGATTTTTGGGTTTTCTGACGTTTATGTGTGTTTTCCTAGTTGGATATTCATTTTTTTCAATCATTCCAACACCACATAAACATATGACGTTTTCGTTTGTTCCCTGAGGGACATCAACCTGTTGGTGCAATTAGCACTAAAATTAGAACAAAAGTTCCCGTTTTGAAATAAAAACTACAATGTTCAGTTTTAATGTGCTAATTTCAATCAAAATTAAAGGTAGCAGAGTAAGAATGGTTATTCTGACAAATGTAATGACTGAGTAACTACAGTTTATTTCTCAATAGAAGCCGATGGAATATTGGCTTCTTAGGATCACTTTCTACTTGAAATATGAGGGGGAGGGGTCACTCTGTCCAGTTCTGAAATACAGTCAATGGTGCACACAGACAACAGCTGGCATTCGTTCACAGGGCCTGCTTCCACATTTTAAAGGATTCCCAAAACCCACAGCAACCATTTCAACAAATTTAAAATGGAATTTGATTTTTCAGGGTTCTGTTATGCGGCGCACGCTTGTCGTCAGTGCTGTTTCCTCATACTGTAAACCTGCCACTCTCTCCTGTTTATGACAGTCTGCCAGCAGTGTCAACTTCATTTCCTCTCCTCACCTCTGCTAACACATGCACGCACCGCTGGAAAGACGCTGACTCCAGCATCCTCTTTGTTTATTAAAAATGTGTCACTTAAATGTTATTTGCATCCAATATTCTCACATATCTCCATAAGATGAGGAGAGAATGATGTTTACTTTTCTCTTTTATATTGTTGTCTTTAAAGGCTCAACTTGATTGGAACTGTAGAGACAGAATCCAAACAGTGCTGTAAGCCTCCATGTTGGGTTTTAATCTCTATTAGTATGTAACTTTCTTTGGTGTGGTGCTGCCTGACTAAACGCTCTCTTCATGGAGTTTGTTTATCTCATCACTGACAGCTTCGTGACTTTGATTCTGTCACTAATGCAGTGCTCTGGGGCACATTGTCAGTAGATAGACAGGGATTCTGAGATTTAAAATAAAGCTTCAGGAGGAAAACATGAACAAAATTCAACACAAAGCTGAAAAAATAGAAAGGATAGAATGAAGGAGAAGTGCAAATAATGGCTAATTATCCACCCCACTGTCTCATTAGCTAAATACGTACAAATTTCACGCGAGGATTTTCAATAGACTTTATGAGAAAGGTATTTGTTTTTTTATTTTTTAAATAAAAAAAAACTACTTTTTAATCTCATTTCTTGATGCATGCTTAACGCTGTGATGCGGAAAACCACAGCTGATCATTTAAAGCTGGATTTACCCTGCATGGAGAGATTTCTTTCTAATTGTCAGTAGCTTGTCAGAATTGGCACATAGACAGAACTGAAATCAGAATGTGGCAAACTTACTCACTTAATGCTGAAATAAATTCTTCTATTCTGCTTTCTGAATACATTTTTAGGAGGAAACGAGACTGAACAGTGAAGATTGTACCACATATACTGTACAGAAGTTGTGCATTGTGTTGTGGGCCTACACTACTGTTATAAGAACTGCAGAGAACTCAGAGGTCTTTACTTGGTCAGTTTGACAGCCTATCTAATGTTTTCATGATGTCAAGTTGACAAAGCAACAGCATGTGCAGACTATTTAATTAATTTTTAAAGTTGTGGATGAACTCAGGTTGTCTGACAGTTCTTGAGTGAAGGTTGAAAAGTTTTGCAGAATTTTGGTAAAAATTTATGGCACAAAAGAACCAAAACTTTATTTTAAAACAACTTATATAAAACACTTTAATGCATAATTAGGTATGTGGTTGTTTAACTGTAAAAGTGGTTATGACACAGGATTGTCAGATTGGAGTCATGTGAGCAGCACTAGGGGACTGAGGATGCTGAGGCTGCTGGGAGATGTAGTGAGATAGTACTCTGGAGACGGCTCCCGCCGGTGACCAGGGGGACAGACAGAGCTCGGACTCCTGACAGCTACACATTACTAGCCACATTAGCATCTTTACAATTACACTCACCTTATTTGTGTTACGTAAAAACAGAACAATACCTTTATAAGAAACGTTGCAGTAACCATGCTAACTCCCAATCTTGTAAAAAAAATAACAGTCTTCATGGCTTCACATTAGCCGCGTTAGTGTGTTCGCAATAACACGTCAGCTTTGTTTGGACTCATAGAAAAACTCTAATCTTATGACAGAGCGATGTGTACCTCTCCAAAACACTTCCACATCAGTAAGCACAACTAGAATATAAGGCACTCCAGATAATAAAAACTCACCTTTTGAAAAAAAAGTGAAGGCTTTCAAGTTTGTCTTGTAGTGTGGAAAATATAGTAGATTAGTTCTTCTTGTTATAGTTGAAAAAGTCCAGATGATGTTTCTTTACAAAAATCAGAAATGTTTAAGTCTGAACTTAATCAGGAATTTAAATGTTGAACGCAAAATTCTGAAAGTGTTTTTTTATTATTATAAAACTGCATATTTGCAAAACTGAACCAAAATATACAATTTTTTTTTTCACTAAAGTGAAACATTTAATCCAGCAATTTAAACAATCTACACTCAAAGAGCCACAGTGCTGCACAAAACAAGGATTAAAAACCTTTAAAAAAAATACAATAAAAGTGTATTTTTTAATTAATAATAGAATACAAGTTTTGAAAAGGTTTTGGAAAATAAAGAAATAAATTCAATAAAACATGTTGTTCTCATAATTTTCCTAACTGAGAGACACAAGTTCCCTTTTTCTCCACTGAAACCTTAAAATGCGTTTTACTGACGAAAGATGATAGACGTTTGCAACAGCAGACAGATTACGGTTCATTTTTAAATACCCAGAGAAGCCTGCTGTGTCTAATAAGTGGCTGGGAATTTTCCGGTGCTTGCATTTTGCTTGTTCAGACACAAAAGCCTCCTTCACATGCAAAGCTTAGCGCAACGCGACAAGGTGATTACAAAAAAAGCCCCATTTCAGTAGACACGGTGACTTCTGCTTCTCTTGTATTCTTTTAGAAAGGCAGTGGTTCATATCCAAAGTAGTTTTTTTTGGCATTTCTTTGATGAGGCACTGAAGTTTACCTTTGCAAAGTTGCACATTGCTTACAAAAAAAGAAGAATAAATAAAGATGTCACTGCTGGTGTGTGAGTCTGAATGCTGAGCTTGGAAAAACACAGATCAGAGGTGCAGCAGGAGGTGAGATGATATACAGAGCAGCATCTGTCACTGAGGCAACAGAAGAGCTTAGAGGTCAAGAGAGAGCCAAACATTGCCCTCTGCTGGAGGATCAAATTGGCTCTGATGACCCTCAACCACTTCTTTAGAGCAGATTGCTGCATGGAGTTCTTGCCCTGATGGATATATGACTCAGCAGCATCTGTTTCATGGGAAAGTTCTCATCATAAATACTTCATTTAAGTAGCTAGGTTCAGCCCCGGAATAATACATTCTCACGGACATTCATCCTTATTGTTCAAACAAACGAAGACAGACAAACACTCATTTCCGGAGGCATTGATGGTCAGATATGAAGACAGCACAGGAAGTGCAAATGTTATTAAATAGCAGAAGTTGTTTCACATTTTACATTGTGAGGTCATTTAGGTTTTTAAAGATTTGATTGCATCTTTAAAGCTCTGTTTTTTGTTTAAAAAATAAAAAAAAAGGAATTACTTAAAGACTTACTCTGATAAAAATGAGTTTTTTTTGTGCTTTTAACATGTACTTGTGGCATTTTTTTGATGATGGAGGAAATATCGTGAAAATTAAACTTAAAATTGCATTTCTGCGCATTTCTTTATTCAAATTGTTGTGAATCAGGAGCAGACAAAAAATGCAGTTTAAAAAAGAGCTTACTGAATTTTTTGGGAGTACAATTCACAGTTTTTTGTATTGTTTGGCCATGGATGCTTCATATACTTAGGAGTGACTTATTTATGGTTTTAAAAAAGTAAGCACTGGGTCATATATTCATTATTTTCCCACTAACAGCTGATTGCCCTTTAGCAGTTGTTGCCTGCCAACAACCCGTAGAGGGCGCCGTGTTTGAGTATCAGCATTTGCTCCTGACAGCAACGCAGGAAAAGTAGTGCCATCCAAAACAATCATGGAGGAGAATTTGATTGTTTACCTCCTGAATTTCATGATATTTTTCTTATTAGCACTGAGACAATATAAATGCTGGGTTTTTATCACACTGGGTTGCAGAGACACAGAAGCATTGCTGAAAGGGCCATCATTCAGATGCAGCACCTACAGGTAAAGATCGATGTAAAAAAAAAAGACTGAATGATCCCATGAACCCAGACATAGAGATGTGATTACAGATGTCTGTAGAGCTCTTCAAAATAAATAAACCTGATCTCTCAACATCATCAGTGTCTTCCATACATCGTAAATGAGATATACAGACAAGGCTTCCATGTAGCGATGAGGCCAAAAACTTGGCGCTAACTCCTCCCACACGCAATGGGAGCAGTTTCTGAACACAATTTTGGACAAGCATTGAGTATTGAGTTTGATACACGTTGAAAACTTTATTTGGAAGGCACTTTCCTAACTCAGTTTCCAAATACATTTTTCAATTTAAAAACCAAAAGCAAGAAAAGAGCTTCACGCACACACACCTACACACAAAGATCCACTATCTTCATGTAAGTCTTTGTTTTCTTCGTCCGAGCTGCATCTGGTTCAAAACTGTATGGCTGGATAGCTCTAAAATTGCTCTGAATTTTTGTTGCTCTAGGAATGTCAGGATGTGACGGGTGTGAGGGGCTCTAATAGTGGGAAAACATGTAGACAGATGGATGATGAGAAATTAGGGCAGGCTTACTCCACACCAACAGCCCTGCCCACACCTCAGAGGTGAATTTCTAATGAACTACTGCCGCTCTGCAGAAACTGTCCTAGAAAACAACACAGGTTGTTTGATTTGTGTAATCAAAATTCAATGTGGTCTTTTAAAATAGATCAAAAAATGATTGGAACATTTTTTAATGCAGCTTTATTGCTCTGCAGTGTTTAAATCGCCTCTTCAACAATCCGACCTCACAGAGTGACGAGGAGTGTTTTGCTAGAATCCATGGCAGGATTATGCAAAGCGCACAATGGATCGCTCCTAAATCCCTCCTGTGAAATAAAGAAGATGGCCTCCTGTGTGCTCCTGTTGCATCTTGATGACTTGAATGATATTAGCAGTGCTGCCTGAAAGCTTGTTTTGTTCTCTAAGAATAGCCACAAGTGCGCACACACACACTTTTGTTCAGTAACACTGCCAGGGAGAGATGTGTATAAGTGTGTAGGCCTCATGCAAAAACCAACACCCACCCATGTGTTCTGCTGGCCTTGTAACTCAGCTCCATGAATACAGCGATGCTGAAGCCAGTTTTTCATGTCCGTGAGTAATGGTGTTTTTTTTCCCCAGGAGACCTTTGCTGTCTTTCTCTCTTCTCAGTCGTTGCATCTTTGTTTCATCTCTCCCCCTGTCGCTTCCTCTCACCCCCGCCTCCCCTCGCACCATCTTCTCTTCCTCCTCCATGCACCGGGGCCAGTGTAGCACACTGGCCGTAGCCTGAAGCCCTCAGGAGGCTCAGGGTTGACTGATCTTTGGATTTTGCAACAGGCTTCCACGACGGGGATCGTTCCAGAAGCTTTTCCTTCCCACTGAAGCCCCTGTGGATTAAGGATTCCTAGCTTCTGTTTCAATAATAAGGCCGCACACACTGCCAAAAGAAAATACTGCAGTGAAGCTTTGCACAGCTTCAAGATGGACATCCTGTGCTTTGCCACTTTTTGCCCCGATAGCTTTTTTTCTTAAAAAGAAGCAAAAGAGAGGGTGCTCACGTCATGCTGATCTGTTACTGTTCTTTCCATAAATTGATCATTTGAACGCTGTGATCCAACTCTGAGTGACTTTAAAGTGTTTTCTCATCTAGAAGGAAAAATCTCCATACAAGAAGGAGCAGATTGTAGATGGAGGTGTGAAGGTTCTCGTCCACCAGCAAGTGTCTGCACGCTGCACATTTAGATGACGGTAGCAGTTTTGCAGCAGCCCTGGAAGAATATGCATACATTCTATGAGTTCCCCCCCTGAGAACTTTATTACTCACTCAGCACTCTGAGCTCTGTGCCAATAGGTCGAATGAGAGAAGCAAGAGTGAGCCAAATGCAATAAAAAGGAAACAAATCCTGAAGCCAATAAAGATAGCAGGTTGAGGGAAGGACGGTGGGGGAGAGAGTGACGAGGGGGGAGTCGATTCCTTTCACACAGAATTATTTATTCTGCAAGTTAGAAGGCAGGAAACCATTTGATGCTGTTATTATGATAAAAACTCAAATTAAAAGACATTGCATGACATTTGAGGTAACCTAAATACTGGACCATTTTTACTGTCATTTTTGTTTGTTTTCTTTTCCGGAGTAAAACAGGATTGTGTGAAAGTCTCAGTGTTTCCTGCAAAATAGAGATTGCTGCATTTCAACTACAAATGGTCTCAGAGCTTCAGCGGAGCTGACTGACAGCTCTGCCCACAGAGACACACATGGAGAAGAAGAAGAAGAAGTGGGTTTATTTGCACTGTGCAAAAGAAAAAAACAAAAAAACAATATGATCATGCTTCTGCAGTGACTGATGCTTTCCAGTAGGTTGACTAACTAATCTAACTCAGAAGATATAGTATCAAAAGCCCTTCACACAGTGGACGCTTGCTGTCTTCAGGGGTTCAAAGTGCAATTCAAGTGGCAAAAAAGATACTGTGAAAAAGAGATGAAGATTTTATTTTTTATGTGATGTAGCAGCTGCATTTTTATAATTGGTTGTTTCCTGAAAGGAGTTTTTTTTTTTTTGCATGGCAGCGAATGGAAAAAGAGAAAAATGTCATTCTTCTTCCCATTTCATCATATTTCAAACATTTGAATGATTTCATGTAAGCAGGCGAATAAAAAGGCTGGCATTTTAGAGCAGCACTGATGCGGTTTGATGATGCTGATTGGTGGAGGGAGTGACCCTCACTACTGCTGACGGCAGGGCTCAGTCGTTGGGCTGCACTTACATATTGCTCTCTGCGGTGTTCTTTAATTCAACAACCTTCACTGGGCAGATTATTGGCACAGACTGACCATCATTAGCTTTAAAAAAAAAATTTGATGGTCAGTCTGGATGGCACTGCACAATGAAATCCGACTCCTGTATCTCGTTCTGCCTCAACACTTTGCCAGGTGCCTCACAGTCTTTGTGCCTTCATTATCATGCTGTCTTTATAGCCCTGCAGTTCCGCGGAGTGATCAGCATTCTAGAAGTTCAGCGGCGCCACTCGCACAAGCAGGTGCTGAAGCCCTCGCAATATTAGAAAGTGAGACGGCTTGACTTAATTAAAGGAAGCCCTTGAAGATGTCTGCATGCTAAAGGCTGTATGGCACTGTCCAGATTGGCCTTCCTAAGCATGAGAAGCCAGTATGTAAAAAAATGCATTAAGAGACTACTTTCACCTTAAAATAGACAGAAATAAATTTTTTTTTTTTTCTTGTGTGGAAGTCTTCTGAACCAAATGTGCTTTTGATAAAACCAAGCCTGCAAGTACTCATTCTCCTTTGTTTTACTGCAAAGACAGGCTAGTACTGTATTTTTCGCACTGTATTGTAAGGTCAATGCATAGTCTATTTTTTAAACTATGTCATACTTAAGCTGCACCAAACTTTAAGTCCCATTTGGTGAGACAATTGAGTCAGAAATAAGACCGTCAGTCGGTCAATCAGTCTGACTTTATTAACTGCGATCACAGTACCTCTAGAACTTGTTAAACAAACGTCAATGTAACTACACTAATTCCCACCCTCGTTTGTAACATGTAACAAAGACACGTTTGTCAGGGAATCCGAATCTAGACTTACAAAATCCACCGCGACACGTCACTACATGTTAGCTGCATTAGCATATTCACAATGACGCTCACTCTTGTTTGCAACTTGTTTAAAAAATAGACTAATACAGCTAATATAAATGTACTATGACTATGCGAACTCCCGACTGTGGGAACTCCTTCTTATTTATACATATGTTTATGCCACTTATATTTCATGCCTTTTATAAACATTTACTGTCTTTACGTGATACAAGTTTGATGAAGCCAACTCTGATGAAAAGAAGGGCCTTTTTATGACTTTTGAAGGACAAGTTTAGTCTCGATATCTTTCCACTGTGCAGCAGAATTACCTTGTTTGGGTACATGATAGGAGCCAGGAGGAGGAAGCAGACATCATTGATTGGACATTGCTGCTTAACACCCGAGCTCCGTACAACTTTGATCCAATATTTTAATAATTTTATAATAAATTGGTTATTTTTTTAAACAAGGTAACAAAATTTTCAATAAAACACCTTGATTGACAAATGGGATCATATTTTTGTATCTAAACCTGATCTAAACAGACCAGCACAGAAAACAAACAGACACACGCACACAGAACAAGTGGGCCGACTACAGAGCGGTGGTGGTGGAGGGTTGGACGTAAAAAAACAATTAACAAGAAGGAGGCAGAGAGAAGTTGGCATCAAGGATATTAGGTTAGGAAATTAACTTACTCATGACGGGAAAAAAAAAAGCTCTTGTAAAAGGGCCTGTAGACTGTCGCGCAATGGTAAATGTTAAATGGCATGTACTTATTTAGCGCTTCTCTACCTTCCTTTGGGCCCAAAGCGCTTTACATTTAATGTCCCATTCAACCCATTCACACACACATTCAAACGCTGATGAACTCCGCTACTGAACACTGGCGCCAACCTTCCATCAGAGGCAATGTAATGCAATGCGGAAAAATACGCGTCTGGTGTGATTTGCAAGTGAAAGCGGAGACCTCGCGCACTCTGTTCCGCATTGCATTGCGGCGCTTCCACGTCTAGTGTGAACCAGGCGTTACACCGTTACACACAAGCAGCATTAGCACCCATTAGTGTATTCGCAGTAACACCCAACTTTGCAATTCGTAAGAACACAGACTCATGCCGCTAAAACAAATGTACTGTGACCATGCTAACTCCCAACCTTGTTAGTAACATAATTTAAAACACATTCTGACAGTACTACACTTTAGAAGCATTAGCATATTCAAAACAACACACAACCCTTTTTACAACTCATAAAAATAAAAACATAGTGATAAATTGCTTCAACATCAATGAACACAACCACAATTACTCCATATGTAAACAGCTATGGATTATTTGGTGTACTGTCATTTTTTTAAAGAAAAAATTCCCCTTTACAGTGCTGAAAATACGGTAATTTGTATTTTTGTTTTAAAAAATATAAATTTTTCTTTGAGAACTAGATGAATATAAAATTGTCTTTGACCATTAGTTTTATGTAGTGTCATTTTGTAATTTTGATGCATATTTTTTTAATCAAAAACATCTAACATGTATAATCAACCCAAAAATCTACCTTATCCTTCATCCTCATAAAAGCAGCAGTTGTCAATAAGCAAGATCATACAGTCCTCTACTGCCATATTTTTGTATAAATTATTTATGGCAAGTTTGCCAAACTAAAAACATAATACATACAAATAATTTGATATTTTATTTTGGAATATTTAAATTCCAGTGTTGCATGCTTGTCACATATGAGTGTTAATCTAACTTTAGGAGAAATAACAAAAACATACATACATATTTACTGGATCTATGAGCTGATCAGTTGTGATAGATGTATGTATGGCATACAACTCAAAAACAGCACATTCACAGGATTTTTTGTGCTGCAGTTTTTGAAGTGATTGCACTTCAGACCATGTCCATTTGTACCCACAATCCATCACCCGGGTAAAATAAATGTTGCTGTAGCATAAAGCCTTTCATTTGTTTCCTTTGAAACATTAAAACTTGTCAGTGTGGTTGTTGTAGTGGAAGATAAAAGACTACAGGAAGGAAGGAGGATTTTTTTTCCTCACTGTTGGGTTCTGCTTTTGTTTTTCTTTTTGTCTAATCTGTAAAAGGACAATAGGCTAAGAATAAAAGCACAGACTGTTTGGTTAAAATGTGTCACTGAAAACAAAGTTGAAACAAAAAACATTTTTTGGTAAAAAATTGTTGCCAATTCTAAACATAAATGCTTTCCTACTTAACTACTTTTGTTTTACAAGAGTTTGTGTGACTAACTTTATAGTTCAACAATGATTTCTAGAAAAATGTAGAACAAAAAAATATTATAATATTTATAATAAACCTGTTACTTATACCTTAGAAGAACATTTAGAATTAGGTATTTTGAAAAAAAAAATCAGAGCAATATTTACTTTGGAAAACTGTTCATATTTAACTGTTAATCAATTTATTTTTGGAAGATCCTGATTATCTTTATGATGAAAACTTATTTTTGTGAAAAATTAAATAATTTTACAGAATTTTTCCAAAAACACATTTTTATGTTTGTATGAAAAAAATATACAAATAAAACTCTGAAAATAATAGGAAAAGTTATATAAATGGTACAATAATTAAAAAAATACTATTTATGGTGAACACAAACAAGCAAAACCAAAAATTTTTTAAATATTGTGATCATATTCTGTGACTTCTCTTTACTGTGTATAACTTTCTCATTCCACGTGACAAAGAAATCTAATTTTCATCCATATTTGGACCTGGAAAGTTCTTGGAAAGTCATCAACCCTTTTAATCCAGAAATGTTTGTCGAAATGTTATTACTCAGAAAGGAGGCCATGAATCAACTCTGCATGGAGATGCTGCCCAGTTTTCTGGGCTGTATCTCATCGGGCAGATGGATGCAGACACAGAGCACATGGGTGTTTGCTGAAATCAGTTCATCTGAGCTTTCTTTTGGTAAAACACATTTGGTTTTATCTAGCAGGGATAAGAGTTAGTGTCTGTGATGGCATAAAGGTGCATTACAGCATATTTTCCACAGTGTCAGCTTCTGTTATATTAACTCCAGTGCTTGGGAGGTTTTGTCACTAGGACAATGTGAGAGCGCTGCATTCACAACCTGGCTCCTGTGTGTGTTTGAAGGGCCAGACTGAGTCCAAATCTGCCTAATAAAAGTATTTAACAGGACTGGCAGGAAATTCACAAACTGATAAGAGTGGAGTGCTGAGGCACTTCCTAATTAAGCTTAAAAGGTGAAAACAAAACAATCACTGAAGGCATCTTTAATTTTAAAACACATTACATGTATTCAGACTCCTCCAGTGCTTTTTTTTTTTTAAACTATTACCAGTTCAGACACACAAGACACCTTTGAACAGAGGCTGAAGTAGAGTGGAGTTTTAGCAGAGCAGAGTAGAGCGTAGCTTTGGTACGCTGTTGTGTTAGCCATGCTTAGCAATGCGAAGTAGTGCCTAGTTTTAGATTGCATTAAAATTTCCTTAAGACTCACTACTCAGTGCCCTATAGGGTGCTTTCGATTTAGTCGGGGAATCCAAGTGTAGAATTCCAAAATCCAGTGGCTTGGAAAACTTCCCAGAAGTTTCTACGAAAAACTAGTGTGCATCAATGCTCACTAAATTGGCAATTATGGACCAGAATGAATTACGTTTGAAATGTATGTAGATCATTTTTAAAAATTAATCTACATTTTCTTGAGCAGAACTCAGTGGATTCAAAAATAGTAAAAGGTTCACATTTATTTGGTTTTTGCTTCACCAAATGGGAGACATATTTGGCATTTAAAAAAAATTCAGTAAGCATGTGTCTGACTTGCATTAAAGTCTGTGGCTCTAGATAGTCCTGCACTAAATAGTTTTTAGGGGTTAGGGAATAGTGAAGTTAAATACAAACTTAGTGACGCATACTAAAACGGCATGTGTATTTGGCAACGTGCAGCTTTGGCGACACGCAACTTTGGTGAAGCGCAGCTTTGGCGACATGCAGCTTTGGCGACACGCAGCTTTGGTAATGCGCAGCTTTTGGTAGATTTGGCAACGTGTAGTTTTGCCAAGGCATAACTTTGGGGATGCATAGCTTAGATGACACAAAGTTTTGGAGAAACAGAGCTTTGGCAACATGAGGTTTAGACAACATCTTTAGCAATACGTATCTTTAGCAATGCATAGCGTTAGCGACATGTAGCTTTAACGACACATAGCTTTAGAGATGCATAGCTTTATTTATTGGGTAGCTTTAACAATGCTAATTTCGTTTTAAAAGCACTTTGGTTTCAACAAAGCATTTTAGCCTATACTTTACTTTGCCCGTTTGTTTTTGTCTAGAGTTTAACATGAAATCCTTCCAAGTCCAATAAATGATTCTAATGTGGGAATTCACATGAACTAGAATGACTTGCTTAGATCACAGCAAATGCTAAATGCCAGGTGTATTCAAATCTTGGGATTGAAGATACATTTTTGTATAATATTGTAAAACTTTTGGAATATCACTCTTCAGGGAGTCTGTTTATTTTTAAAATAGACTTCAAAATTTGAAAAATAATTACTTGGAACAGCACAGACTAGCTGAGACAAGATGAAAAAGCAAAAAAAAAAAAAGGAAAAGTAAAAAAAAAACTTGCCTCTTAAGCAGGTGGGAATCGGCGCAGCTTCCCTGACCTCTTTTCCTCACTGCTCAAAGCTACAGGCTCACAATTTTTGTCTGCAGCTGTCTCTCACAATAACTGTAATTGTTTTAATCTTCGGGGCTCATTGCGTCCACTACTCATCATCATTTGCATGACAATAACACAGACATGCTTTCAAACGCATTCATTTTTTTCCAATTTCTATTTAGCTCCTCAAAAATTTTGAAAATGTCTGTTACGAAGGCCGTCCAGAGTTATGCATCTGAATCACTTTATTTCAACAAATGCTAAAGTCATACTTTGATATTTTCAAAACAATCATGAATAAATGAAAGTAAAGCAAAATAAAACTGGATATTGGTTGTTAGAGGTACTTTAAAACACGACACATTTAAAAAGTCAAAAGAGGAGCAGTGCAGCTTTAATGCCAGGAGCCCAGCATGTTTTTAGACAAACTCTGATGAACCAACAATAATTTAGGACTGGACCCTTGAAGGAAAGGAAACCTTGAAGAGTGTCTTTGCACTTCCCCCTTTTTCTGCAGGACTGTTTTTGGACTGATATAAATTCCACATATAAGAATGAACAAGTGAGTGGAGGACTGCATACAGCACATGTCAGGAGGAAACAGCAGAAAGCAGAGACTGCACAAATCAGCACACCCGCTCGCGGCTAATGCTCTGCAGGATCTGCCAGAGCTGGACTCGCATGTTAACACATTTGCAGTTCTTTGGATTTAGAAATGGATGCATCCTGTCATGGAGACGTCATTTATCAACTGATGGAGCTAAATAAAGCTTTGTCTGCTATTTTACCCCCTTTGAGGACCTGATTTTTGTGAGATTTCATATCCATGGGATCACCAAGGTGAATCTGCTACAGTCTGGTTTTAAAGACCCAGTCCAATGAATATTGTGTTTTTGTTTTTTAAAACATGTTCTTGTGGCATTTTTCTCCTGATAGAGGACAGATAAAGAAATTTAAATTGTGATTCTGAGTATCTCTTTATTCAAATCATGGTAAATCCGAGGCAAATAAAAAAGGCCATTTGAAAAAAATTTTTATTGTTTCATATAAAATACAATCAGCAGAGCACAAGCTTCCTGCTCCGCTCCATTCCAATGCATCCACTTGTAGTCATATAGATCCATGTACATCTTTGTTTTTCTCATTTGAGCTGGCATCTGGCTCAGAACTGTGTACCTGGACAGCTCCAATACTGCTTGCTGTGAAATGTTAGGTTGGGATTGTGAGGGACTGTAAGCTAGCAGGAAAGAGTGTAAACAGATGAATGTCGGGAAATAGTTCGGCAAGAGTCTAGCCCAGGGATTAGGCAACTCCAATCCTTGGTCTAACCCACCACTCAGAGGTGAATTTCTGATAAATGACTGCATGTCTGTCGAAACTATGTCCTGGAGAGTGACACAGGTTTTTTAGATTTTGTCTAAACACGGCATAATCCTAATTAAAATGCCATTTTGGAAGCCGCTTGGATCCTGTAGAAGCTGAACAGGATTTTTCTGACCTGGTTCTATATGGAGATTTAGTCAAATGTTTTTGAAACATGACTGATGTTTTTCTGTATCAGTGTCCAGATAGACCCAAATGCAGAAAAAAGCAGAGACAAAAGACAGAATATTTCATGGAAATTTAAATAAAAGCTATGATTAAAAATCTAACATTCAGACTGCTTCAACATGACTGAACAAAATCATAAAAAAGGGGGCTGACCTAAATATACTGAAGAAAAACGATGATCAAACAGGAAGCGGCTGAAGGGAACATGGCAGGGCAGAGCAGAAACAGATTAAAATAAGAACATTACCCAGAAATCTAAAGCAATAACACAAATCCTCACAATCAGTCCAATAAATATTGTTGTTCTTGAGAGTAACAGAGTAAAAGCACACTTACAGTGGCTATTTTTAATTCATGTGAGGACATCAGCAACTTCATGTTGACTGCAATTCTCATTCATTTTGGTGTTTCAACAAGAAGAGGATAGGAGGACATAGCATTCTTTCTGAAGGTTATGTCTTCACTAGAGCCTTGTCACATTAGGAAAAATGTGGGAGCAAAGTTGCACAAAAACAAACAGCGAGACATTTTGAAGACCTACAGCTCATCAGCGCAAACACCTCATACCAAATGTCAAGGGTGGTGGCGGAGGGGTAATGGTGTGGGCTTGTTTACCTGTCAAACTGCAACGTTGTAATTAACAAATCACCCATTACCTCCTCTGTGCGCCAGACTATTTTTGAGTTTAATAAAAAGAAACCTCTGAGAAGCGAAGGAGACGAGACAAAATGCCCACATCATTACATGAAAGATTTGTCACCATAGCAACTTGGGGAAAAAAAAGGTTTTTCTAACCTTGATCAACAGCCTTTTAATGTCAGCATCAAAAACAAATGCTTTTATGGGTGGACCTTAAGCGATTATTTCCCTTTAAAAGCTACCAGTTTTATTCAATATACTGAGGTACACTACTTTTATGACTGTCACTGGAAGTACATTAACATTCTTTCGATTTGCCACAGAATCAGTTAAGCAGCCAGAAATAAAATATTAATTATCTCCTTTGGCATTGCATCCCTTTGAAAGTTTCCACACTTTCAAGGCTTTTGGGAGCTGACAGTGGAAATGGACTGACCACAAAGATGGGAAGAGAAAATTCCCCTTTAGCCTTTCAAAGTGTTTTCTTGTTAAAGTGTTCTGTTGAATATGACACGTGAGTCAAGGATGTGAACAGCAGCAACGTGATATACGAGCAAAGGATGAACTATGATCTGTACTATACAAAAACAGAAACTAACTCTTTAACCTTCAGTGAATTAACAATATAAAAAATATAAAGAGCACTAGAACCTAAACCACAGTTTGAGAGTGATATACTATAAAGAAATCTGATTTTTAGTCCTGCAAAAAGAAATCTTGTACTAAATTGTAGCCTTTAAAATTTCACAGGGGTTGATAATTTTTTTTTAGCTACCTACACTACTCAAAATAAGTTAGAGAAATTGTAAAAAACTCAGTGGATTGTTTCCGCTGGGCGGCTGTGGTGCAGCGGTAGAGTGGTCAACCTCTGATCGGAAGATTGCAGGTTAGATTCCCACCTTGTGTCGTCCATGTGTCAAAGTGTCCTTGGGGAAGACACTGAACCCAACATTGCCTCTGATAGAAGGTTGGTACCAATGTTCGGCAGCTGAGCCACCATTAGTTTTTTAAATGGGTGAATGGGACCATGACTGTAAAGCGCTTTGGGCCTTCAATGAAGGTAGAAAAGCGCGATACAAATATATGCCATTTACGCCATATTGTTTCCCTTCACAGATTTCTAGGATTTGGAGACAATCATATTGTGGTGACAAACACACCTCATTTTGTATTTTCCACATGAAGGTCTCAATGTGTACAGTGTGTCTTACTTTTGGGGCCAAAACTAAAAAAAGTCCAAAAGAAAAAAACTTTTAATGTGTCATAAATGTCAACAGTCTATGGGTATAAAAACATATTTTGCCAGTAAATCATTCCAAGTTCATTTAAACAACCATAAACACACAACGTCGCTTAACGGACAAGCCACCACCAGGCCATAGTGCGTCTTCAGAGTGGGATTAGGCAGTCGGATGTTGCAGGTAAACTTGGTGAGTTTCAAAGTGTCAACAGCAGATTTGGATCAAAACACAGAACTACTGGTACAGTTTGTGACAGACCCAGCAGTGGAGTCCCAGAATGCAACCGTGACCAGTACCTGAGGACCTCTGAACTCCCTGACATGGTTTAGCAAATTCCACATACCTGCTGGCCCGTTGACCAGATGTTAGGGGTACTAGGATTTCCAGAGATGCTATTTGCAACTGAATCCACTGCTTTGACTTGAATGCCAGACGACTATTGCAGGTAACTCTGCTGACACTGTCATGAACGTTTGCAGTGGACTCAATGACAAAGAAACCTTAAACTTGAATATGAACATGTACTTTAACTTTAATAATAAACAGTTCTGACAATAGAAGCGATCATCATTTCACTCCATCATCTGACGTGTGCATTTTGGATTGATAAAAACATAAACATACAAACAAAAAACAAACATAATTAAGGCCTCTTATTTTGTGTCATGTCAGGTGTGGTTAAAAACAAGTTTATTTTACTATTATAAGTTCATCTAAAAAAAAAAAACTTAAATACAATGACTACATTTTTTATTGATACTCATAAGAAACAAATCAGACTACTGATTTGCACACCCCCCCGTCCCGCTCACTGCACACACTGCTCCTCTTTTTTTTTTTCATTGAGGTACTTGCATAAATTGGATTTTTACAACTTATGTGACTGCGCATCTGAAGGGATGAACTTGTTTGAGCTTTTATGTGAACGTTTTCGTTTGTAAAAGTCACACCTCTATGCAAACAGGCACGGTGTGTGGGAATCACCTGTTGCGATAAAATCCATATTTTAATTAGGACTCCTGATAGTCTAATGTTTTGTCTTGAAGTTGTAGTCTGTTCTGTCTGTTCCTGCACTTATCCCATTTGACAAGAAAGGTTTCACATACAACTGCACAGTCCAAGTCTGGTGCAGTGGACTACTTTTAGCGCTCAAGTGACTGAAATGTAATCAAGAGAATCCTGTCGATTTTCAAAACCAAAAGATTTTTCAGAATAAAAGATCGTTCAAATGTAGTCTTTTTGCTTCTCTGACCAATTTTTACAGCTCAAGTGATCAAAAGTGCAGCTAAGAGATTTATTTTTATTTTTAAAAATACAAGACTTTTGGTACTCAAAACAAAATAATGTATCATTTCTTCCGCGGCTCGGTGGCAATTGATCCACCACGTTTCCTCTTAAGCTCCTCAGGTGCAGTGAGTTTCTCTCAGGCCAAGAGAATGGGAAACCTCAGGACCATCAGCTGGTCGCAGGTATAAACAATGCTACCAGCATTACTGTAACGACTCCTGGAAATTTGAAGAGACACAATTGTAAAAAAAATATAAGGAAGAAATATCCAAAATGTCTCAAGAGCATCTTTAGAATTTTTTTTTTCTAAATCTTCAATTAAAAGATAAAGGGAACATAAGGGACATCAGAACTTTTGCAACAGGCTGCCACTCAAGCTGCACCATTTATGTAGATTTGGCAAACTGAACACTTTCAGTACAGGAGACACGGCACAGAGAAGACTGACAATGGTCTCCAGCCAATCAGGACGCAGAACACAAAAAGCTTGCAAAATTGCAATAGTAGAAACAGCAAGACCACAAAGGTGACCCATGATCTCATGAAAATATTTAATAAGGTCTTAAATGTGCATTTAAACAAGTTGAAAATATAGTGTGTCGATTAAAACAAATACATTTTCTGTAACAAGCGTTTTTTTTTTTTTCAAAAACGTCCACAAGTAGAAAAACTTTTAGAGTTATATGCCATAAGATTGCAGTTGCATTTAATTTCATCTGGTCAATAAAGCCCCTGCGACAGACTGGCGACCAGTCCAGGGGTGTCCCCTGCCTTCGCCCATGAGTAGCCGGGTTAGGCTCCGGCAACCCCGTGACCCCGAAAGGGATAAAGCGGATTGGAAAATGAATGAATGAATGAATGGTCAATAAAGATAATGAATAATGTGGCTCCAATCAACACGTTTTGATAAATCAAACAGCAGTAAATAAAAAAATCAGCCTGCAGTTAATCACATAGTGAAAAAGGTAGCTAACTTTCTTTTGTGTATGCTTTAAATACTTTTGTTTTAACACAATTTTTACGAGTGGAGAGCTGAAACTGAGTAAGTAATGTATCTTTGGGACTGAAAAGGAAACAAAAAAGTGTGTAACAGAATTCAACTGCACAACCCAGTAGTTTCTGTCAGTGAGACGAGTTAAAAAAGAAAAATACATAAATAGCTAAATAAAATATCTCCTCCTCCTTCCCTTTGACTGCAAATGTTGAGATTGTGTCAGGCGCTTCAAATATGCTTTGGTTTTACTAGAGAAGAAACCACAGGTGAACGAACACAGCAATGAAGGTCGACAGAAGACCAAACAAGTTCCACGCAGAGTGCTTTGACCTGATTCTTGAATAAAAGATGGCAAAGGAAACCTGTAAAATCCTTTATTCAGTTGTAGAAGCAGACAGTTTTTGCATGTATAATTACACACAGTGTTTTGCTCTCAGTGAGCCAAAGACAAACAGCTGAATCCTGTATCTTCAGTAAGCACTTGCAAATCTCTTAGCTAACAGAATAAACACTGACGCTGCAGGTGTAATTAAACTGAGCACTGATTTTTCCATTGATTACCTCAGTGCATCCTCTCAAGATAATAAGTCTAATCCAAATTAAAACTGATATCAACTGTGACATTTGAGCCGATACCCTTAATTAAGCATGTGCAGCTGTCAATATTTCCTTATTCCAATTGAGAAAACATCCCAAGATTTGTAAATGTGTGTGTAAATCTGTTTGCCCGTAGTCTTTAAATCTAAAGTGAGTTATGAGCTTAAACTTCTGAGATAACTTTCACAAAACACAGATTTTAATTACTTAAAAAGCAAAGGAATGAAACAAAAACCAACACATTCATGCAGAGAGACTTTGGCCCACCCATGGCAGCTGCTATGTCTTAAAATCAAGGATTTTCAAGCCATGGATTTTCATCTTGTTCTGATTCATCACAATTTGAATAAAGAATACTCAGAAACTTAGTTTTAATAATAAATTATTTCATAAATTACCTCCATCATGAGAAAAATGCTACAAGAATATGTGAAAAACACCAAAAACATGATTTTCATTGGAGTGGGTCTTCAAGGAAAAGGCCACAAAATTAAATTGAATTTTATGCTGGTTCCAGTTGAACTCTCTAACAAAGCCATCTCCAGAGATTACAGAGACCTATTTGAAGAGGTGTTTTCTACACAGCAGTTTTCTAAAACAAAGAGAAAAGTGACACCAGAAATCCTGCATTTTCTCAAATAACCAATTGCTTTAACCGAGATAGAAAGAACCCGATCTCTGAACTAACAAGATGTGGAGCCTTGAAGCAGATGGGCTACAGATTCTAAAGATCACAGTGAGCATCACTCATGCCAGTTAAGAACAGGGGACAAAAACTGTATTTATTCTCTTCAAAGTCAGAACACAAATCAGGCTTCTCAACCCTGGTCCTCATGATATTGCTTGTTTTCCAGCACTCTCTGGGGGGCTGCCTTGCAATAGATGATAGAAAAACAAGTTGCTTGGTTCAATGAGTCTACATTTTTGCTGTAATATCTGCATAAAATGGTAGGATTGACAAAATGTAACATGATTCAGATTTTATGATTTAGGATGGTGGAGGTGATGTCATGGTATGAGGAATGTTTTCTTGGCACACTTTAAACCCCTTAAAGAACTGAGGATGGTCTACATGTCTCACCATTACTCAGTGTTAATGCTGACCAAGACTATTTCAATGCACCTATAGGTGCATGCTTGGTTTACTGAACTTTACTGGCTTTCACAGTTTCGAGATCTCAGTTTAATAGAGCACTTTTGGTATTTTATGAAAAAAACATCAATAAAACACTTTATGTAATATGTGGTGCTTTATTAAAGTATTGATCCCTCTTTGTATTTTTTTTGCGTCAATACAAAATAATAAAAATCCTTAGACAAATAGTAACAGGATAAAGGAGCACATTTCTGTGAATTCCATTTGATTTGGATCCCTGAGGATCTGATGCTGCCACCTACTTTGAGAAGCCTTATGGCTTGTGAAAGCGAGTGTGTGCACAGACTGAAAGCCACATAATGAATTCCATATGCAGAGAGCGCTTTGAGAGAAGCATGTCAGTCCACTTGGAGGAGGAACATAGACAAAGAAAGAAGACACTTAAAGTGAGAACACAGTCCAAAACAATGGAGGGTTTCAGATAGGCGGAAAATACGTTAAGTTCATTCTGATAATGAACCACCACAAAACTCAATAAACTTAAGCAAGTTAACCAAAACTACAAACCCATTTTTTATTCAATTATTAGAATTTTACTTGAAGCAGAGAGCCCCAATGGAGGGATAAAAGAGCCGCATGTGGCTCCAGAGCTTCAAGTTGTGGAAAGTTTCTTGTCATTGTCACTTGCTTATTGGCGATTTGAAAAAAGGATTTTTCTGATTTTTTTTTTTTGTTATTGCTTTGTAATACACAAGAATGGAAGTTTGAATCATATCTTTGGCGAAGTGAATCCCAGACTATAACTCTGCAACTGTTAGTGCAGTTAATGTAATTCCCGAGAATTCTGATATAAAGAAGAGCAGCCTTACACCGATTTCCAAACTTCACAGTGGTAGAGTGCTTATACGCATTAAATGTAAATCAGCTGTTTCTGATGTGGAGAGAAGTGGCTTAGCGCTGTTATGCAACACAGTGCAAAACCGATTAGAAAAACTGCTTTCTCCACGACAAAATCAGCAGATTCACGTCAATCGCGTAAATGGTTGAAGAGTTACGACAGGTCAAAGAGAGTGTGTAATTTAGGTGTTGCAGGCGACATTTCCAGTGTTAAAGGGTTAAAAAGCTATTAGTATCCAAAATAATTGTATACTCCAAAATAAAAAAATATTAAGTAAAAGGCAAACATTTAGAGATTCTCTCTTTTTTGTTAAAATTGTTACAAATATCAAGTTTTATATTTTACTTTGATAAGTATGTGACAGTCTTGTATGAAATGATTGAAAAAAGAGACTCAGGCATTGCCTTGCTGACCCTTTTTGGTTTTTATTTAAAAGTGCAGGCTAAAAGAAATCAGTCTCAGGTCGCCACAAAAACAAACAAACAAACAAACAAACAACCTTTATGATTCCTGTTACAACTTTTGGTTGAACAGTCAGATCAGATGTTGTAATCCCGTTAGGTAAGCTGTCTTTATTTACATTTTAATAGGCGTTATTGTCTTCGTCAAGGTTACGATGGGAGCGCTGCTTGCTGACATTGTCAGGGTTGACGTGTGAACACAGATGCAGACGACACTCGTAATAC
>BSAI01000030.1:21267253-21283978 GCA_036245035.1 Adrianichthys oophorus | reverse complement strand
TTGTGCATTCCATCATCCACTTCAGCTTAACATAACATTCACCTGAGCACAGGCGTCAGCTCACCTTTACACCTTCGAATAGTGTGCGTGACAGAATGTAATGCTTTACATGTGTTGGTTGGTATGCACAAGTGTGCGTGTGAACTGGATGTGGACAAATTTGTGAACACTCTCGGAGCCGGCAGGTATGTAACAGCTGAGTGTGTGGACAGGCCCTGCCCATTTTAGACCAACACTCACTATTGCAATGGGTATAAGCTCCAGCATTTTGTTGCCTGTAGATTAACAACTCTACCTTCCCTTCCCAGTAGTCCTTCTCAAAACTTCTATAATCCACCCCCCCCCCCCCCCCCCCCCAACTCTCTCCTTTTCCCCCTTTCCTTTTCCGTCCGGTCCAACAAAAAAGACACAAAAAAAAAATCAATATTAATAAAGTTTGGTTTAAATTACAAAAGGGGCTTATACCAACATACATTTTGTGTTCGCTATGATTTATAACCCCCGATTGTAAGAGTAAAATCTGTCTAATACAAGAGGCTCTCAGCTCATATCTGTTTGCTCAGCTGTTGGACAGGACAAGTAAAAAAAAAAAAAAAAGAAGAAGGAACATGAGTAACTGGAAAAATGCCTTTATTTATTTCATTTTCATAGCACACAACAATAACGTTAGGAGAAAATGAAAGGGAACAGAAAGAAGAAAATATATTTGCTCTGCCCCATTTAACTAAGCCAATCAAGCTATTTTAACCAAAACTATCTCTTTGTAATACAACATAAATGCATCAACTGGCTGGCAATAGCAACAAAAGCTGAAAAACAAACAAAAAAAAAAAAAAAAAACAAGCATCAAAAGGGTACAAGACTCTACACCAAAATGTCTCAGAATTTTTTTTATATAACCTGTTCCCAAAATTCTTATAATTCATATCGTCTGTACATTTGTGTTTTCACTGTTTTTTTTAATTTAATAATTGAGTTGGAATATGTTATTGATTTCTTACAATTATTCCATAATCTGATACCCTGCACTGAAACACTTTTTCATCCATTTTTGTTCTGAGTTTGTTAGTTTTGAAAATCTCATGACCTTTTAGGTTGTAATTACTCTTTTTTCAAACCTTTTTGTATGTTATATGGCAGACTTCCATGATGTGCTTTATACATTAGTTTTAAAATGGAATGATCTACTAAGTCTTTAAATTTTAGTTTTTTTCAGCTCTATTACTAGTGGTGTAGATGGGTCCCGATAGTTACTTCCTGTGATTATTCTTATTGCTCATTTCTGTAGTATAAAGATAGAGTTTATAGATGTCTTGTTTGCTTTTCCCCAAATTTCTATACAGTACATCAGATATGGAAATATAAATTATTTATGTCTGAGATGTAAGAATTTCTTATCTAATGACCATTTAACCTTATACAGAAATGCAATTGTTTTTGTTTTAATGCAGTTGATATGTGATTTCCAGTGTATTTTTTCATCTATAATTACTCCTAAAAACTTGGTTTCCTTCACTTGTTTTATTTGAATGCCCGCTGCTTCAAATGAGACATTGGTATTCATATAGTGATTGCCAAATATCATGAAATATGTTTTTTTTTACAGTTAATTGGTAGTTTATTTCAATCAAACAATTTTTTAATTATCAATTCAATTTTTCATTTTAATTTAAATTAAATAATTACATTTTCTATTAACTCTTCAGTTTGTTGTATATTATAACCCCTATGGTAAAACGTTGTATCATCACCAAACAAAATGCATTTTACTAAGTTGGATACATTTGTAACATCATGAATATGAATGTTGAACAGTTTAGGACACAGCACTGATCTTTGGAGTACCCCCCATGTTACGGAACTTAATGGGGATTTCATGTCTTTTATTTTTACAAACTGTTTTCTGCTTTTTTCCGTCTCAGAATCAGCTGAACAGATGTCATCTGTAACATCTTTGCATTAAAAGAGTTAAGGGTTGACTTTCACCTTTAGTTTGATGCAAACCAAATATATATTTTAAATAATTTACTGTATAATATATGAAATATATAATAATATTTCCCCGAGTGTTTATGTAAATCTGAGCACACCCAAACTTCCCTTGAGTTTCACAGTCATGACCTGCTACAGTGCATTAAGCCTGTACTTTGCAACTTTGCATCTAATAACTGGCTTTCCTTATTCATATAAAGGGATTCTTCTTAGATGTACAATAACATCAAAGTTACAGAAACTACAAAGCGGCCCAGAAAGTCCAACTCATGCCCTGGAGAGCAAAAGTGAACAAGAACAGTTGTCATAGCTGCAAGTGCGTATCCTAATGTAATAATAGGAATAATACCCCGGGTTAACTGTTGTTTTGGGTACTGCACACGACTACATGGAGGCATGAGGTGAATCAATTTCAGTACAAAAAACAAAGCAACTTTACTCATCAAATGTTTTTAAACACCTTGTGAAAAACTTTCCCAACTAATGTATTCTTTTAATATTTACTTTTTCATTAGAGTCACTGTCTTAAACCTTGTGACAGACATAAATGCAATTTATAATGAATTAAAGACAATAGTGAAGACAGAATCTGCAGTTTTCATCTCATTTTAAAGCCCTGCCACAATTGTTGCATTAACCCCTAGACGTGTATTGATGCAAGTTTGCTTCAAACCACTTTGGCTCCAAAATTACCTTCATTTAGCATTTACATGAAATCCAAAACAAAAGTGAATTTTTTTTCATAGCTGGAAATAAATTCAGACGTCAGGGGGTTACAATTTTTTTCTTTTTTTTACCCTTAAACGCTCTTTTTTGCCTTTAAGTCACACCTAAAGTGAAGAAAGTGACACTTAGACCCTCTTCCTGGTTCGATGTCATCTAAAGGTGTAGTGTGATATTTGAAAGACAATGTCAGAAATGCTCAAATCCAGATCGGAAAGCTGTCTCCACATCTTCGTGTCATGAAGTCATCACCTCAGCACCATTTCCATAGGTTGCTCCTTTGAACATGGATACCTGACTGTTTTTGCTGTTGTTTCGTGACTAGAATCATAGGGATGCACAGTTGTAAAAGAAATGTTCAAAAACTGCAGGGGCAGAGTCTCAGCACAGTGAGTAATACGTTGTCATTTCTTTCTTTTTTTTATCCACCAGAAAATCTCCTCTCCTTTATGGTGCAGTGTTATAGAATGAGTGGCTCCACCATGTTTAACGCATCATTTCCCTTCTCATTGTGAGTGTGTGTGTGGGTAGAGGGTGGAAGGGGGGGGTCCAATGCCCTTGCATTTTATTGCCCTGATCTTGTCCTTCCAGCCTGGCTGGCCAGAGTGGTGCCCGGGGTATTACAAATAAGGAAAGCTAGCACTTTACTGGTATGATGTTCACTTTGGGCATGGTCCACTGTGCTTACAGCATTGTTAATATTCATCATGAAGACATGACAGAGGGATAAGCAGTCAATGTTTCACGAAAAACAGGAATTTGGTGAAGCTAAGAAGGCAGGACAAGATGTAATTACCACTGGGAATTATAAAGAAATTAAGCACAGCTTTACGCTCCTTAGAGATAGCTTTAGATCTATCTGGCCAGGTCTGCGTCATCAAAAAACTGGTGCATGAAAACTTCAGCATCTATGTTTAGAGCTGGAACACGCACATCCCATCTGATCGCCTGAACTCTCTTTGCCTAAAGTTTCCAATGAATTTCTGGCCCTTAATGAGCCATAACTAAACGATTTTACATTTCTCTTTAATTAGAGATTGCTAAAACGCCACTGCCTCAAATCGTTCATAGTTGGATAATTTTAATTTTGCCTTCCTAAATTGATTTACTTAAGCTTAATGAAAGTGTTATCTTTTAAGTACACCAGCATCAAAATGGCATCTTATTAATAGTGTCTGTCAGTGCAAACCAACAGTCTGTTTTAGACTGGGGGGGGGGTTATGCCATTAAGACTGGTTTGTGCTGGAAAAAATTAAAGCTTGGTTCATTACGATTGAAATAATATAAACTTAAGCTCCATGCTTCAATGTGATAGCAAATCAGTAACTAACTACATTTTTAATTAGAACGCGAAACGACGAGGAAGTGTGGTGAGCAAGAGCGGAAATTTAGGTTTTATTTTGACAACACAGATCACATAATTAGGTCTATTTTTTGCAGATCATCATCTTTAAGAAGAATAGCATTTACACACAATTTTTACCAAAAAAAAAAAGAAACACCAGGTAAAAGGACAGAGTTTAAAACCAAACGTGTTGTTTTGGCTAACATTTTTTTTTCAGCAAGTGGAACCATGATGCAGATGTTCGTCCCTTACCCTTCATTAGTCCCTAACCCCCGTGCCCAATTCCCATGGAACAGTTGGCACCCGGCCACAGAGAGAAAATACACATGGCCAACATTTTTTTCAATTTATTTTTAATCTGATTCTGAAGGAAGTTTTATTTTTGGAGAACCACTTTATTCTCTCCACCACATCCGACTCATTGTTGACGCATGTCAAGTCGCTTGATCACATGTCGACAATACATCTGCTGCTTTCTTAAAGCAGTTGCGCTGACCGCTAAATCTGAAACCCCCAAGTTAGCAAAGTTACCAAAAACCAAACATATTTGAAAAAGTTTATTTTCGCAGAAAAGATCCAGTGAGAAAACAGAAAAAGATTCCTCAAAAAAGAAACCACAAAGCAGTATTTTGATCTATTCATGCATTTCTGAGTATTCCTCTAAAAACTTGTGCTCTGAGCACCAGCCCCTCCCAACCCATGAAAAAGAGTGAGTTCTCACGGGGTAATGTAGGCACGTGAGAACAACCCCCTCCAGGAAGGGTCTGCGCTGCCAGCACTGCACCCCCAGGCTAACACACACACACACTTTCTCCTGGAGCTAAAGCGGTGATTGGCAAAACATTTTCATTCTATGAGAACAATATGCGTATCTATCTTTGTAAAAGTTTGGATGTTGTTTGTTTTCGTGGGCAAAACGCAAACAAGCTGCCGAGGCCGGCTTTAGCATGACAACATAAAATGCATGGCACCCACCAGGAGCGCAAAGCGGTGCCTCAGAGATCAAGTTGTCTTACTTCTGGGTTAGAAAAAAAATCACGAAAATAACTCATATTCATTAAAAAATTGTTCTTTTGTGTGCGTAAGGTAATATTTAATCATGTATATGGGTATTGTTTAATATAAAAGACTTAAGAATAGCATGTCATGTACCAGTGAGGTGTCAGTCCAAGTTGGATAAAAAAAATTTATATGCAAAAAAAAAAGAGGAAAATACAGTTTAAGCAAAAGTAAAAACTTTTTACTTTCCAAGAAATGAAAATATATATATTTTTTTCTTAACTTTTTATACATTTTCCACTCAGATTTCTTTTTAATGGAGCAGATAAAGAAAAGTTCAAGAGTTTTATTTTTCAGGAATTGAATGATAAAAGGTAAAGCGCAGAGCAGTCCTAGAAAAACCATCAGTCCAAGTATATAGGCACGAGCTGCTGGTTCTGGGGTCAATTAGGCTGTAAATTTTAGAGATGAAAAGAGGTGCTGTCAAGTCAGTCTGTGAGAAAATAACCCCATCAGAAATCCAATGGCTTGCATCAACCTCTGAACTGACACCTTTGAAACAGCCTCGCCTGCATCGTGGCGGAATTGCTTTGAATGGATCGGAGATGTTGAACTTTTTACTTTGTATTGAGATGTTTTACTGTCTGCACGACAGCAGACTTGTCGATGAATGCGGACAGTCGTACAGATAGAGGCAGAGCAAGGCTGCGGTTGCGCTGCCTGTGACGACCAGGTAATAACTCTACGGCCTGCCAGCTGAAGGAGACATCAAAAGGCCCTTGACTAAAATGAACTCTGACAGAGTCTGGGTTCAGCCCATCAATATCCACCGTCTCTATTAAACCATGATCCAAAAAGTGAGTGAGGTACTTGCTCATAAAGCTCAAGCCCCATAACAGAGGATTAGAATAGCTGCGAGAAGGCAGGTAATGGATGAACAAAAGTACTGAGATGAGTAGTGCTGAGCAGAATTACTAATAAAATGTATGAGAAAAATGTTCACCCAGACATCCTGACTACCAGAGCTTCACCGATTAGACAGTCATCATGTATCAGATATCACTGCCCTGTGGAGTATCCGTCTCTCCGTCTCTCATCCGTCTCTCGTCCGTCTCCAAAACATACTTGTTAAAAAAGTTTTATAGACGAACTTTAAATTTTTCACGTGTTGCTTTCAAAAATCTATGTGCTGCTTTCAAATATGAATGTAAACATTTCCAAATTCTACAAACTGTAACTTTCATGGCAGGCCTAAATAAAGCTCATAGATCAAGAGAGAAATGTGCATCCCGATAAGCACTTCTTATTCTTGCTTCACACACATGGCTTCATGGCCTTTTGAGTTGTTATTTTGACAAAGCTTCCCTGCAAGGAGAATTGACTTGACTAGTATCTCCTACCATCCGTATAAAGTTTTTACTAACAAAAGCTCACAAAGTAACATCTACATCTTTTTAATTTTAAAGATGTAATCACATGCACTGGGGTTGACTATGAACAAAAATATGCATGAACATTTTTGTTCTATGGGCCCACTGAGCGGTCTTCGACGTTTGATATTTTACAGGTTGAATAGGAGTTGAGACTAAGACCTAAGACACCCATAGGACCCACATGTTTCTGTCGAAGTTCCTCATAGTCCTGTAGAGATGATACATAGCCTTTGGTGCTTTCTTTTACATTGAGCAGCATTGGAGGAAAGGAATTCAAAGTGGCTTTATAAAGAAGACTTTTGTCACGCAGAACATTTCCTTTTTTTAAAAAATGCATTTTAAAAATTCTTAACACTCAAGGTGAAACTAGAAATTCTAGGATCAGCTGCAGACAGGAAGGAACGTATGCAGCATCAGTGTTTCAGTGAATCTAAAGAAGCCTCTGACTGAAGACACTGCTGTGACTGTTATGAAGACGATGCTCAAGGTTTTCAATTATGGATTTCAACCTATGAACATCCTTTGACCAATCAGCTATAGAGGCTCCATGGCAGAACCCAGACCCAGCCCTCTTTAAGTCACCTACTCCTTTCCCAACAGGTAACTGCAGGTGTGATTACACTCTCCACAGCAGAATATCTGTAACATCCTGCTGCAAAATGTTGACCTCCTTCCTCAAAATTTAAGGCGTAATAAAGCTGTGCAGTCAGAGGAGGTTCTGGAGCGGGTTTTAGGGCCCTTTTCCCCAGCTTAGTGGCCTTGTGGTTGAGTGTCTGCCCTGAGACTGGAAGGTTATGTGTTTAAATCCAGGCCAAGTCACACCAAAGACTCTAAAAGAGGGACCCAATGCCTGCCTGCAATAAGGGGTTGGGATGAGGGGTAAACCATCAAATGGTTCCCAAGCGCCGCTGCATGCATCCCACCGGTCTCCCAGGGGATGGGTCTAATGCACAGAACATATTTGTTTTAACTGTAAAATAATGTAGAGCACAGTACCAAGAATGAAAAGTGAGTAAATGTTTGTAATGCTTTTATACTAAAAAGAGCCTTAACAGACTAATTGAAATAGAGAAGTTCATAGAGTTAAGAGAATGTGGAGGAATTTTTTTGTTTCTTGCATTCTAAAAGCCAGTTTCTTTCTCCTGCTTGATTTAAGGAGTTTTGATTCCAGCCCAACTTTAACTTCAATAAAATGGAATTTCCTTTTTTTAGGCAGTCCAGCTTTCCAGTTCATGCCTCATATTGCATGTGTGTCATTGAGATTGACAACACGAGTGGAAGCAATTGAAGGGAACTAAAGACTACCCCCCCCCTACAAATAGAGTTTAATCCCTCCTTAGAAAAGGAAGGAGGTGATGATTTCCAGAGCTTTATTGATGCATCACAGCATTTTAGCCACAAAAATATAGAAACCAGACAGTTTTTCATGGACTACATTAGTCCAGTACAACAACTCTTCCTTTTTCTTTGAATGTTTCAATCATTTAAGTAGCATGTCTTAATAATGACTTTAAGTCATTTGTCTAAAATGCCGAACAAACACAGGAAGAAAGCGGATTTGAGAGACATTACAGACCATTATCATCATATGTCATTCAAAGTTTTGTAGTATTCTTTCAGACATCTGAATTTGAGCTAAATGAAAAAGAAAGCAGACCAAGTAGACATTAAACCCCACATTTGTTCAGCAAATGTGGGGTTTAGTGTCTTGCCCAAGTACACTCTGACATATGCGGGCAATATGCGAACCATACCTGTGATCTTCCAATCAGAGGTCAACCGCTCTACTTTTCACACCAAACTTGATTTATCAAATGTATAATAAATTCCTGGTATGTTTTAATGATGGGATTTTTTCAAATTTTGGAAATATATTACTTAATATTATTTAGAGCTGAGTGATAAGACTAGAAATGCTGACAAATATTAAGGGGAAAAAACAATAGCTGAAAACTAGCACACCTTGTTTTAGTTAGAATATAAAATATTTTTAAAATGACTCTTTAGGTACATATTTGCCTTTTTTTTGTTGCAATATACCAAGAACATTTAAGCCTTAAAAGAAGAAGAATAAGGAACCTAACATTCTATTACATAAAACACAGCGGCAGCAAATTTCGTTGTCAACTTACAATAAAAACCTCCGTCTGCTTTACTCCACTCTTGACGTGCATCAAGCAATATTAAACATCAGCCTCTGTATTACTGCTTCCTTCTGCATCTCTGCGGAAGTTTGCTACTCGTCCGCACAAATCCTGCACACACGGGGTGTGCAAGTGATATTTACATGCCCATAGAGCGCCCAGACAAACCATGCTCAGATTGTCAAAGTGACTCATTTCTAAAGCTATGTTCACACGTAGCTTACGAGAACATGCTAATGCAGGTTCTTGAACGTGCTTCTACCATGTGGAGTTCACACTGGAATGTTGGTACCAGGTTCTAGCATGTCTGCCGCCTACAGTTGGAAGAGGCGTGAGATGTGGAAGCTTAAGTAAAGCTAAAATAAAGCTAATCTCACAGTCTTGCTCCAAGCTTTTGCTTTTACAGCTCTATTCCAATATATGAAAGACTTGTCATATTATTCCAGCTGGGAACAAACCGCAAATATAAATTTCTTTATTAGTTTTCAAACAGATGACACTTTAAAAGGATGCTACCCATAATTCACCACCAAATCGGTGTCTTTGATTAGTCAAAGTTCAACTGGTTTAACCTTCTATGCGCATTTAATGGCCCCAAGTTGGACTTAAAACTAGCGACACATGAACGTGAGAGTTTGAATGCGGAGGCCTGAAATGAGAATATACATGAAATTACAAAATCTTTTAATTGGAAGAGATCGTTTAAACGCACATTGCAGAGAGCGATGTAAACATAAGAAACGCTGGCGTGTAATGGGCACTTATGGACTTGCACAGCACTAACAGGCCCCTCCCACAGTGCACAGGTTTCAGGAGTGGTTCATAAAAAATATGTCCATGCCTGCATCTCACCAGCTTCACTTACCCCTGCCTATATGTGTTCGCTACGACCTGTCGCTCACAACACACCATGCTAGGTTTACCAAGCAGTCTATGACCTTGATATTTTCTGGGGGTCACCTGCGTGCCCCATACACATTTGAATATTTTTTTTTGTCAACATACAGCCTGTATTCACTCATAAGGGCAGTTGTGACTCTTGATTTTTACTCACAATTAGAACTTTTTGCACACGAGTTTTTAAAGTGTGAGTTTTGTTTTTTATTTAATTCCAGTGTACTTAAAAGTAAAGTTTGTCTGAACAAATAGGTTCCATCTGATGTCATTGCCAGATTCTGAGATACTCCTAACAGAAGCATCATTGTCAATGTGGTGATAAACAGCACAACTTCATTTCAAAAGGAATACCATCATACCCTAACCATATCATACCACAATAAATCACATTATAAAGCAAATGTAAGACTTTCTGTAGATTGTATTAGATATACCGTTTTCACCCATCTGCAAAGGAGTTTGCTTTTTTTTCCTTTTTGTTTAATGCTATTGCTATCAGTATTGCTCTAGCCGCCTACATGCACAACCCACAGCTGAATTCAATATGCTCTTGCTTGTTCTCTGGGGATTTTCAAGTCATTCTGGGCAATGGGGAAATTACTTACTGAATTAGAAATGGAAGAAGGACTTTGAAATAAAAAATGCACAAAAAAAATGTGAATTGCATATTTTTTCTTTGGCAATAATTAGATTCTGGTTAGGGTAAATCTGGAGATATGAGGTAACTGTATTAAAATAAACTATTTTTTTGTAGAAAAAAGTGGTTTCCACAGAACCAGTGTGCTCATCAAACAATCTGTAAAACCCCACTCTAATCATCTTTTGATCCATTGTAAACATGTTCCCAGTGGTCTTTTAATAATGATTAGGCCGTTTTTAGGAAAAATAAAAAAACCTGTGTCGTTTTCTGGGACATAGTTTCTGCAGACTGGCAGTAGTTTATTAGTAATTCACCTTTGAGTTGTGGGCCAAACTGTAGGGGCCTTAACTTCCCATGATCCATTTGTTTACACTCCTTCCTGCTAGCTTACAGCCCATCACACCTCCAAACTAACATTAGCAGGGCAACAAAATGACAAGAATTTTTGGGTCTATCCAGCCATGCAGTTTTAAGCCAGATTCCAGTTCGACGAAGACGTACACGGATCTAGTCGTCTTCAAGTGGATGCATCGGAATGAAGCAAGCATGGAGCTTGTGGCCTGCCAACGTAGATTTTCCTTAACAGCTACAATCCTTTTCCAACAGCGTTTTTTTCCATCTGCTCCTGATTTCTGATTTGAATCAAGAAATACTCTGAAATGCAATTTTAATCCCACGTTTCTTTTTATTTGTCCTCAATCATGTAAAAATTGCTATAAGAACATTTAAAAAAAAAACCACCAAAAATGCTACTTTCATTGGAGTAGGTTTTTAAAAGCATGAGGAAATACTTTTTTTTTAAATGTCACTTTCAGATGTTTTGCTTTCAAAAGCGAGGAACACTTGCACATCAAAATAAATGTTGATGTTTTCTCACTTCCATGTCATAAACAGCAGAGCTCAATTCTTGGTTAGCTCCGGAAAATTTTCGTTTGGCAAGCAGTGCGGACTCAGATGATTAGCAGATCCTGTGAAGTGAAAAGAGTCTCCGTGTTAGTGTGGTGCAGCTCGTGACAGAAAGTGGTCGTGCTCGCCGTGCTGGCAGACTCTTTAAATGCTTGCTAGCAGACATGCAGGGTATTCAGGTGCACAATGTTTGCACACCCCTCTGAGAAATCAAAGCTTTATTATTTATTAGGCTAAAAAATGAAGCAGGAAGAGACCAGCCATCCATGAAGCCGGTAGGAAGGGTTTAATGCTTCCTTGTTTGCCAGAGATGCAGGCTGGAACTCTGGGCATGTGCTGGTAACCGCACGAGCGGAAGATAAGACAGACGTGGGACTCAATTCCACCCACAGTGTTTGACTGTCCAAATATAAACCATCAGATGGAGTTGTTAATTTTTTGATGGCATGCCATTTTTCCCCACGTTTTCTCAGATTTGACAGTGGCAAATAATTTCCTTTTTTTGTTATCAGAGCCTCTCAGTCTCATGCCCCACATTTTTTTTTTCACTTCTACTGTATTGTAATAGCTTCAAGTCGGGTTAGCCTTGATCTTCTCTTTCTTCTATGCATGGCATTTTCTTTGCTTTCATGAGCGAGTTTCCATTATCCCTGGCCTGGCCTTAAATGCTCAGTAAATGCCATTTGACTTCCTTTTCACTGAATGGTAAAAAGTAGCAAAATAGGAAAGTGGTTTTAATAATCCTGCCAGTGTGATGATTCAGTTGATTTTTCATCCTCTTAGTCTTGCAGAAGAATCCAATTTTTCTTCAGCTCCTAAATGTCCATCTAAATTCACAAAGATATGTGAACTTTAAACTCCCCATATAATGTGTCAAATAAAATTAAAAAAAAAATTAAGTTCAATAATAAAACATGTCTGAACTTTAACATTCTGTTTAGCATCAATTTGTTGTCTGTAAATGAGGTTGTGCTCACAAACAAATTTAATTTATTTTTAAAATAAATGTTTTTATTCTTTGAAATTACAAATAAATAAGTAAATACATCAACATTTAGGAAATGGTAAATCTAAAAAACACAGACGGAATCAATAATTGGTGTGTGGTGCTATAGGAAGCACATATTTTGTCTGGTAAGATAATATATAGAAGACGTAGCAAACGAATTTCCTGCTAGAAAAAAGGTACTTTTAGACTATTGTACCTGAATACATTCAGATATTATAATGAATGTACAGTTCCACAAGGAAATTTTAAATAAAACATTAAAACACACATTGATGACATCAAATAGAGAGGCTTATTTTCTGAAGTAGTTGAGTTATGTAGTTGGTCATCGTTGCAGTATATTGCAGGGCTCTAGGGAGCGACCAATTTGGTTGCACGTGCAACTGGATTTTTCAATGGTGCGCCTAAAAAAAAAAAATCCATCGTCGCACAGGTGCGAGGGGAAAAAACATAGTCTCTGAGACCCTGAAAGTCTCATTTCTGTATGCGTGGGCCAATGTAACACACCTCAAATAAGAATTATTGTCTTTTTTTTTTATTAGCATGCATATCTGAGTCTTTCAGTGTAGGTCTATGCGCACACATTCGCGCCCGATGCTGGTGACTGTTTGAGCGAATTAATAAAAATCTGTTAAAGCCCTTTAACACCTGAGCTTTAGCTCCAGTGTTTACATTCTGTTATCTGCCATAACTTTTCAACCATTTACGCAATTAACAAAATTTTGGTGGATTCTGAAGCAGAGTTAACAAGCTTTGCGCTGAAATGCAGCACTGTGCAGTTATGAAGTGTTTGCGTAATCCACGTTTATCAGCGGATACTTCCACGGAGAAAAACAGTTTTGCACCGCAGCACTCCATGTTAGTAATATGTTGCATATTGGTGTAAAGCCAAAAAGAAAAGCCGCTTTTCAAAACAAATTCCACAAACCAAAACAATAAAAAAAAAGAAAAAGGAAATATAAAAAAAAAAACATTTTAGTAATTAAATTGACGTGTGAAAAAATGAAGCAAAAAAGAAACATCACTGATTGAATGATGACAGTTGCCCATTGTTTTGACAGACAGTAATTTTGCACAAAGTGCCTTACAACAAAAACATGAATGTACTGCTGACCCAAAAACACCTCTGCTGTTATCAAGAATGTTTGAATTCAGAACACACCTATGAAGTGATACTGGATCAGCTCTGTACTAATCACAAAATCTTTAAACGTTTTTTTTTTTGTTAAATATCATCTCTGTGAAGCATTTTAAAGTCCCAATCCAACTATATTTTGATCTGTTTCCAAAGGGTCCCCAGTGGTCTTTTCATTATGATTCTGGTGCAACCAGTGCAGAAATTGAGTCTAGAGCCCTGATATTGAAATCTGCCAGATAGTTTGCCCCACCTTGCCCCAAAAATGTAAATTTGCTTTAAATATGCAGAAAAATAAATCAATGTTAAAAATTGTTTAGAAAAATATCACAGGAACCAAGCGATACATGAACATTCACATGTTCATGTGTTACGTTCTAAAAATGACCCACAACATGTGAAATCCGCCAAGTAAGAAAATAGATGTTATAAGGGTGTAAAACTCTTCATTACCCACTATTTGACACTTTTCTCTCTTGTGTAAACTCTCAACATTCAAACCTTTATAGAGAAATAAGTCTACTGTTATAGAATGAAAACAAATATCTGATCAATTTTTTTGTAACTCTGGCATTCCGTTCAGAAGACACGTATGGAGGGGGTTGATTGACAAGTTTAGCAACCAATCAGGACACAGAACACAATGAGCTTTTAAAAAAAGAAAGAATGCAAAAGTGCACTGAAAAAAAAAGAAAAAGCAAGACCACAAAAGCTGAGAGGTCAGTGTCTTAAAGCTGAGTGGTGGCATTAAAGTCTTCTTTCTTGAATTGTTTCATCGTATGAAACTTCAAGACAACTGTTAACAATTAACATTGTGCTGATGGCAAATTATCTTATTCACAGAATTCGGCTAACTTATGTGTTACTTTTCCCAAATAATATGAAAGCTAAAAAAATAAAGCCGCAAGAGGAGTTTGATGGCCCGCAGGCGCTACCTGCCCTTGTCCTCACTGCCCACCTTTCATCTGGCCCAGACAAAAAAAAAACAAAAAAAACAAAAAACTGACAAACAAAAGTTTTGTTTTCCCAAATTTGCCAAATCTTAGACTTTGTCACAAAATGGCAACCAAACCGTAGGTTGAGTGGCCATCTTATAACTGACCCATTTGTTTTGGGTTTGTTGGTGTTTTTGGAAATAAAATTTTTTTGGCTCCATACGCAATCTTCAGCCCATAAATTTATTTTCCGGTTTCACTCGCCATGTCATTTACTGGAGAGTGGGGTTGTTCAATGTGGTAAATGGCATATACTTGTATATATACCCTCCTTGAAGACCCTTGAAGTGCTTTACAATCACAGTCCCATTCACCCATTCACACACTCATTCACACACTGATGGCGGCTTCGCAGCCGAATACTGGCGCCAACCTTCTACCAGAGGCACCATGGGCGGGCAAGGTGGGAATCTAACCTGCAATCTTCTGATCAAAGGACGACCGCCCTACCTCTGTACCATGGCTGCCCAAAGTTCTTTTTGCTGGGTACTAGGTGTGTGCAATTTTTTTTTTTTTGCGCATGTGGCTGCGGTCAAATTTTTGCTCAAAGGTGCAGAAATTTTTCTGTAAGGGAAAACAATATGGCCCTTTTTGCTAGTGACTGCTGTGGGCCATGATAAAATATGGTTAGTAAGATGATACAATATATGACTGTTAATACTGTAAGAACACCATGTAACCATCATCTTACCTTCTTTTATCTGCTAGCTCTACCTGTGACCTACTTTGTAGAGCAGAATGATCTCGATGCTCGCATGTTTGCTCCTTCCTTGTTTGTTAGTGGAGCTGATGTTGGCTGCATCTAAGTTTGAGCAGCCGTTTGGTGGAAGAGTATCGGATCAAGAGCCGCTGCTTGTGGAGAGAAATACTCCCAACAACACTGGAAATTTTAGATTTTTGTCGTTGTGGCAGTATGAGCTAATTGGATTGCTGCACGGTGTTGTCACTCCCATCCTGGTGCTGCTAATGAGTACCTGGCCACCTATAAAAATAGGACTGAGTTGGCTCTCCCTCATCCTTGGCTGAAACTGGCTCTCTTTCTGGGTTTCTGCTCCTGTCAGTGCAGGTATTGTGGCCGGGCTGCCAGCCATTTTCCCCAGGTTTATATTTACTTCATTTGCGGTCTTCCTTGTTTTAGTGCATTGATTATTACAATTCCTCATCACACAGCAGATCAGCTTGGGTGCATTGCATGCGTGTGTTGGGGGTGGGGATGGGGGGGCGGGGGGTCTACATTTTTATGGTTGTGCTTGTTTTTAATCTGTTTTATTTTAATGTAAAGCACGTTGTGTTATGCTTCATAGGAAAAGTGCTATAGAAATAAAGTTTGATTTGATTTGATTTGATTTGACTGTAAAAAGGCGAATTGGAACGGAATGGTTTCCAGCACTGATTGGTATGCGTGTGGTGCATGCGTCCTTGCCCTGCATCTCCGCTGGCTGCCCCGCTGCCTGTATTTCTGGTTTTCCTCCACAGGGTCTTTGGTGTGGAACCCACTGCTGCTTGATACAGGACCACTCACAGATGCTTCACTTGTCCCAGCTGCCCCCATCTACTCCACCTTACCATCGGGTCAGCCGCTGAGCAGTGGCATCTCCTCTCCCCTTGTGCAGCCGGTTACATTGCTGCAGAGACGCTGCTGGGACTGGCTAGCCATTTGGGACTCGTATTCCTAGATTTCTCTGTGGGAGTCCTGCATGAAAAGCTGGAATATGTTTTTCAATTGTTGTTTTACTGGGTCTGTGTGCCGATTGGGGTTCTCTTTGTATTATTATTTTTTAGCATCACCTGCACAGTGACTGGTACGCAAGTGGAGGTTCCCTTTATTTGTTTTTTTGTTGTGTTTTAACCCCTGAGCTGGTTTCCATCCACTTTATGTCTACGCATGCGACTGGGGTGTTTTGACTTTGTTCAAGTAACCAGCTTTGTCTGCAGGTGGGCTCTAGGACCCTAGTAAGTTTTATCTCAAGTGTGTGTTTTAATGATTTGTTTTTTTAAACAAAACATTTGTAAATTTAGAACCAGGTCTCCACTTGGTTTGTGTCCCCCCATTTTTAGTGACTTTGTCAACTTTGGTTGACCATCGGAAGGGTAATGTTTGCTGCACATGTTGCAACGATCTCTGCTTGATTTATTTTGGGGAGGGGGTCAAACTGTTCCACTGGAATAATCCCATCCTTTCAGCTACAGAGGCCAGGGTCCAACGGGCACACAGAATCCCATCTGAGGCTTTATTTGCTGCAGTGTTGAGCCCTTTGCTCTAACATGCCTTCTACACATCATGGTTGTTGGATTACCTCATGATTTCAGCAGCCCAGTGACTCAGAGCAGGCCCTGCATGCAAGAGTGAGCAAACCCAGAGATAGGCTCTTAACCTGAATTCAATACTGCAATGCATATTTCATATTTTGTCATATTTTAGATAAGCAATATTCAACATAAATGAACATAAATGGTTACTCTTACATTTTTTTTAATCTTCTAGCATGTAAACAGCCTTCTCACAC